>QJNV01000153.1:0-134044 GCA_004155935.1 Monosporascus sp. GIB2
ACTCGGTGGGCGGGATGGCGGCGACGCCGAGCTCCTGGATGAGGAACCAGGCGAGCTTGAAGTCGCGCGGCCGCGACGCCACGTGCGCCGGCAGCGGGTAGTCGGCCGGCATCTTGACCCGGGCCATGTTCACCATGACGAAGTACCCGCCCTCGGGCTCCGTGTACGGGAGGCCCAGCTCGTCCCACACCTCGTTGAACCGCGCCATCTTACCCCGCATGTCGCGCACCGTCTCGTCCCAGAAGCCCTCCTGTTCCGCTTGCTCGAAGCCTATGTGTGTCGTTAGCAGCAGGTTGCATTCACAGGGGGAAGAGAGAAGAAAAAACTAAGTCTCCCTGAGGGGTATCGGCGCAAAGCTTGCCATTATAAGGGGTACAATGTGGGGAAGAGGGGAAATAAAGCGCAAAGGAGAAAAGGGTGACGTGACGTACCTACGGCGCACGCTTCCTGGAGTGGTGAGACGGACGAGTAGCATATGCGTGTGTGGGCCGCCGAGACATATTTGATCAAATGCGGTGGGCCCATGAGCCAGCCTAGACACCGCGAGTTAGTGTTCCAAATGAAGCGGAATGACTGAGCACTTCTCAACTTACCAACCCGCCAGCCGGTGGCGTAGAAGTTCTTGCCGGCCGAGCCGACAGTGAGGGTCAGCCTCTCAATCTCAGGGGACAGCGTCGCGATCCTCGTGAACGGGACGTAGTAGAGCCGGTCGTATACCTCGTCGGACAGGATGATGATCTCGTTCTTCACACAGATGTCGCCTATCCTCTGAAGTTCCTCCTTCGAGAAGACCTTGCCGACCGGGTTGTCTAAAGGTTCTACGTCAGCCTTCGCGTCGCAGCCAGCAACCGCCAAGCCCGTGTGGGCGGGCCAATGGGAACGCAACTTACGAGGGGTGTTGATGACGACCATCTTCGTCTTGGGCGTTATGGCCTTCTCCAGCTTCTCGAAGTCTACGGTCCACTCGGCGGACGAGCACGTACGCGTTGCGCCGTCTTTAGGCGGAGATAGGGGCACATAAACGATCTTGCCGCCGGGCATCTCGATGTTGCTGATGTATCTGGAAACGGTCAATTGTCGGTATATAATTTTAGAACAGGATGTCACATACTGGTCAAAGAAGGGCTCGAAGATGATGACTTCGTCCCCGGGCTCAATAAAAGCCATGAAAGCGCTGAGCATGCCTTATACGTGTTTATCAGCAGACAAGCTTTTCCTATAACTATGAGCAGCTCGTCTCACCTTCATTTGCACCCGTCGTAATAGTCACCTCGGTATCCGGGTCTAACTTATGGCTCCAGAACGGCGTGTAAGCATCGGCGATAGCCTTCTTCAGCCGCGGCCTGCCCTTGGTCGGACTGTACTGGTTGCAGTCCACGCGGTTCAGGGCGTCCTTGGCGGCATTGATGATGAAGGGCGGGGGATTGTAGCCGAAGAACCCCTGCCCCATGTTCACGATAGGCTGCTTGGGCGAGGCTGCCGCGGCCTCGTTGATGATGGACCTATGGACTCCGTCAGCGAGAAACTCATACAAGCCGTGCCATTCTCGGAGAATCATGGCACAGCATAGGTAGTAAGCTCTCTACCGGCCCAAGACCTCGAGATCCGCATAGAGAACAGAGGTCTCACCAGACATCTTGTCTCTGCCCAGCAACCCGGGCCGCGGGCTTGAGCTTAGCCGGCAGTTCGGCCGCCATGGCTGAGTGGAAACCTCGGTGCTGAGGTCCGTAAGCCAGGCAGGAGAGTCCGTATGCTCTCGGTGGGGTGATGGGACGCAAACTCCGATGACAGAATCCCCAGGTAGGCAAAATCTTCATGGAAGCAGAGTAAACTCTCTTTGCTATAGCAGCCTCTATACTATCTCTAGAGACCCGGTCAACCCCCGGTCGGATTGTCTATGTGGCATACGATATATGAGTGCAAGTGTGCGCTTAAGGGTGTACGAATTGACAGTCCCCGTCTCTATAATTGCATATAAGTCCGCGATCGGGGCTTGACTCAGCAGCCTGAGTATGACTTAATTGAATTTCTCTGATGGGCTCCTCCTCCATGATTCGTCCGTCACGCAATATCCCATGAAATGACGCAGCCAATTAGCCAGACGCTGGGGGAAGATCCATCGTAAAGCTCGAGCCACCCCGGTTCCCCCAGAAACCCCGGACCTTGCGGGCCCTTCTCGGTACACAGGGACATTTGCGTGCCCCGCTAACTAAAAACCGTTACCCTCAGGTCGTCCCTGATCGGGGCGCTCGGCTTGGCATCTGCCCCCTCGTCACGCAGTCAAGCCTTAAGGTTCGACGAAATAAGGTTGGATGAAATAAGAGTGTCGCAATGCCTCGCAGCCTCGCACATCCACGCGCACAGACGTCCGAGCAAAGATGACGACCACGGGCAGCGGCACGCCCATTCTCAAGCCCCCCGTCCCTCCCTCCCCCCAACAGCAGCAGCAACAGCCGCTCCTCCTGACGATCCGCTTCAGCGCCGCGCTGCCGGACCTCGAGCTCGACATCCCGTACCCGGGCACGACGACGGTGGTGTCGCTCAAGCACCTGATCCGGTCGCGGCTCAGCGAGCCCAACTCGCAGCGCCGGCTACGCTTCATCCACGGCGGCAAGATCCTGCCCGACGGCGCCGTCCTGAGCGCCGTCCTCAAGCCCCCGCCGCCCCCACCACCGCCTCCTTCTTCGTCTGCCGGATACACCGTCGGCGGCTACGGCTATGGCTACGGCGGCGGTGCGAAGGAATCGGGGACAGGAGGAGACGAGACAGGAAACGGGAGGGGAAAGGGCAAGGGCAAATCCGTCCCCGGCCGCCCGCTCCAGCGCATCTACGTGAACTGCAGCATTGGCGACAGCCTGACGTCGGCCGAGCTGTCCGCGGAGGCCGCCGCCGCCGCCGCGCCGCCCTCCAGCAACAACAGCAGCAGCACGCTCGCGCCCGGGTCCTCGCACTCCGGGGGAGTAGGGGCCGTGACGGGCCCCACCACGACGACCACGACCACGACCCCGGCGCCGCGGGGCTTCGACCGGCTCCTGAGCGCGGGCCTGACGCCGGCCGAGGTGAACCAGCTGCGGCTGCAGTTCCGGTCGATACACGCGTCGCGGTACACGCCGGACACGCTGCCGTCGCCCGACAGCTTCCGGCGGATGGAGGACGAGTGGATCGACTCGTCGCCGGGCCACGACCACAGCAACAGCAACAACGGTGGCGGCGGGTTCCCGGCAGGCGGTAACGGTGGCGGTATCGGCGGAATGGGCGGGGCGGACGCGGACGAGTTCGGGGCAGGGGACGCGGGGGCCGGCATCGCGGGCACCATCGACGTCCTAGTGCGCGGCGTCGTCACGGGGTTCCTGTGGCCGCTGGGCAGCGGCGCCTGGCTCATGCGCGAAGAGGGCATGGCGAGCGGCCGCAGCCGGTTCATGGTCGGCGTCGGCGTGCTGTTCAGCGTCCTCATCGGGATCATCAGGGCGATTTCTGGGGAGGGGTGAAGCGGTGGTTGGCATCTACGCGGGGGGTTGAGCTCGCATTTGCATTACTCGGCGTTCACGGTGCGGATTTCCGTGGGTGGTGTAGGACGCTTTAAGACATTCTACAGCACGGCGTTGCGGGACGTATTGTTTACAGGTGGTATATCACTTGACAAACTGCTCTGGGCAGAAGAAAGCGGACCCGTGTGTGTCTAACCTGGGCTTTCTCTTCTACACACTATGCATATAGCAAGCATCGAACAAGACAACGAGGAAGAGAGAGGGCAGGTTGAGCATCGCCAACGGTAGCGGTGCTCGGGTTGAACTACATAATACTACACTGAAAACTCCCTTCCTTCTCCATGAGCGCTGGCAAGCCTCGAGAGATAAGCAGCGGTATCATCGCTGTGTCTGCAACGCAGCGCGCAGCAATGGGAACCGCGGCATATCTCTGTCGGCGACCTCCCTGTAATCAGTAAACAAGTGGTATTTCTCCCAACTCCAGTGTAGATGCAAATACGATTAGGACTTCCTACCTCGATAGCAAACAACCAGTGGTGGCGGTGACGACTGGGAGCAAACCCCCAACGACGCGAAAGAAGGGTTTGCCCCATTAATTGGAACTCGCGTGCCAAGTTATCCGAGGTGTCGCCACAGTCGCTGCTGGACTATCCACGAGAAATATAAAGGACGGCGAAAACTGGAAAAGAAAAACAGTGCTCAAGAAGAGGAATATCAAAGGTAAAGAGACTGGGCAGCCACGATATCCCGGCGGATCTTAGCCAGACTCTCCTCGAACTTGCTAGTCAAGTCCTCGCTGCCCATTACCTTTCCGGCCTGTGCCATCTGACGCAATAACTCCTCGAGACGGCGGAACAGACGAATTAGAGAGCCCTCGTACGCATCGGTCATTTTGCTATAGAGTAATTAGTCAGCGAATATCAAGTCGAGGCCGTCTTAACTGCAAAGTCAGCTTACCAGACTTCGGCGAACGGCTTTCCCTTTGCCCAGGCATAGACAGTCTCGACTAGCTGCCACTTCAGTCCCTGGACGTACTCCTCTTCGTTGATGTCGAGCTTGCTCTCCTGGCTGACCTTAGCGATGATCCGTGCCTGGGCTTGAATCTGCGAGAATGGCTTCATCAGTTCGTCAGGAAGAGGAGTAGCCTCCACCCTTTCGTCGAAGATGAAGACACTCAGAATGGCAGCACAAAGCTCGGGGCTGAGCTCGTTGAAGAAGCGGTTGAACAACAACTCCGACAACAGCAACTCGTGACCTTCTGTCGAGGAGATTTCGCATGCTACGCGGGCCTTCAACTCCACAACCTCAGCTTCGTTAATGAAGCCTAGACGTCGAAGAACCCGTTTTCTTGACTTGAGCTCGTCCAGTTGCGCGATTGAATGGGCTTTGGCGATCTTCTTCTTGAGCGCCTTAATATCATCAATAAGAGAGATCTTCTTCGAGTATTGTTCCCACAGGCCAGGTAAAAGCGGTGATCCGTGGAGTGGGTTGGCCAGCAGGCGCGACTCGAGGACCTCGATCTTTCGAAGCAGCTTCTTAAACGAGTCATCCGTAATGTTCATGTTCTCGATAGGATCCAGGATAGGTAGGCCGTCGGGAAAGCGGCGCTCCACCTCCTTGAGTGACTTAAGAAGAGTCTTCCTAACCGCTTCGATGTCTGCACGGCTCTTCACGTCCTTAGGCATGAACACCCGGATTTGACTCAGAGCTTTAATACAAGTGAGCATACAAGGTATTGCTTCGAAGATGCTATCTTGGCTGGGGTCGCAGGGTGCTACGCCTTCTGGCATAGCGGTCGTGGGGTTTGTAGGGCCGAAAGGATTGCAAGACGGATCGAGACGAAGGAACACGTCGACGAAGTATGACTCTTGAGGCTCATATTCTTTTTCGCCGAACTTGGGTTCCTTTCGCTTCGTGAAGTTCAAGATGACGCCCCAGCCGAAATCCTTCCCTGTCTTGGGGTCGGTAATATGAACGAGTCTTCCTGGCTGCAGGAATTCTAGGCAGTGGTTCGGATGCTGGATGACGGAGAGCATATCCTTCGTATACGTAGAAATCTGTTGACGTAGTCCGTAGTAATCCTTAACAGTAGCTTCATCCGGGATGATCATCTCATCCCTCTCCTTCTGCATCTTCATCAATTCGTGCTCCAAGCCCGCAACGCTAGCGGTATTTTGGAATTGATAGAAGCAATTCTCTAACATGAACTCGGGCGATATTGCTTCAATTCTCAAAAGGTTCAGAACCATATTGTAGCCCAGGTAGAATGCAGAGTTGAGACGGTCCTGTTGCCCAACGACAATGGTCTTCGCTGTGTCGGGTTCCATCTTATCATCGATCATCATGATGACGATACCGCGTTCATCGAGACCTCTTCGGCCGGCACGACCTGCCATCTGAATATACTCGGATGGGGTTATTGGTCGAGTTGTGGTCCCATCCCACTTCGTGACCTTGGTGAACACCACAGTTTTCGCCGGCATATTTAAACCAATAGAGAAGGTTTCCGTAGCAAATAGAACCTTGATCAGGCCCTCCTGGAAGAGAATCTCGATGGTCTCCTTGAGAATGGGCAGTAGACCGGAGTGATGTACGCCTATACCTTTCTCCAACAGGGGGAGAATATTCTGAATCTGAGGAAGCTCCTGATCCTCTTCCGAAAGAGATTCGATGGCGCTAGTAAACACCTTCCGTACCATTGCCTTCTCGCTCTCGTCGTTGAAGGCGAATTTCGAGGTGCTTAGGGCCATCATCTCGCATTCCCTCTTACTGAAGTTGAACACGATGACAGGGTTGAAGTTCTTGCTCATGATCATCTTGATGATCTTCTGGATATCGGCTTGGCTCTCGTCCTTGCCACCCTTGAACGTCTTCTTATGCTTGCCTTTCCCTTTTTGTCTTGCGTCAATATCGTTGGGCTCGGCTCCCTTCCTCTCCTCGATCAACTGCATCGTTTTGTTGAAGTTATTCTCTCGGAAAACGCCCTTCTCGTCGACAACCAGGAAGATGCCAGTTCCCCCAGCTGGGAAAAAGTAATTTTGAAGAGGTGTAGGCCGGAAATCGGTATAGACGACGTGACATGCTTGTCGATGAATCTTGGCAATCCACTCGGCGAATTGGAAAGCGTTGGGGATGGTGGCAGATAAGAAGACATATCGGACCTTGTCTGGTAAAAGGATGATGGTCTCCTCCCAGACGACACCGCGAGTCTTGTCTCTCATGTAGTGGATCTCGTCAAATACAACCCACGCTACCTCACGCATGATCTCCGATCCCCTGTACAGCATAGAACGGAGAATCTCGGTGGTCATGACTAGGCAACTAGCAGTCGGGTTGATGGTCACGTCACCGGTCATTAGACCAACATCTCCAAAGGCCTCATTGAATTCTCGGTATTTCTGATTACTCAAGGCTTTGATAGGGCTAGTGTAGATGACTCGTTGGTTCCTCTTGAGACATTGGGCAATGGCGTACTCGGCCACAACAGTTTTACCAGCACTGGTATGCGCTGAGACCAACACACTCTCATCTCGCTCAATAGAAGAGATCGACAAGCGCTGGAAGGGATCCAGAGTGAAGGGCCAGGACCTTGCCGGTTCCTCCGGCGGTTTGTGCTCAGACAAGGGGACATACTCGTAATCGAGATCGGGCGGAAGCGCAACCTGATGCTGGATGTTGTGGGACAGCACGAGAGCCGACTCGTCCTTGGTGGGCGCGAATCCCGGCGCAGCGGCTACCTCTCTGGACTCGGCGGTCTCGAAGGTATCAGTCAATACAGGCTCCGCAGCGCCATCTTTTCGTCTTCGCTTGCTGTCTTGATGGCTTTCGGATACGGTACCATCAACACCGTCCTGCTCAGGAGATGATGGCTGAATATCGGCCATGTCAATCTCTGGAGCAGAAGGCGCAGACGCCGCATCGCCATTCTTCATGTCCCCATCTGCGTTCCTTTTCTTGCTCTTGCTCTTGGATTTCCTAGATTTTACCGGGGGAGGGGATGATTGGACATCGGCCTTGGGCTCGATCTGAGGCTCGCTATTTGACTTAGCGGCCGGCTTGTCCTCGAAGACATCGAAGAGGTCGTCCATTGGGTGGCGATGCTTCTTTTAGCCGATGTCAATGATAGCATAAATAGAAAGTGAGATTGATTGTCCGTTCACAAAAGACGTAACGAAGTATATCCCTTTTATTAACCGTGCAGATGCGTCAGTCCTGAAGATATGGGTTAGGGATTCTAAAGGGAATGTGAAGGGAGGGCAGCACTGCGCGGCGCGTTCTGTCCCCAGAGTCGCATATATAGCTGGACTGGTTTGGAAAACAGGCAAGTGAGTTACGGCTGTGATCGTTTCGGGAGCTGCAGCTTTTCGACAGAAAAAAGATTGGCAGGCGGGCGACTGATTCCCAGGTGCTAATCGATAAATCACCCCAGTTTTTAGTGGTGCCGCTTTCCAATCAATCCAGTACCTACTAACTACAAGGATGGTAGCTTCAACTCCCTCCATGAGCACCTGCTAACGTTAGATTGCCCGATGACGTTGCTGAGGTACAAGTACCAAGTACACAACCCGCTTGCCGCAAAGGCTGAAAAGAAGCCGCCGCAGCGCCGAGGATCAGCCGGTGCAATTGACCTCAGTCCCTCCAACGAGCATCATGCCATGTCCAATTCCATCTTGCACCTTTGTAGCTTGAAGCTCAGCAAACAGCTCATCACGTAGCAACCGCACTCGCGACCTCTCCACCCAACTCCTTTATAAACCTCCTCCCAAGGTACATACGCAACCCAGCTCTCATCCCCCGCTCCCCTGGAGCGCTAAAGAAGCTCAATTGATCACTCACTCACTCACTCATAATCTGTACAAGACAGAAAAGAACATGATCGCCAGCACTGCCGCCGCTCGCGTGGCCAGCCAGCGCACCATGACCGCTCTGGTCTCCCGCCGGGCCTTCCACGCCACCCGCGCCCGTCTGTCCTCGCCCTACCACTACCCCGAAGGCCCCTACTCGAACCTGCCCTTCAACACGAAGACCCGCTTCTTCAGCCTGCGCTTCTTCCTCTTCTGCTTCACCGGCTTCATGGCGCCCTTCGGCATTACGAGTACGTCTCAGTTTTATTCCGCCCACCATTCGTTCTGGGATCCCTTTCCCTTGTCATGGATACATATAACAAACCTCCTACAACAGCAGCGGCAGCAATAATAATACCAGTATATGTGCTAACGTAGACATAAACAGTCTGGCAGACCAACAAGCCCAAGTCTTAAGTAACTGGTTATCTGTGCTAGGGGCTTTGTTCTGGCCCGGGCTGGCCAGTTGTATGGCCGAGGAGGGCCTTGAAAGTGGGCGATGACACCATTCAAGGAGGGGAAAGTCGGAGGGAGATGTACATATATCACGGACAATAGACCTCGACGCCATTGCCAAACAACCCTTTCATTTGTCTTTCACATCTCCGGCACAGACTTTTGCCGTCTTCTTTCCTCGGCAGTAGTACGCTGTCGTAACTCAACGATATGCTGGTTACTACATGGGCGATTTCACCCAATGAGGTGCAGCCATGTCTACACAAGACCATGCATGTGCTCTATAAATGGGAGCGCGCATGGGAATTTGCTAGGTTGTCTGTCGAGTTCTTTAAGGTATGGCAAAGAAAGGTAAAGGGTAACTGTTCTCGTAGTCAAACGCAGGAATACACCAGACTTGGTCGATTTCGCATGTCGAAGCTTGCCGGGGTTACGCATTGTGAAATCAATGAGCAGTGATTAAAGGCTTCTGGCCCAATCTATAATGCTCGCCAGTTCAAGATCACAAGGCCATTGACCGCGGTCGGGAGTATGTCGCTTCGATTCGCATGAGTCCATGGATCGGCCAACAACATCGCCTTGCATTTCCATATAGACCAGAACCCTCGTATAGCACACACGAACATGCCATGGCTATTGTCAGCGGATTGTGTTGTTTATATGTCCCTAAGACGAAATGTCTCGTTTTCTTTGTCGTCAGGCTCTAGGCGTATGAGATGAGAAAAGGGGTCAAAAGGGGTTGACAATTGAAAGAATCAGATACTGCATTGTCAGGGTGATAAGCGACTCTAACATTGTTTTGGATGGAGTGGTTCCTGTCAAGGTATCCTACCACAACAGGTAATACTTGTTAACAACCTGACTTACGTTTACCCCTTCTTAGAGGTGCCCTAGGGGCTGCAACAGAAAACGCCTCGTATTGGCGACCGCTGGGCGAGGCTGTTCGGTGCTCATATGGCTACTAATAAGATTCTCTCGCTGCCATTAGAAAGGACTACTTGTACATAGAGTTCCATTTCTTACCATATCTCTTTTAAAGCAGTGTAACGTTCATGCCCCAGCCCCTAGTAAGGCGCAGAACGATGTCCGGAACAAACATGCTGTTCAATATCAGTACTGCCGTCGCTAAACAGAAGGAAGTATTGGATGTTTACTAGTAACACTGATGGTATATTAATATCAGCCACCTCTCCTGCGTTAAGGGGCCATTCAACTCCTTCATCATCATCCCGAGAGCAATAACAGCCGAAACACTCAAACCTCACATATCACGAACGATGGCTCGCTTTGCTGAAGCGTTCTTTTCGCTTACCGGCCTTCGGGCCCAGGCGGACGGCTGCTCTCCCTCCGTTGACACCAAAGGGGAGGGCTACCCGAAGAAGTGCAAGTGCACCAAGTGCGAAAACTGCGGCTCCGGCGCCGAAGCTGATACAGGTATTTGTAAATCCTGCAAGGAAACCTGCGTCCAGAAATAGAGATGCCGTACTGATCTGCCGGCAAGAACTGTCGTCGTAAGGCTACGCACTGATCTTAATGTGCAGGCTGCGTGATAGCTTTCAGCTGAACAAGGGGACAAAGAAAGCCATGGCTGGCACGTGGTAAGGAGGACAAAGAACAAAATATTTGGGAAAATATAAAAACAGGGAAATCAAAAAAATAAACCGATACATCCGGAATTCCAGAGCCATTGTTTCTAGACTTGGGGCTTGATTTAGTGCTAATATACATGGCCTAATTGCCTGGGATACAATGTCCCTAGATTTCCTCGAGGTGATAAAAGAGCCTGATACAAGTCAAATTTGACACCTATCATTAATCTTATCAAGCATCTCTACAGTCAGGGCCCAAAGAAGTGATGTGTAACCACCCACACCTTGTGCCCGTTTAAATGCAACGAACGCATACGAGGTAACGTTATCCGCCAGCTCCCCGCTCCCCATTCCGTGGCCACCTCAGCTGTCCATCTGTAGAACCTTACTCACCATGTCCCAAACCACACATCATTAACTAGCTTTAAGATCCCATACCAACAGTCCTCGCGCTGTTCTGCGCAAAGGAGCTTGCAGTCTAAAGCTTCATGCTCAGGTGCAAAGGATGGGTTCAAATGCGCGCGATAGCTCGATCGGAGCCAACAAGGCTTCGGACAATGCGACACAAAACAACTCCATTGTGCACTCTTACACACAAAACAACTCCATCAGGCACTCTTACAGCTACTCTTACAACTACAACATTTCAATGTCCGATCGACTAGAGAGATTGCTAGAGGCGTACTTAATGCTATCAAGAAGAGATGGCAGACGTGTTACTCCCGGGGAAGGTTTGTCATGCCCCATGGGGTGAATGCTGAGACGTGTTATGCATTGCCCTAACACAACATAGAACCCTACTTAAGAAGCCTTGCTGTCGGCTTTCAGCCTCCGCAGACAACAAATGGCGCCAGCGACGCGAAGTTAGCCAGCGATCGCCGACGGCAAAATATAGAGGCTGTACCGGATGCCCCTTGCCTCCACGACACCGAATGCTCCCCAAAGCCTTATACATATAAAGATGCCGTAAAGAACTGTTCCAACCGCTTTCCAGACCCGACCGATACGCCTGCCGTTACCCAGTCACTCAGCAAGCGTCACCTGGGTGTATTAGACCAGTGGATAGCTGCCAAAAGCAGCCAAATGTTGTCAATAGTTGCAGTTGAGGAAGAAAATGACCGCCTCCCATGGACTACAAACCTTGTACGTGAAGTAATAGACAGAATCGAAAAGACGACAGAAAACTCTGGACAGCCCGGACAGCCCAGACAGCCCAATGCTATCGTGGCTCATTTCTGTGAAAGTAAGGAAGCAAAGCCTAGGCGGCAAGAAGTTGTATTAGTACAACATCTTCTTCAACAGCTGCTTGGTGCCCATGAGGACAAGCTTCTGAACCTTGATGCACGCCTGGGAAAGACTTCGGTGGGGTCAAAATTCCTGCCCACGTCTGAAGATCCCGAGGAATTTTGGGGCATGTTAAAAGAAGGCATACTCGAGTTCAAGATCGGCACACTTGTCATCCTACTTGATAATGTCGAGGTGTTGATGCCTACTAGGGACTTTTGTCGTTTTGTTTCCAACCTCAATTCCCTATTTGAATCCCTCCAAAGAGACAACAACATCCTCGTTAAGGTGCTGGTTACCAGCAGACTGATGGCAACACACAGTCATTTCGAGAAACTCGGATCTAAAACCATCGTGCTTCCTCAGCCACCCTATTAAGAGCCATGTGGATCAGATTAAGCTGAGGGTAACCATGGTACTAAGAACACCTTCCACACGCAAGGAAATAGAGGAGAGACCATATCAGGACTATATGGGCAACTATAGATGTAAAAATGCAAATTCGATCTGGTTAAGGAACAGTTTTGACCTTGCCTACAGGAACACCTGTTGGTTAACAACACGTCAAAGACGTGAAGGCGTTGGCGAACTACGGTAGAAGAAATAAAGCAAGGTCCGTGTTCGCGGCACGAAAAGGGTCTATTTCAAAAGAATAAAAGAGAGCAAAGTAGCTAAACACGCAAGGTTAAGTGACCACTAAGCGAAAACCCAGATAGGAGGAAATACAGAAATGGGAATCATAACTTCGTTTCCATAGCCAGTGCCTTACCGTCGTTATCCCCCATTTTTACTCTCATATGACACCCTGCTATATCTGACATGTGCCGAATTATCGCACATGAAATCCGTAAAATCTTTTCCACGCTTGAGCACCTTTTTGATATAAGACTCGTCTAGGACATCATCATTTCCTTGGGCAAGAGACAGCGCAGCACTGATGCAATTTCGGATCTGCCGCCCATTCATCTTGGTGTAAGCCCCATCGTCTAGGCTCTTTAGTCTGTCGTCGACGAAACCTTTGAGTCTTGTCGTCTCGCCCTCAGATAATCCCTGGAGTTTTCGGATCCAATGGAGCCAGATAACCTGCTGGTCGTCGAAGTACAAGTCGTAGAAGCTGAGCGTCATGTGAATCCGTGACTCAAGGGCCATATCCAGTCTTTCCGCCTGGTTGGTAGTCATGAAGAAGACGGCGTCCGAATATTCTAGATGACGGAGGAAGATGGACACAAGTGCGTTGCGCTTCAGCTCACCGGATCTACGCATCTCTACAAAGACATCGGCTTCGTCGAGCAATAAAATTGCCTTCCAGTTTTTAGCGCGTGAGAAGATCTCGCAAAGACGTTGCTCAAGTACGTCAGGATCGGTCCCTAAGTCTCCACAAGTAACCATATACAGGGGGCAGCCGTATTTTTCGGCAAGGGATTCTAGTAATTTAAGTCAACAACTCTGGTACGTATGAAAATGTATCATACTTCAACGCGGGTATTGTGAACAAAAGTATGGTATTGGGTTACTTACCTGCTGTCATAGTCTTCCCTGTGCCGGGGCGGCCATGCAGGAGAAAGTTAAGGCCACCTCCTTTGCCTCTGATCATATCGGTATTATCACGTCGCAGGCCACGGTTGACATAGGTAGAGAACATAGAGTCGAGTTCACGTTTCTTGTCTTGGTCCATACATAGCGCTTCAAAAGCACCATCCTCTCTCTGGACTTGGGCTAGGCTTCCTGGGGGGATCTTTCTCCATGTCTTATGCCACAGAGAAAATGCCCATATTGTAGAAGGGCAGAAGAGGAATGGAATTTCATCATCGGAGTCACTCTCTTCTTGCCCATCTTGAGCCGAAGCCCCTCTTGTGCACGTATCAGGATCATGCGGGGCTCCCTTGGGATACGAGTTGAGTTTGATATTATTCCCAAGACAGACGGGGCAAGAAGAACGACTGATGCGCGATGAGAGGTCGGCATCCTGATCGTGCTTGCTAGGGGTCACGTAGTCAATCATGACTTTCACTGAATCCTAGCCAGATATCAATACCACCAGTCAAATACATGGAAAGAATACGCCTTAGGAACATTACTTACCATTGGTGAAGTCAGTGGCCATGCATCTCCCTTATACTCCATATAAGACACTTTGTCTTTGTACTCAAAGTATTCCTCGCCTCGCTTGATAAGCTTCTGAAGCAGATCGGGGCAATCGCGGAAATACCACTCAGGTACGATTTCCAGATTGCCAATCGCTCGAATAGACGAATAGTATGGCACAGTGAGAACCTCGAGATGAGGGATTAACCACTTGCCTAACCTGTCGAAGTCAAGGTAATAGGCGTAGATGACCATGTCGTCCGGTCGTCCCTTTGTCCATGCCTCAACCCTTTCAACCTTGTACGCTCTCCATCCGCCATCGTCCTTTCTGAAGACCGTTCCCCCTGGAGGGTAGATAAGCCAGAGGTCCTCAAATGCGATCTTCGTGCAGCAATCCCCTGATTTGATTTGTTCAAGTTTCTCTAGAGTGATGGTATATCTTTCCTTGAAGTAGTTCAGCAAGAGCGTAATAGGCTGATCGGAGCGCTCCTTCTTCTCGTCTTGTTCGATAAGCGATTCGATTTTGCTCCAATTGTGGAAGATGAACTCGTATGGCTCGTAGATGGTAGACGTCGGGGAGAAGATTTCTTCATGTTGGTAGACGTTAGCTGAGTCTACAGTGGCCTTTTTGAGCGCATCCGTGACGGAAGGGTCCAATATTTTCAAGCAGGATTTCCCGCGAAAGGCCCGTTCTTCGACGATATGTTCAACGGGGAGGGGATTCCAAGCTTTGTGGGGCCTGTAATCAGCACCGGGAACCTAGAAGACATCGTCATTAGTTGAATCAATGACTGGCTCGTATCGGGACAAGGACTAACCTCAAACCATCCATGATAGCTGCGACCATAGCTCGCTTGGTCTGCGTCCACACAGGTATTTACATCATGGCCATCCATGGTCGGGACCTGAGGAGGAATACTTGAGCCCCGTCGCCTCAAGTGGGTGGCAGGCTTATTTCCTTCTGTATTAATATCTTTCGAACTTGTCGACTGACCATGAATCTCGTTCATGGAAGAATGCCTATGCCGATTCTCGATACGTCGGGGAATCGCAGGTGGTGGTCGGTTACTTCGTTCAATTGGGGGTGGTTTCGAAGGCATTATCCCACCTGCTGGCTTTGACTGGAAGATCCCCATGGTGTCTCAGCCGCGAAGTCTCAATATAATATGTCTCCTAGTGAAAATGATAGGTGGTGTAAGCGGATGACCTACACAGGCTGGCGCTCCCTGCGCAAAAGGGGTGATAAGCCTGATTAGATGAGCCAAACTCTAGGTCTCATAAAGAGAACATAGAAATTTATCTCTCCAAGTGAAGGGAAGACTCCCCTCCCCGCCAGAGTCCATGTCCTTAGAGCGAACAATCCTCCCTCGCCCCCCCCCTTCGCCGCCCCTTTGGCTCAACCTCGTTCCTATGCTTCACCGCTATGATGGCCACAACGCCCACCCACGACCATTATCCGAGCCCGATAAGGAGCGGAATCCTTCATCCATCGATGCTGCAGATGCAGATGCAGCAAAATGCACACCGGCTTCAACACCTCAGCCAGTCACAGCGCCCTTTCGTTTTTCTGGGCATCACTGCAGGTATGACATGCATCTGAAGTTCGGAATAGACCTCTTCCAGGCTTTTCCGGAGGGGCTATATCCAATGAAACCCATTCTTGGACAGTGTGTGGGTGTGCAACTGCCACATCTCCACGTCAATTTCCTGCCGGCGCCGCCGAAAACAGGCCTAGATGCAAGTTGAGTTGTTACTGTAGCCACCAGGACTATGCGGGTGAGCGAAAGATATAGGTCAGCTGGATGAAAAATTTTGCTTCCCCCCTACCCCGAGCGGTGAAATCTTGCAGCTCGAACCATACAGAGCTTATGGATTCTCTACCTGCGCAAGGAGAGTCTCACATCTCTTTCCTCGCCTCGAAATGCCGAAGTCAGAGCGGAGGCATCCAAGGAGTGCCTATCTTCCCCGCCATATTCCATAGAACGATTGCCATGCAGGATACGTAGAAACCAAGAGAAGTATAACTTGTTAGCGAGATCTAGACTCAAGACGCCTAAAACCAGACATACGTGAAGGGGGACATGAAGTTGTCCTATGGACGATCACAAGGATCAAAGAACCAGACTTCAGACCGAAATTTGAGGTCTATCTTCAAGGAACATCAATAATCATCTTTCTGTATTGTTTGCTTTACTCAAGAATTTGAGCCCAACGCTGCTTCATAAGATGAGGGAACAGGTCAGAATTCGATAAAACTTAGCCTCGTAGGTAAAATGCATAGACTGCTCGACAGGATTAATACGTCTAGATCAGGAATCAGCAGACTTCGCTGTGGGTAGAATAGTAAATATATGTGCTCACGCATTGATAGACCGTAGTAGACCAAGAAGCGTGTCTTGGTACAAGAGGCACTATCATGTGCCAGAAGTTTTGGTAAGTTCTGCAAGTTTCTATTGACGCGGTAGAATGTTAAGCATACGCTATCGGCTTAAGAACCATAATATAAGAAGCATCTATGTTTATAATCTCTTGTATTGGCATGTTATTATAAGTAGTCCACAGGGAGGTCTTTCTGATACCTACCCAGGGCGTAGTTCTCCGGAGATACTTTTATCCATAGAATTTATTGGACAACAGAGGTAGCACTGGAGGTACCTAGGAAGCAAATCATCAACCACATGCGACAAGGATAAGTTTTCTCTTATATTAGTTGGGCAACGTAGCCCATGTGCATCACCACATGTACAGCAATCGTGAGGTTGCTTCTAGTCGGGCTCTACTTCCTACTTCTTGATATATTTAGCAGCAATGAATATAAGCTATTCCATCTATCGGAGAATGTGTCCAAATTCAATGTCACCGCCACCTCAGCGTCACTGCTTGTTTCTTTCCGAAGCCAAGCACTGTGGCGGATGTACTTTGTGCGTGCAACGCTTATTGAGCATCCTTTCATTCTACTGCTCAATTTTCTCCATTTGGCGATATTTTCCCCCTTTACCATCTCAGATGCATCTTCATTTCAACATCTGCTAATAATTTATGGTAAGTATATCACCCGAAGGTGGAAAACAATATGTACTCACGATCGAACGCTGGACCATTAGGATGGAATCAGTTCGGCTGCGGCTGTATCACAACTACTTAGCCAAGCTCTCAACTTGGCGCAGCAAATCGAGCAGGCATATCAAGCCGTACGCACAGCACCTAAGGTACTTGCCAACACGAGCAAGCAATTATCAAACTTACTCGATATACTACATAATGTCGAAAGCGAACCAGCACTTCACACATCCGCTATCTATACCCAACTCGATATTATCAATAATATTACAGCAGAACTTAAGCACATGCTGGACAAGATGGCTGTATTACAGCGCAAGAGTACATTGCGACAAGGTCTACGCGCGTTGATTCGCAGGACCGAAGACGAGACAAGGTTAAACTGCGTGTTGCAGCGGCTTGAAAAGGCCAAGACCGATCTACTACTACGGGTAAATGTGGTCCATGTGGGAATCACTAGGCGAGTTGCGGAGTCTTCTGTGCAGGGGGGTACACCTACGGTCGAGAGCAGGGGCAGAGACAGAGACATGATGCCAAAGACAAGATGTTTTCTTGTTGAACGAAACGAAACACGGAATGAGGCTGACCAACTGAACGGAATTGGGGGAATACACGCCTCGGGGCATGAGATTATTGCAAAGGTGACCGGCAACAAGGCGATCGAGAAAAGTCGACAAAGGAACCTTATCCTAAGCAGCGCTAGTCCACTAGACTTTACTCTAGAGCTTAATTGATGACGCCGACCTGACGGGCCTATCCATGATACGTGCGGCAAGCCTCATGGGGTTTCCTTACAGCACGGTGCCTCTGTCACTTCCACACACCATACAGAATACCACTTTCCATTCCTGTAGACTTTGTGTGTACCAGTCACATTGTATTCGCTTGCTCAACATGCGAACCATACAGGACTACGACTCTCAGGAGTTCTTCAATAAGCTGCCGGAACTCTTGAATGTTCAGCAATCTCGAAATACGTACTCCCTTTTCTCATTTACGAACCATACGGGACTGCTTCTCTATGCTAGCATGATCTCCCTATTAACTACCTAGATCTATTTTCAACCTATATATTTTAAGCAGATATGGCTCCTTCTACTGTAATTCATCTGCTACAATGCCACAGATTATCACAGCATTGCCGCATTTTGTAGTAGGTGTAGACCTCGAGGTTCCCACGGATAGTGGTTGCCGATCCCTCGCGGGTTCCTCTCTTAGCTTTGGTGACCTTTCTAGTCGTAGTTGTCTGCTGAGCAATTTACCTGTTAGGAAACAGCCAAAATCCATTCCGGAGGCTTCCATTCAGCCGAACCTTTACATCGACTTTAACGCAGTCTCGGCTCCCCCACCCACCGGCCATCCCACTCCATGAGAGAGTACGCGATGAGATAGGCGAGATGTCTTATTTGCTGGTGAACTACCCTACCTTTCGGAGTTATAGGGGGTAGTATTCGCTCACCGGCAACCCCGATCCCAATCTTAATCCCTGACTAGCCCAGCCTACGGGGCTTCGGTCATTACCTAGGTACATATATATACCGTCCTCCCCCGAAACGGTCTCGACCTTCGTTTCTCTGTAATTCCACCTAAGCTGAGACGGCTAAGAGTCAATTCTCTCAGGCAGACTACAACACGGCCATTCTCCATGGCTGATACGAGCAGGGCTCTAACACGTAAGGCCAATACATCTTCCCCTTCTCTGCTTTTATACACAATGTAGAGTCAACCTCTAACAGCCTTCCTTATCTTCCCCACATTCCACTAACGCCTATGGCCCTATCTTATTAGAGGACATGCAGGGTCCTGACCCCGCATTGGCCCAGATCAGCCACCTCAGAGTACTCGTGACAGCTGCAGCCAAAGGCATCTCCCAACTCACCCATGGCCTCTATCAACTTAAAGCTTCCATCGATTTCCTCTACCAGGCTCGACGCCGAGATGTGGACTCGCGACTGTCTGGGTTGCCGACCCCCTCCGACAACGAGACACAACATCCCCATGAGGACCACCAAGATCCAGGAACAGGAGAAGATTGCGGTGACAGTCAAAAGACGAGTTCTCTTTTTATCGGTAAGTGCTTCGTGCTACTCTCCTTGTCTTGCTCTTCACATAATATCCAAGGTATCATCAATTATGCTGAGGCTCCATGCATAAAAGCCCGTTCCTCCCCCAACACACACGCATGAGACACTCGCTAATGTTATACATATAGGAAAAAATGAAACCGGCGAATACTCTGAACAGAACAATACTATCTCAGGTGATCTAGTCAGGATGACGAAATCTCAAGCTACTATTATCGGAAACAAAGCTGAGGGACATTCGAGAATGAATAACATGATCGTAAACAATGAAGCGTTGAAGATTTTGGCACAGTCAGGTGTTTTCAATCGTCGTGCTTCATTCCCCGATGCCTAGATTTCTTTGCCTTGGAGATAAGTCATTGATATGACGGAGTGCTACACCAATCCCTTAGTTAAGGTCGGGGCTTGCTATGTCGAAATGTCTCCTTCACAAAACCACTACGCTCCGTTATATACTAAATTCGAACTATCTCCACGTATATCAGCTGGTCGTGAGCCCTTAATATCTCGTGATCTGTTCCTTCTAGATACCTGTTAGGATGTGTGCGATCCTCACTAATCTTCTATGTACTTAATACAGAGTACTATGCGCATAACTTGTCCTGAAATAGATAGACACCACCCCTGTCACCCTTCACACCTCCCACTCCTTTGTACATCTGGCTATAAGAATATCGCGAGATAGGAGTAACCCACCCTATCTCTTCCCATCTTACCTCAGGGCAGTCATCCCGTAGAATACTATAAAGAGCAGAATCAATGATCATACGTCATACCTTATAGTGTAGTAACTATATAAATAATTTCCGCAACCTGCCGCCTATTATTATTTTACATAAACTAATAGATTCGAGCCAGAATCGGGAGGTCTAAGAGTGTGAATGAGGCCAATTGACGCCAAGCGATGTCACATAGCGCTCACAAAGAGGCCTGTCGCCCGGGTAATGAGGCCAAAAGTGCAGAATGCTAGGCAACCACCAGCAACGGACCAACCAGGACGCCCGAATCCAAGCCATCAGCGGCAATGTCACCCTCTTTCGGTGAGGCCCTCGGATTGCTGGCAGCAGGGCCACTGATGGCAACGGGAAACGTACGCACGTAGGCGGGGGCGGGACGTCTAGAAATCCCTCTATGCTTCCTTGCTGGATAAAAGATTATGTGGTAGGCCCCGGGAGGCTCCCTCTGGGGCGTCTAAGGCGAACTCCTACGAACACGCCAAATGCCCTGAATGAGGAGACAGGCGCTCTAGAGTGTAATAAATGGCAATTGGCTGTAACCCACTAAGACGCGTGAGGATGCAACACTCTGTAGCATGCCTTGGAGACTGCATATAACCGAGAAAATATTTAGCGATCACCAAGTCCCTAAACGAGGATTTCTCCCTTTTGAGCGTGGGATTTGCAGCTGTACGGACGAACACAAGCCCATCCCAACAGCCCGCTTCCAAGCTTGCAGCACGACCGCTATAACCCGAAAGTATCAATGTTATCCCAACTCTGCTATGATGCCAAGGCTGGCACTACCCCTACAAACAGGGCGATGGTTGAAAAGGGGGGTTTAGCCCCAGCTGCCCCTCGAACCGACAAACCGTGAATTAATAGTCTTAAATACAAGCATAAACTGTCACATTTACTAGGGAGCAGCTGTACAGCTCTTGAGAGGCTATATTGATGATAACTAGAAGCTGAAGAACGCTGAACCCATTTGTGATGTGGCGATCCACTGATACAGGGCTCTAGGACTCCGGAAGAGGAATAAGGTTGTTCCGGATGACCCCTGAAGCTGTAGGGGGCCCCTTTTCTGTGGCATAAACGTAAACAGGAAGACATGAAGACCGCGCCAGTCATGAACCAGTAGACCTGCACTACGCTACACAGAACTAAATATGGTATAGGTCCTGATGTCCGGGCGCAAAATGAGGCCCCTATAGATGGGTCAAAGACGCCGATTTGCCGTAAATGTGCCGCGCTGGGATGTAGACGCGTGCCCCATCCTCTCTAGTCCAGGGGTCCGTCCCGGAAAGCTATTCCATTACAAACTGGACAAGCTCAAAAGTACCTACTAAATCCTTGAGCCGGTCGAACCAAACTCGAGAACCCTCCCACCTGGCCAAGTTCCAGGCCCCAACTCCGTGAACGCCATCATCGCGCCAATCTAGCCCTACCCGACGCAGGTTGATTTCTTTTCTTCCCGCTCGTCCACTCACACTCGCGGAGCGGCTCACCCCCAGAGCGGGGCCGTGACTTCGACGGCGCGCTCGACGACGGCGCGCACGCGGTCGGCGAAGACCTTGTGCGCGCACTCGATCTCGAGGTCCTCGAGCCAGACGACGGCCTGCATCTTGTCGACCTTGACGGCGACGCCGGGGACGGGGATGCCGAGGTTGTGGAGGCGGGCGAGCTCCGCGCACCGGCGCTCCTCCATCTCCGTCTCGTCGCCGTTCTCGTCTTCGGAGAGCTCCATGGACGCGTCCTCCGATGCGCCGTCCTCGGGTTTCACCTTCTTGTCCTTAGGCGGAGCCTTGACGAGCGGCGGAAGCTTGGGCTCCTCGATCGGCGACACGGCGTCCGCGCCGAACTGCGCCTCGAGGAACAGGAATAGCCGCTCAAGGCGCTCTTGTGCTGTCAGCCCCGCGTGTGGGTTGCGGTAGGGCAGGTCGTGGTGGTGGGGGTGCTTGCTTGCAGATTCTGGCGAAGGGGTCTGTTAGTACGGGAAAACCATTCCCAAATTTAAATTCGGGGGCTGGAAGGGAAAAGGGGGAGTGGGCTGGAAGGTAGAGGACAGATAAAGAGTGGATTACGTACGCTTGACGGCAGCGGGACTGCTCTCCGTAGATAGTAGAACAGCGATGACGGCATCCGCAATGCCGTCGTTGAGCATATTGCCCTCCCACTCGATCTCGACCTCGCCGTTGGTGCGGTAGCGGACCGTGACGCAGCCCATGACGAGGTAGGCGGCCACGAGCTGCGCGACCTCCTCGTCCGCGTGCTCCGCCATGGCGTCCCCGTTGCCGTTCATCTCGGTATCGCCGTTCTTGACGAGGTTCTTCGTCTCGGGCAGCTCCTCGATGCCCCCGAAGGTGCCCTCGAGCGCCCATTTGATGAGGTCGATGCCCGCCGCGCTAAGGATGAAGCGCTGCCGGCAGGCGATGGTGGACGTCGTCAGGCCGGCGTACTCGCGCAGGTCGTCCGGGTCCATGAGCGACATCTTGAAGTCGTTCTGGACGATGACGCCGGTGATGAGCTCCGGCGCGCTCAGATCGTCGGGCAGGGGCAGCTGTCTGGGCGGCGGGATGGAAGCGAGCTTGCCGACCACCTTCGCCAGCTTGTCCGTCTTGAAGGGGATCCGCAGCTCCTCGCAGTTCTTTGGGCTGTACACCTTCATCTCACCGGTGTGGCCCTTGTTCAGAGATAGCAGGCGGGATTTCAGTCGCATCATATTGTGCTGCTCGCCATGTACGAGGATCTAAAGTGCTGTTAGAAGGGAAGGGAAATGGGAGAGGCTACGCGGCCCTGATATACTTACCACAACGGGAGCGCCAACCTGTTCGATGAACTCCTTGTTCTCCTGGCCGTCGACGTGGGCGGCAAAGGAGTATTCGGCAACGCTGCACCTGCGGGGTATCATGACCTTCTCGCTATCTCCACCGGGATTTCTTCTAATGGCGTTTGTGTTCCTCGCCATGACCGCCGGGATCTGATCCGGCTCTTGGACAATCTGCTTAGCCATCGTACCCTCCACACTGTAACCTGTGATGACGACACCGTTCTTCTCGTTTGGCGCCCACTTCTCAAGCAGCTCCCGACTGACACCGTTTTGTAACATACCGGGACTGGCCAACATGACGCAAGTGCCGGAATCGTCGAACCTGTCAAGATTTTTCAGAGAGCGAATATACTTGAAATCCCAAGGACCGCCTTTCCCGGCGCCCTCTCCAGTCGCTTCGGCTTCTGCCATGCGCTCCTTGAACAGGCGCTTGATGTTGTCGTTCATGGCGCCGACGTAGGTCTGGTAGACAACCATACACTTCCGTGCAAGGTTGCTGGCATAATAGATGGGCACGTTGCGGAATTCTTTATGCTTGTCCCAGTACTCGTCGAGAATCAGTAGTAACTCCTGAGCTCGTCCGAGAGCGAAGACTGGCATCAGCACCCGACCGCCTCGGTTGAGAATACTGGTGACGGTCTTCATCAAGGCTTGTTCCCTCTCTACTCGGGGAACATGGGTTGAGATGCCGTAGGTAGACTCCGTGATGAGCACATCAATCTTGACGCCCTTGGGAACTTCTGCAGAGACCAGATGTCTATCTTGTTCCCGGGAATAGTCGCCAGTGAACAAGATCTTCAAGCCGGCAATTTCTATTAGAAACATAGCAGCACCTAGGACATGGCCAGCCGGATATGGCGTAATGCGTATTGAAGAGATTGTGTGAGTTGTGTGATAGTCGATAGCCTCTATCTGAGGGAAAGTATTGAGGTGGTCTTGTTCTGTATAGACGGGCTGGGAGGTGGAATATGAAGTAGTATTTCCAACCCTGACGCTGTCTTGGATAAGCCATTTATATATAGCCTTAGTCGGGTGCGTCATGAAGACCCGGCCCCTGAAGTTGGTCTTGGCCAAGACGTAAGGAAGGGAGGCGGCATGATCTATGTGAAAACTTCAAGAGATGGCGTCAGCATCAGATCGAAGCGGCTTATGGGTTTATTGGTAAGAGGAAGACGGCAAGGGACATCACCACAGTCAAGAGGGTTACCGGTTGGGCAAGATGGGATAACGATGTCTTGTATTGATAGCTGATGTACATAGAAGGGAACGACAGATATGCTCCCAGGCATATGTAGTAAACCAAATCGATAACCAGGCGAAATTGCCCGGTATGTACACACGACGCAGTTTGTTTCCCTTCACATCAACCGATATCCTGCCCTCGACCGTTTCACAGCTACACTACAAGGAGGGAGGGGATATGAAGGGGGAATTAAGGCAAGGCGCTTACTGGCTGATCAGGAGCACATCGACCGTACTAAGATCGAAATCGTCAAAGAATGGCAGGGCGGCAAGACCATCGTAGGCAGGGTGCTGGCCAGCATCGAGCTATAGGTGGAAATGCCCAGTCAGTATGGACTATCCAGGACCAGTGGAATAAGCAGAATAAGCGATAGAGGTGAAGGATGCGTACCATGACAGTCTTGCCCTTGTATTGGATGATATGACATGATCTGCCAACCTCATTGCCTCCGCCTAGACAAAGGAACATAAGTTCATCGGAGGGGTCGACAGGTTCGTCATTGGCGGTGCTGGCCATGGCGGAAGCTTTGCGCTTGGACGCCATGATTGATGGGGGGAGTGCTATCTGAAGCGGTAAGCAGCCGGAACAGAGCCAGACTACCTATAAGGTCAATGGTGTGGTCGACAAAATCATTAACGGCTGCTGTCACATTTGTAAGGTTAGAGCAGTTCCAAGTTGCCTTAACATATGCTTATTGACGAATAAAGTCGACAATGTGCAGAAGCAGGCCCAGCAAGATTGGAATGTCTGGAATGTCTCACGTTAAGCTGTTGATAAGGTTGATAAATTTAAGTGGGGGTGTTCTTGTCGCGTCGCAGCCTATGTGAATAAAGTGAGGCTCAAGCTAAGCAACGGTAGCGTATATAAGCATAATACAGTATACGGGTGGAGCTCTTACGATAAGTGGCGCAAGGCTGACTTCATGTTGTGGCTGGAAACCTGTAGGCACAATATGCACAGTTAGAGCTTGATGTGGCTGGTGAAATTTGTACCATACCTGCTTGCTTATGTACTTACTGGTATACCATAGAAAGGATAGTACTTGTAAATACCTAGGCAGATACGTAGCAAACAAGGCTAACGAGATTGTATGTAGTAGCCTGCCCCCCCGGGCTGGTGGTGGTGCGCGGCGTCTGGTTGAACCAGTTACTACATGCAGCCATATCGAAAAAGTGACCGGGGCCGACGTGATACCTCCTCTTCACCTCTACATAATTAATCA
This sequence comes from Monosporascus sp. GIB2, assembly GCA_004155935.1. Lineage (NCBI taxonomy): Eukaryota > Fungi > Ascomycota > Sordariomycetes > Xylariales > Monosporascus > Monosporascus sp. GIB2. The sequence goes on from QJNV01000153.1 coordinate 24,902, forward strand.
AGCCTTCAGACAATTCGCGGCGTCCATCCGCCACCGAATCGCTGACGATAACCATCACAATCGCGACCATCGAGCGCGCATATTTTCGACACGGTTAATCGACTAGTTATCAACATCTCAGTTGTTCGTCATCGTAATCGTCGTTACCTGACAGAGCCAACATTTCCCGACGCGTCACTCTCATATACCCGACTGTGACCGAGTGAATCGTATATGGCATCTCCGTGACGGATGGGGCGGTGAGGTTTGGAGAGTGTCGGGCTTTTTGCCTGCTCGGATTCTCAGAGTATTTTAATGGAGGATACTAGCCGCCTACCCGAGTTTCGACTTGCTAATACCTCTGCGCAACCATACGACTTAACGTTCCTGATTTCTCCATCCCTTTCAAACCTAGAAATCGTATCACGATACGCCACCCGTCATCCGCCATCCGTCTTGTCGAAACTGCATACAGCGATCCGTTCGACAGATTCTACTCATACCTGTCGTAGTCGAAAAATCGCCGACTCTTTTTGAGATGTCGCATCCTCCGCAGTCCACCATGGCCACCGCCACCCAGCATGCCGCCCAGCAGAGGCCCTTCTCTCCTCTGCAAGCTTCTCCACCACCGAACAACTCAACCGGAATGGTAACGCAGCCAGCGCCTAAGAAACTGAAGATATCGCCTAGTCCTCCCTCACGGCCGACTTCTCCGTACGTGCACCCAGGTTATGCTGTGAGTCCTTCTGCGACTACTCCAGGCGCTGCTACGCCAAACCTTCCATCGCCCGTGCCTCAGAACTACCCCAATTCTCAGAGTGCCCCGAATCAAATAAATACGCCCTACCAGCAGAACGGTCGCCCTCCGAACAGTCTGCCGATGCCATCACCTGCCACAACAGCACCTAGCTTGGCCACGCCCCAACCCCAGCCCTCGACTCCAGCGCCCTACGTACATACCACGTTCGTGCCCACGAACGTCGGTCACAGCAACATGGGCCCTCCATCTATAGCTCCTTCCTCCTTCTCTGCCGCCAACGATGCGCAAAAACAGGCCTCGAAGGCCGGCCCGTCCAAGGGCTCCGACTACGACATGAATGATATGCTCGCGGGGACCGGCATTAATCTCGACGAGGAAGCAGAGAAGCTGAACGATTTTGAGATACGAGAGGGGTTCCCTTACCATCCTCCCGGCGGAAGAGATAGTTTCTATGGTGCCGGGCCTGCCAATCAGCCCTCGCAGCACGTCGAAGCGCCAACACAGGAAGAGCTGGCCGCTGAAGTCGCCGACGAGGCTTGGAATGAGGCAGCTAGACGCCTTACCATATTCCGCACCAATGAGCTATTAAATCACTTCCTAGAGCCAGGTATAGTCCATCAGCGCTTGTTTGAACGGGCCTCCAAACACGGCCTCTCGCTCAATACGGAACTGAAGCCCGATGGTAAGAGTCATTACATGGGAAGGGTATCCAGCCCCGCCGATTTTCCTAGACCTGAAGTCAAGGTTTCCTTCCGGAACGCTCCCGACGGCACCCTTGTGCAAACGCATGGGTCTTTCATTCCGCATGAAGCTTATCTGGTTGATCAGATAGCTCTTCTCTCGATAGCTACCAAGGAGCACATGCGTTCGTTGATTGGCGAGGCGAACAGGGTAGCCACTACGAGACAGCGGACAGCACATGGTGCGGTGCCTCTAGAGTGGGCAGACGCTGCTGCTCCACAACAACCAAATCCGAACGGCATACAGGCTGGAAGCCCGCGGACGGGTGCGGAGAGCGCGGTCAGCCCCCGCACTAACCCACTCAAACGTATGATATTCATATGCTTAGACATGATGGTCGAGATGACATGGCTGACACGAGTTTTCTAGGACCCGTGGACGAGATTAGTAATGGTTTGCCTACCCCGGTCTCGGAGGCCTCGTCACCAAATTTCCTGGTTGAAGCACTCGAAGATGTGGGAAAGGAGGTCCGCCATTCAGAAGAGGGCAGGCTAAAGAAACGGCTGAAACGGCAGGAGAAAAACGACGAGAAGAGAGACGGCGAGGATGCTGGGTCACGGGCTGGATCTGTTGCACCGGGCACGCCTGGCTCCATCGCGCCTGAAGTCGATGCCAAGCCTATGACAAAGAAGGAGAGCAAAAAGGCGGCGAAGCTCGCGGAGATCAGCAGCACAACTGTGAACCAGACACTGAGCATGTTTGCGGGAGGGAAGAAGAAGAAAAAGTATTCCTGGATGACCGGAGGTGGTGGGCCAGGCAGCGGAGCGAGCACGCCAAGGCCTCAAGGTCTTAGTCAGCCCGGCACTCCGGGTGGTCCTGTCGGTGCGAGCAGTCGAGCCGCCCGCGGACCCCTTACCCGAGACAGTGCTCATCGCCTAGGGGCGTTCCGTGAGGACTCAGAGAAGGGCAAAAACATCCAACTCAGAGACTGGGTGGCTGTCCTCGAAGATCGCGACATCGACCCCGTGGTCTTGCAAGCCGCCTATGACCGACTAGACAAATCCGATTTCGGCGACAAGGTAGCCCGAGTAGACGTGACCTCATGAGGTATGGCCGATTACCGGGTCATTGACCCACCGAGGAGGTGCCCCTTTCGAGTCCTAGAATAGAGTTGGGTCGGGGTCCCAATGTCGGCGTCATCTTGCCGGTTTACTCTTCGCAGAGGAATGAAATGACCCTCGCATATGATGACCTCATGTGCTATTCTACGATATTTTCACATAAATATCGTGCGCTATATTTTATGAGCCGGACGTTGGCGTTCTCGTGGCGGAAATACAGGGCATTCTCGCCCAGGCTTTCGTTATTTTGGATTTCGTCTGGCTTGCCCGCGAGCCTCTTTTGCCCACGCACTGCGTGTGATTTAGAAGACCATGGCGGAGGGAGCACTTACATGAAAAGCGCACATGACGACAACCGGGCCTTGTTTGATGCCAGAGCGAAATTGCCTAAGGTTTCTGGAGAGGGGAGGGTTCCGTGGGTTGAATAGGACCAGGCGTTCCGCGATAGGCTCACCCTAACCGCAGCGCTTCATACGAACCATACGCGAAATTGTCTGCCCTAGAAATTCCCCTGAAGATTACAGAAAAGTGTCTTAAGTGTGCACCTTTCGGTTAATGCGTCCAATTTTGCAGCGCTTTCCTATACATATTGGAGAGCACTTCCCACACACAACGCACCCAGCTATCGCTTGAAGGAAAAGCACATTTCCCGATCCTGAGAAGCCTCGACGTTTTCCCTCGCATCGTCAACGAAGCAAGCCAAATGCCGTCTCATATATTTGTCGCCACCATCACAATGCCTGCCGAGAACGAAAGCGCAAGCACGGCCTTGTAAATCCCCTGAAGGCCCCTGTTCCTTTCGAAGCACATCAATATCATGGTCATGGCAACGGCAACAACGACGACAACAGTGAGGTCTTATTCAAAATCAAGCGCTTGACCGAGTGCGAAACTAATCATGACGGCCTCTTTGAACATCGGGAAGATGCCTTCGGTCTGCACGTTTTTCTTTCTCGAGGGCCAACGTGTTCAGCGACAGACAGGTAGCAATGCGCGGGGAATGTTGCCGGTTGCGCGAATAGGCAGAGAGGCAGGCAGGGAACTTCGTTATGTACGCATGTAGGCTTTACACTTATATGCGCCGCGAAACAGGTAGTATGGAGTAGATAAACCGCGTTGCATCGGCCCCGAATAGTACTAGGTGCGTTCATCGTCTACGTCCTCGTGTTTGAAAGTGCAGCAGCGTACAGTTTACTGCTAAGCCCGCAGCCGTAGCCCAGACAAAGCGCCTCGTATGCGAAATGTAGTTGACCAACTAGGTAGTGATCCGGATCTTGTGGGCCACATACTAGCTATATCCTGCAAACCCGTGGGTGTGTGCCATTAACTCCTGTTCAGTGCTGTCGGATCGGGAGCTTCCGCCGGCCTTTGGGCCGCAAGGGGGCTGGCGAGGGTCCCGGAGCTCCAGCTGACCACATACATGCCCGCGCGGCCCGTCACAAACAATACCCTACAACATCCCTTTCCCCCTCCTAAGCCGGAGATCCGGAACAGTCCCTCGGCCAAGCATCTAACAACGGCGAAAGCGGTGTACTTAACTCATCGCCAGCGCTTACCCGACAGATCACAATGCCGACTACTCACTTACCTTATCTATGCCCGTAAGCGGTGGTGCGACAGGTCTGCTCGTCGGCCGAGACGGCGCATAGCCTCGAATGAGCACAGTGTGAACCTCAAAATGGGTAGAGCGGCTGCTGTGGGCGCGAAGGTACCTAAGGGGTCTCTTTTGACACAAGTGTACCTACGAGCGGTTTTCCCGTTCAGTGATCGTGTATATAGATATATATATATATATAGATAGGGAAGTACCGACGTGATAAGCAAAACATGGACCACGAGATCACTCCAACTTGCCCAAAAGAGAGCTATCACAGGGCAAGAACCCGTGACTCGGCGATTCCGGTGCCATCATATGTTGTTGCGAGGGAACGAAGGGTTTCGCGTGCTGGCATCTGTTACTCTGATGTATACACACGCCGCCGATAAAAAGACAGATCCCAAACATCAGACAGGTAGGTCCTCTTCCTCCCCGAGGCGTCAGACTAGCTACACCGCGACCCCGGACCCGGAGTCCCTGCGCCTCGCGAGACCGGCGGCGCAATCACGCGTTCATGCAGCCGGCGGCCGCTCGACGTCGCAGCTAACTGGGTCAGCAAATGCGGTGCTGTTGTTGGGTAGTAACCACTAACACCATGTCGTAGACTGTCGAAAGACGGTTGCCCGGGTTGGGCGCCGTTGCTACAATGACTCAGTACTTGCTCACTTTTGCTAACATAGGGGCATCTATCGTACCATTCTCGGCTGCGGTGATGGCCGGATCTGGTTATGTTAACAATAGCTCAGCAAATGCATAGCAGATGCGGACTTGCAAGCGGTGATGCGCTATGAGATAATCAGCAGCTGCTCAACAAATGCTTCTCAGCAGCCTAGCATTTGCTTACAGGCAGGTATCCAACCATGGTTGGGATTAGGGATTGCGCCTATAAATTGGTTAGCAACTGCTCAATCAACTGTGAGGCGTATGCTGTGCAGCTACCATGATGATATCCGAACCCGGAGGGGTTCGCAGCCGCCGCGACCTGGGGGTTGTCGTAGTCTTCACGACGTGCCATTGCCGAGCGATGCTGGATCGTTGCTGTAGATATATAGGTAATGTTTCTAGTACCTCGTCAGTAGCTGGCCCACTAACGCGTAGCAATTGCAGCGTTTTACATTCGCAAGCAGAGTTTCGGCTGCCGCGCGGCGCACAAGCTCGCAGTCCACGTATTACGGTGCCCACGAGGTGGTCGCCGCGAAACCGGGTACACAGCAACCACCAGCGGCGACAGGGCTAGCAGCGCAGCTCGGGCGACACAAACCACGGCCACGGGGGGAGGGGGTGGCCCGTCAGTTATGGCCGCAGCATGGCGGTGGGCCCCTGGGGAAGGGTGGTCCTGAAGCTCAAGGTGGTGAGCAGCGGGCCCGTGGAAGGAGGTGCCGAGGAGGAGTCGTGGGACGACGCCGTCCGGGAGCTCTTCATCGTGGATATCGACCTGGAGCTATAGGACAGCGCCAGGGAGCGGATGCCGGTTCTGAGGAGGACGCGAGTAGGTAATGGGCCGCTTTCCCCTTTCTATTTTCTTCTCGTGGATAGTGTGCGCGTGTGGTATGCCGGCTGAAACTGGCTTGTATGGATGTTTATCCTGAGATACAAACTAGGTATGGAGGTCGGGGCCTCGACGTGTAGGTGGAAGAGGATGCCAGGACTCACGTGTTGTTAGGTAATTTCCCGACTGTTAGACGTGTTATGTTTGGATATCTCGTCAACATAGACAGTCTATTCGTCAAAAGATTGCGTCATTCTCGCAGCAGCCTGCTGCGTACGAATCTATAACACCCTAGTAGGAAATAAAGCGAAACTATACCTACCCATGATACGAGCATCGGGCCCGTCCATCGAGAGTCCGAAATTCTCTTCTGGCGCTGTGAAACAGGGGGGGCTGGCCGGGGTTGCGTAAGCCCCTTTGGAAGAAGACAGTGGACATTCGGGCGAGCCACGAGGAGAAGGACGTCTGACTCTCTTCGAACGCATATATAGTGTTCAGCCCTCCCAGTCACCGCCCGGATCCGTGGTACACCCATTACGCACCCAGCCACCTCAGGTCCGTGAAAACTACTGAAGGGGAAAGGGGCACCAATAAGACCATCCATATTCTAGCAGCGGTGGGAAGCCGTCTTCTCTTTTGACAACGCGTTCCCCGGCTGCTCGGTCTGTATACCCGTATACCCCACTCCCTCTCCAGGTGGCTGAACATCATGGTCAACGACCCTATTCACAATAGGGGCACTAATTCAACATGCACCCAACCCCTTTTGATGCCGATATGGACGGATGAGGATCTAACTTTGGTCTTGCCAGTCAAGCAATAGTTGCTCCATGTCTTAGCCATAGTTAGTCTCCAAAGACACACCCGTGGACGTGACTTCGATATACAAGACCTATACATGGATGGGAGAATACCTGATCAATATAAAGCCAACGATGTGGACAGTTACGGTAAACTTGATGCTATATTAGCTACTGTACGCCTAGATTATGTACGAGCCAGCGATCTGATCGACAGCCAGACTGCCATTCCATAACCTCTACATCAAGCCCATCGTTTCCAATTTTTCCTTTTCCCTGGCGACACTCATTTCGTTTGAGTCTTTCGTGCGATTGCCAGATATGAATGCAGTTATGGTATCAAGCCACCTCGGCTGTTCTCCGTTCGCCTGAAACGGCGAAGAGAACGAAAGACCAAACCTCCCTGCGCTCATATAGCAACCAACTTCCTTAGTCATGCTAGTCGTGTCAAATACCAGAATGCACGGCAACTCCCCAAGACGGACCCTGGACCTTGTGCCGCTATGTGTGAAAACTTTCGCCCACAAACGCTCTTTTCCTTAACCCTTGACAACGCCTGCCGCCTTTCCACGTAATTCGTGAGTGAGCCTAGTAAGGCCGCCGTCATATAGTACACGCTGTCGTAATGATCCATATGCTAGAAAAAGAGACGAAATTTATGAGCACTGAGTCTATTTCAGCAGCTCGTCCGGATCCAGTGCGATGAATCAACAGTGTCAGATCCGTGCCGTGAGTCGACCGATTTGGGTGGTTTATCAGTTCGGCTTCTCAGGGCTACTGAGGCGTCGCTTGGCGAAACCCACCACCCCGATTCCGGGAGCCATATCCTCCACGACCGCCTCGTCCACGTCCGCGACCCCTGCCGCGATATCCACCTCGGTATCCGCCGTCAACGCTACCTTGTCCGAAGGTCTCCATATTCTTGCGTTGCTCTTCGCCTCTCCACTCGCGCCCACCTGGCTTCTGGCCGCCATTCTCTGCACGGTCCTTGGCCTCGCTCGAAATATTATCGAAGAAAGACTTTGTCTTGTTGTAAGCGGGAGCGACTGAGGACTCCTCGAGTTCGTTAACTTCTGATGAAGCTCCGTTGACGGACTCGCCCAGCGGGGAGCCAGTTGCTATAGCCTCCTTCGCCAGATCCTGTTTGCTGAATTTGGCGTTGGCTGTTTCGAAGTCGAAGTCGGCATCTGGGACATCAATCTTATTGGGGCCACGAGATCGTCCGCCTCGACCACGACCTCTGCCACCTGTGGCGGCATTGACCCTCATTTCATTAACCCTCTTAGTCAAGTTATCCATCTGGCTTGCGTTGACCGTCGTAGAGTCCGTCGCGTTAGGGTCATTAGCCTTCGCTTGGTTGTTAAGCTTAGCCATTGCAACAGCAACAGCCTCCTTGGCAGCCTGTGTGGCATCTTTCAAGCTGACAGCATTAGACGCATTGCTCGGTTCCGCGTCGGTTTTGACGGTGGCAGGCACGGCAGTGGCCTGGGGTCCTGACCTCGAGAGAATAGCAGTCGGAATAGGTACAGCAGGCGTGACCCCTCGAGGGTTCTTAGGACCGGTTGGGACGGCCTTGCCATTGGCGGGAGAAGCTGGGGCCGGAGACTTCGTCGATAGCGCATGTGCTGTAGCTTTGACTTCTGCAACTGAGGGCTTGGAGTCCACTGGTGGGGTAGGAACACGGTCGGGCGACGCAGTAACCTGGACGGGTGGCTGGCTCAGAGATTTAGGTTCCGCAGCCTGGGGAGTGCCGACCGGCTTTGGCTTTTCTGCAGTAGGACCGGCACCGACACCAGCACCAATAGGAGCGGGTTTGACATCAGGTTGTGGTGCACCTCTCATGGCCTGACCAGGCGCGCCGGGGAGTCCGTGAGGTCCAGGGGACGGGTACCCAAAGCTATTCCAGGGACCAGGTGCACCAGGCGGAAAGCCCTGGCCCGGAGGAAGCCAGTTGGGGTGGGGAGGAGGGTAGGGCATTCCGTTGAAGCCAGCCGGTCCGGGGCCAGGTCCACCACGCCCCCATTGTCCAGGACCAGGAGCATAGAAGGGGCTGGGTTGATAGGGGCGGGGACCAAAGCCTACAGGTCCAGGCCCTTGCTGGTTGCTGCTAGGACCTGGGCCAGCAAGGCCTGGACCGGGGGCATTGCCAGCGGGGCGGGGACGAGCCTGTTTGCAGGGTTTTGTGGTTAGCATCGTGAAAGGTTGTGTGCTTTCAACAGGTGACAAAAAAGAGCATTCTCCTTGGATAATCAGAAGGAAGGCAACGGAAATATCAACACGAGGTTTGTTTGCGCTTTTTCAGTAAACTTAGGTTTACATCCGAAATGTTTCGTCATATGGACAGGAGGTGAGACTTGTCTCTGGTAAAGTGAAAGAAGTGACTTACTCCAAGGATAGCAGGGTCATCGGGCATCTTAGGAGGCTTGTTCTCCTTGGGAGGAGCCGGGGTCTCAATGCGAAGATCCTTCACATCGCTTCCTCGGAAGACAATGTACTCGTAGACCTGATCTGCGGGCGGTATCTCTTCGTCCGGATTACCTCTCCGCCCTTCGGTGCCGAACGATGTGACATTCTCGAGAGAAACGGTGGACTCTTCGGAATTGATCTCATGCAAGACACCGGAGTACCGGATATCACTCTTGGAGATTAGAGATATGCGTGAGCTAGAAGGCGCTATCTCGTCAGTAACCCCCCATCGTCGTTGATTGACTCAATGTCGCATGCGACAATGGACACGCACCCAAGAAATTCAGACATGATTCATGAACTTCAGCACACGCGCGTGCAGGTAGAGGACGTAGAAGAAAGTGGGGAAAATACAGAACAGAGAAGAAATTGACGCCTAATGCGTCAAATGGAATAAGGAAGAGAAGGCGCAGGAAAACAGTTGGCGAAGATGAAGAGGGGAGGATTAGAGAGGGGAAGGAGACGGCAAGAAGAGGCGAGGAGGTGGTCAGATGCGCTGCGCACCACTCTGCGAAGAAGTGTGTGATGTACCAAGCAAAGTTTGGAGTTTGAATCAGGAATCAGAAATCAGGATCAGCAGCATCAGCAACTGTGAGGAGGCTGAGCAAATCCGGTACCGAAGTTTTCCAGCCACTGGAAACTGTGTGGGCTGTGGGCTGTGGGCCCCTCTTACGTAATTCAACGCTACGTACCGAGGTTAGGTCTGTGGCGCAAGCTTGCACCGCCACGTGGTTCCTTCTGTGGTTTCTTCCAAGCTTCTAACGTTAGCACTTCAATAACGCAAATGCTCCCTCATTGGCAGTTGCCCTTTAGCGCGGTAGGGCGTATCTCGTAGATTGGAAGATCGAGCATTATATATTAGGGTATCTTGTTCCTGCCCCTTTTCCAGGGGAGAAATGCATATACAGGAAACGGCTATACTCGCGCATGTCACAGACTGCTAGCTAGGTAGATCTAGATATATGAGTGGTGGAAGCCATCTAGCGGATGACCGCGACTAGCAGAGACGTATTACGCCAGACTGGAAAGAATGCCAAAACACTTGAAAGCCTTAGGGATTACCCCAATCCTTCAATGCCAATCAATGTCCAACTCGGAATCTGAGCCTGAGCTGCTTGTAGTGTCGGCTTCTTCCACGGGGCCTTGATCCTGGACTTCACCATCCTCAGACCCCTCGGTATCATCACCTTCTTCCTCCTCCTCACCCATACCATCATCTTCCTCATCACTAGATTCGGCATAGTCCACTAGGGTAGAGCTCTTCCGCTTCTTAGTGATCGTCTTGTCTTTAGGCTCAGGTCTGCTCTCTAAGACATACCCGGTAGGGATAGGGGAGCCAGCAGGAAGAACACAGATCGTCGGGAACTCGAGAACTTCTAGTCCGGGGAGGATGGTAGCCAAATTCTCGGTTGGTTCGAGTGGGATGAGCGTTTCAGGTGCTTTCGATGGCCTCTTCGGTTTCTGGAAAAAGAACTGGTAGTCATTCCTATGTGATTCGTTCGTTGGCTCCACCAAGTGACGGAACTGTTCTGAGCTGTCCCATGCGGCTGTCTCATGATCTTGTATAGGCGCAGAATGAGCTTTCCATGCAGTGGATTGGGTGTCTTGGCCAAAGTCGGCCGACTCTCCGTCTATATCGGCCTCGTCATCGCGCCCGGCTTGCTGCCTCTTTCGAGCCTTCCTCTCTTCCACCCGCTGTTGCTCACTCAGCTGCTGGTAGCGGTGGTAGCCCAAGCTGTTGGCGAATCCGACATACAAGGGCGTCTGGTCCAGTAGCTTATGCATAATCCTCGTTGGCTCAGGCGCCGCCTGCTTTTCTGCCGAAGTCACATCGCCTAGGACTATCCATTCGATCTGCCAGTTGATGGTTCCGGTTCTTTTGTTCCAACTCGACTTATTCTCCTTCGACCGGCTCATCCCGAAGGGGACAGAGGAAACGTGGATTCCCAGACGATGCATGCGCTGTAGCGAGTTCCTGTCCCATCTCCGCGAGCTGTTATCATCCAGGGTGACCCTGCCCCTGCTCCGGCCCTTGTGTAGACGCGCTCTCTTGTTGGGATGTCGTGCATTGTGGCCCTCCTGCGGTAATATTTCCCGCTCGTCTCTTAGGATCTTCTCGGCTATTTCAACGGAGCGTTCGATCTTGGTCAGGAAGTTGTAGTCGTGGTCGATGCCGGCGTCGGTTTTTAACTTCGCTGCCGGGACGAACACTGTTGGATCACGTTCTCCGTTGCATGATGACCAGTTCTTGTGCTTCTTAATGCAAGGCAACGAACAGGTCCGCGTGCCGCAGCGTGGGCATTTGTATTTGGGTGGTTGGATACGGCAAATAGTGCATAAGGACGTTAGTAATGGATCTGCCATCGGAAATAATTCTTGCAGAACATGCCCGATGGCCAGTAGTTTCCTTATACGAATATTGGCTGGTAAACCTCCCTTTGTTGTCGAATATAAGGCTCTAGATGTTGTACGGCCTATCACGACGAGCTGCGACGTCTCGAGTCTCAGGATAATTTATCCCGTAATCTTATCGATAAAGCTCCACTACCCAGGCAGGCGCTAGTCAAAATAAATGGCGCACTTACACCAACTAGCCTCTAAACGCACCTAAATCATGATGATTTCAAGCCTTCATAATTCAACAATATCGAGGACGATGATATAATTCTTTTGCATCATCATAAAGAGCGATATATCGCGATCACGGTGAATTTTTTGCTACCGCGTTTCTCCAATTCTGCCCTCGATTTTGGGTAATGATGAATACCGCTAATAGTACGGCTAAAGCTAAGGTTAGGGGGGCCAAAAAGCTCAATAATACCCTTAACGTCAGCGCTTCAATACGCGGCAGCTTAAGGCTAACTGAAAAAGGGTGGGATATAATAAATAAGGGGCGGCAGAAGGCTATATTTATATCCATGGTACAACGGTGGAAGGATATAATTTATGGCGGAGGACAACGTATAGCCCATTAAATCAACGCCTGAAAATATCATATATTGTATTTTTAAAGGCTTTATCACAATCGCGTCTCAATTATCCCGTGTTGACACTTAAGCGATATGCAAATTGAATGGAATTTTCGAGGGTGGGGCGGTTGGGTGCGCCATTTATTTTGACTAGTGCCTGCCAGGCTACAAGGAAGTTATCAGCGATATGAGCTTTCTCACATGCGAAATGCCCCACCACCCCACATCATCATCAACTACTACGATATACGTCTTTCTACAGACGCCCGCAGTTCGGCTACCCGATATGAATATATTTCTTGGAGCAATTTATACCCTTGCGGCAGGGAATATCTATTATATATTCAGCAGACCCCGGACTCGCTGGAAAAACATTTGCTTGGTGATATGATACATTCTATAGGGCGCCAGTGTATGCTCGTGGACTAGCCCTCATTCATAAACACCCAGGCTGGTTAGAGGGGCACGACTTCCACATAATTCAATGACGGTACTAGCTTACACAAAGAATGAGAGACATACGTATATGAAAAGCCGGAAATAGTTCTATTCATAGTTTATATAAACTTGTATTGGAAATAATGACTGGAAAAGAGTGAAATGGCGTGCGTTTATAAGAGTCAGATGTGCGAAAATCGGAGCTAAAATTATTTATACTTATGTACATTTTGCTACCACTTAGACCACCCAGGCAGATGCCCTCAACCTTGCCAATCATTTGATGGTTCCGTACTCATTCACACATGTTCTTTGGGATAGATTTATATCATAAGTCCATGTTAAACCTGAGAAGGCACCGATTCTCATAGTAAACCGGTCGCTTTCTCATGTCTGCGCCGATTGACCTCCCAGATCCCACAAGCGACCTTCACTGGTCCGCTTTCCGGGGAGCAATCCACGAAATCTTCTCGGCCAACGCCAAGAAGCACCCCGAGCGGCTATGCGTTGTCGAGACGGCCTCGTCGGCCTCTCCCAGGAGAGAGTTCACTTACCGTCAGATCGACGAGGCGTCCAATATTCTGGCGCACCACCTGGTTCAGTCCGGCATCCAACGAAATGAGGTGGTCATGTCCTACAGCCACCGGGGCGTCGACCTGGTCGTGACTGTGATGGGCATTCTGAAGGCTGGCGCCACTTTCTCCGTTATCGACCCCTCTTATCCGCCGGATAGACAGATCATCTATCTAGATGTCGCACGACCGCGTGCTCTGGTGGTCATCGACAAGGCGACTAAGGAGGCCGGCAAGCTCTCGGACAAGGTTCGCTCCTTTATCAGCGGGACGCTAGACCTGCGGACAGAGGTCCCGGCTTTAGAGTTGAAGGACGATGGTACTCTCTTAGGTGGAAGCATCGACGGCCAAGACGTTCTTGCAGATCAAGTCGCAGCAAAGGAGAATGGCCCGGGGGTTGTGGTTGGACCCGATTCTCAACCAACGTTAAGCTTTACTTCGGGAAGCGAGGGAAGGCCTAAGTGAGTGGACCGTCCCGATACGTCCCTGTGAAGCCGTCAGATAATGGACTTGGCTCATTCTGTCCCAAGGGGCGTCCGAGGGCGCCATTTCTCATTGGCCTACTACTTCGACTGGATGTCCGAGCGCTTCCAACTCACCGCGAATGACAAGTTCACGATGCTAAGCGGCATTGCCCATGACCCTATTCAGCGGGACATACTCACTCCGCTCTTCTTAGGGGCTCAGATACTCGTGAGCAATTCCCGGAGTTATTTCTTCCCCCATCTTCTCTAGTTCGAGGGCACAAATTCCCAAATGTGGAATTTCGGGAGTCGATAGCTCCCGAAACATGTCTTACGACTCCCGATTATTCACCAAATTGACCAGATAGCGCATTTACTGACTCCGGATGTTGTAGTGCCCAAACAAAGAGGACATCCAGCACGAGAGGCTTGCCGAGTGGATGCGGGAGCATGGTGCCACAGTAACACACCTGACGCCCGCGATGGGCCAGATCCTCGTGGGAGGGGCTAGTGCCGAGTTCCCGGCTCTCCACCATGCTTTCTTCGTAGGCGATATCCTTATCAAACGGGAGTGCAAGGCCTTGCAAAGATTAGCAGAGAATTGCTGCATTGTCAACATGTACGGCACAACAGGTGAGTATATGAGTCCCTTTGCCTCCTTTCGTCGGTTGGTCTCAAGCGCGTGTGATCGGGAACCAAATCATCTCATTGGATCGCGAAGGTCATATGGGCTCTTGAGAATCCAGCCAGGTAATTTACTGACCCCGAGATGCAATATAGAGACACAGCGTGCCGTCAGTTATTTCGAGATTCCAAGTCGAAATGCCGACCCGCAGTACCTAGAGAATATGGGCAACGTTATCCCTGCTGGCCGGGGCATGAAGGATGTCCAACTTCTAGTTGTAGATCGCGAAAACCGCAACAGGATCTGCGGCGTCGGCGAGATCGGCGAGATCTATGTGCGCGCCGGTGGTCTGGCGGAAGGGTATCTGGGCTCGGACGAGAAGACGAAGGAGCTCAACGAGACCAAGTTCGTCCAGAACTGGTTCGTGGATAACGCTAAATGGGTCGAGCTCGACAAGCAAACGGCTAAATCGCTCTCCGAAGAGCCCTGGCGCGAGTTCTACAAGGGTCCGAGAGACAGGATGTACCGGTCAGGAGACCTCGGGAGATACTTGCCCAGCGGTGACGTCGAATGTGTCGGACGTGCGGACGACCAAGTCAAGATTCGTGGTTTCCGTATCGAACTAGGCGAGCTTGATAAGCACCTTGCGGACCATGATATGGTTATGGACAATCTGACCGTCGTCCGGAAGAAGGAGGACTACTCATCATACCTCGTCAGCTACATCGTGCCGGATATGCAAAAATGGCCAGCGTGGCTCGAGCAGAACGGAAAGCAGGACGATACGTCAGGCGAAGGAATCGCTGGACGGATCCGCAGATTCTGGCCCCTCACCGAGGAGATCAAGAAGTATCTCAAGACCAAACTACCGAGCTACGCAATTCCCGAGGCTATGATCCCGCTCGAGAAGTTCCCGCTGAACCCCAACGGAAAGAAAGACAAGCCCGCGCTTCCATTAAAGGAGACCACCGAGCTCGATGCCGCGCTGAACGAGGCACATGTCAGCACGGACGTTCAGATGACAGGAGCCGAAAAAGACGTGGCCGAGATCTGGAGAAACCTAGTCAAGCGGCCGATCGTACCCGACGACAACTTCTTCGACATCGGTGGCCATAGTATTCTGGCCCAGCAGATGCTTTTCCAAGTCAACAAGAAGTGGCCCGGTCACGGCCTGACGATGAACACCATTTTCCGGAATCCGACACTAGGCGCCTTCGCTGGAGAGATAGAGAGGCAGGCTTCGTTGCCAACGCTTGAGAGCGAGATGGGGAAAGGGGAGGACTATGCTGTGGACGCGAAACTCCTGGAGCAAACTCTTCCTGCACAGTTCCCTAGATCTGAGGGCACAATATCCGCATCCTCCGATATTACAGTGTTCTTGACAGGCGCTACTGGCTTCCTTGGCGCCTTCCTACTACGGGATTTGCTGGCCAGACAGAAACCTAAGGCTAGAGTCATCGTACATGTCCGGGCGAAGGACGAGTCAGAAGCTGTCGATCGTGTCCGGCGGTCGTGCACAGCGTATGGCGTATGGGAAGAATCCTGGAAGCCCAGGATATCAGCCGTCACGGGCAGCCTAGGCGAGCCACGACTTGGTCTCTCCGAGGAGAAATTCAACCAGCTCGCCGGAGAGGTCGACGTCGTCGTTCATAACGGTGCCCAGGTGCACTGGGTATTACCATATTCGAGCCTCAAGCCCTCCAACGTCCAGGGAACACTGGATATCCTCAGCCTCTGCGCCTCCGGCAAGCCTAAGCAGCTCGCGTTCGTCTCCTCCACCTCCGTCCTCGACACCCCTCACTACATCAAACTGTCACAGGAATCGATCAAGCAGGGCGGTACCGGCGTGCCCGAGGCGGACGACCTCTCTGGAAGCGCAACGGGCCTCGGGACGGGATACGGCCAATCGAAATGGGTGGCGGAGTACCTCGTCCGATCTGCCGGCCAGAGGGGACTTAAGGGGACCATCGTCCGGCCGGGCTACGTCCTCGGCGACTCCAAGTCGGGCGTCACAAACACGGACGACTTCCTGGTTCGCTTGGCCAAGGGCTGTATCCAGCTGGAGTCGCGGCCGAGCATCGAGAACACCATCAATATGGTGCCGGTGGACCACGTGGCCCGCGTCATCGTGGCCTCCGCCCTCAGCCCGCCGGCCGAGCCCCTCGCCGTGGCGCAGGTGACGGGCCATCCGAGACTGACCTTCCGCGAGTACCTGGGTACCCTCGAGATCTACGGCTACGGCGTCCCCGAAGTGCCGTACAGGCAGTGGAGCGAGAGCCTGAAGGAATACGTAGGCGACGCGAGCAAGGAGCAGCACACATTGTAAGTCATCTAACCCATTCACTCATTCGAACCCTTCCTCCGGACACAGATTTACTAATAACCTGTATCTAGGCTCGGACTGTTCCACTTCGCGACGACCGATCTCCCCGCCGACACCATCGCACCGGAGCTAGACGACAAGAACGCCGCCCAGGCGCTCAAGTCGGATGTCGAATTCACAGGCGAGGACTTATCCAAGGGCGCGGGCGTAACGGAGGATACCATGGGATTGTACCTGGCATACCTCGTGGCGGTCGGCTTCCTGCAAGCTCCCTCCGCGGCGGGCAGGAAGACGCTGCCGAGCGTCCAGATCAGCCCGGAGCAGAAGACCGCGCTGTTGCGGGTTGGCGGTCGCGGAGCCCTGGTGTAGTTAGTTAAATGTCGTACGGGCACTCCGAGATACATCGCAACGGTTAGATAAAATAGGGAAATGAAAGAGTGAGTCGTTGACATACGTCTCGTCTGACCTTGTGTAGGTGAATTCTGTGGGCTCCTCGTCCTCCCCTACGTAATCTTGCTATGTCCGACCGTACACTCCACAGTATACATACTGTCCGATTCGCTCCACAAGGACGCTGAATTTCTACATCGTCAGACATAAACGAAAACGCTCAACTTCCCGAAAAGAAAAGAGTCAACCACTGAAGAATAAATTCGAATAATCGAGGTATACGCCACATTTTAGTCTAGAACATATACCTCTCCGATATCGCCCGTAATTATCGATGGCCGGACGATGACCGACTCCCCGGAGGAAATGAAGATCGACCCGTCCCGAGCCGCGGCGCTGGTGTCGCAGATCCGCGGCGTGAGGGAGCGCATCGCCGCCGTTGCTAAGGGGCGAGAGGTGTGTCTCTTCCTTTTCTTACCCGACTCTCTAGTTTCATGCATCGCGGAGTTTTACATCACTACATACTTGAACATCCACCCCCATCGCCCAGCGACCCGCTCATCTCTCCTTCCCCGTTCTCCGATTTTCATCCGCTGATCCTCCCGGACAGGTCCGCCTCGTGGCTGTCTCGAAGCTGAAGCCGGCGAACGACATCCTGGCGCTGGCGCGGCAGGCGGACCCCCCGCAGCTGCACTTCGGCGAGAACTACGCGCAGGAGCTGGCCCAGAAAGCGGAGCTGCTGCCGCGAGACATCCGGTGGCACTTCATCGGCGGGCTGCAGTCTGGTGAGTCCAGGTTCTCTGTTTCCTCGTCTGTGTGTCTGTCTGTTCTTGATGCCCAGTTATCTGTAAGCCGAGCTGTGGGCTGTCGTGTCAGTCCTATGGAGGCCGGAGGAGAGGGTTCTTGTCTCTGGGAATGTGCCGTGTCTTTGCATCCGCGTCGGCTGGTGGCCTTGTATTGGTTGTTGGGGCCGCACGGGTGATGCTATGCGTCTGGTGTGAGTAGGCAGATGAGTGATAGGTGGAGATGGAGGCGTTACGTGTAAGATGTGAGGCTTTGCCGGAGTGCTGGGACTGCCAAGTGGCCTGAACTTGCTTCATGGGCTATGGCGAGAAAGCCACTTAGGATATCACACGGGACGGTATATCTATGGCATATCTGGATGATGATTCAGAACAAGCACTACAGCTACGATTCTTGCCCGTTGCACACACACCGCATAACCTGCAACCGTCGAATACCAGGTCCCGGGAGCCTCCTTTCCCGCACTCCAAACCCAAATCTCCAAACCCAAACTAACGATCACCGCGAACCAAACCAGGACATTGTAAGAACCTAGCCAAGATCCCGAATCTCTGGTGCGTCTCGAGCGTGGACACGGAGAAGAAGGCCCAGCTGCTGTCGAAGCACCGAGGGGAGCTGATGGCCTCGGACCCGGCGGTCCCGGAGCTCAACGTGCACGTCCAGGTCAACACGTCGGGCGAGGCGTCCAAGTCCGGGGCGGCGCCGGGCGCCGAGACGGTGGCGCTCGCGCGCGCCGTCGAGTCCCTGCCGCACCTGCGCCTGCGGGGGCTCATGACCATCGGCGCCATCGCGCGCAGCGTGGCGACGACCCCGGAGAACGAGAACGAGGACTTCCTGCTGCTGCGCGAGCAGCGCGACCTCGTGGCCCGCGAGCTCGGCCTGCCGCCGGGGGAGCGCGAGCTCGAGCTCAGCATGGGCATGAGCGAGGACTTCGAGGGCGCCGTCGCCCTCGGCAGCCACGAGGTCCGCGTCGGGAGCACCATCTTCGGCGCCAGGGGCCCCAAGGGCGAGGCCAAGATCAAGGAGTGAGGGGAGAGGATGGGCACTCGGATTGGGTGGGCCAATGAGCGTTTGTAAGTGTGTGTGCACATAGGGACAAATAAAATTTTATTCCTATGTTATTTTTCCCCAGGCCGAGCGACGGCGACCGCAGAGACAACGGTGGTGGTCGCAGTGGTTCGAGGCACCTACCTAGTGGCAATCCGTCTGGTTGCTAGTTCAGTTCTGTACAATGCTGATCCTGGTTGCCATGAATGTGATCAGCAAGAGGACCAATGGCCTGTGCTAATAGCAGAACCCGGAACGCTACATAGCTTCTTGCTCAAATGTCAGACCAAGCGTGTAGCAAGACAGGCTTTGCAGGTCAAGTGAGCCCAGACGATTCCAGCTGACCCCTGAATTTTGGTCTTACTGTGACCATCCATCCACACCCAACGTTACACCGCTGCGAGGGGGATTTACGTATTTACGACGTATTCCAAATGCAAGCCCCCTTTAAATCCCAGGCAGTGCTCACATTTCCTCCCACTTATCCAGGTTACAGAAGCAGGGTTCCGTCTTTCCCCCCTCTCGTATTATAGTATGAATAAGTCCCCACAGCCAAGAAAAAGGATATCGTAACTCATTGCAACCGCCGATCTGGAACCCGAACCGGTCCTGACCAAATCCCAGCCTTAACATCCAAAATCCATTTCGAGAAAAGACTCGCTCCCTCTTTACCTACTCCTGCGCGACGACGGGCTTCACAACATCCTCCCACAGGCGCGCCTTCTCCGGATCGTCGGCAGCGCCCTCCCGCCACTCCCTCTCGACCTCGGCGAACTCGTCCCACCAGAGGCGGTGCGTGGCCTGCACGGGGTCGGCTTCGTCGAACGCGCGGGACTGCCAGGGCTTGTCGAGGATGTAGTGGAGGATCTTGACGTCCGCGTCGCGCCACAGCCGCGCGTGGCAGGCGCGCATGGGCTTGAGCGCGTTGTAGGTGTAGGGCAGCGGCCTCCAGCGGCCCCGGTACACGGCGGCCAGCAGGTCCTGGTCGGAGAAGCGAAAGTAGGGCACGCCCGGGTGCTCGTCGAGGGCGCGCATCAGCGCGTCCGCCTGCGCGCGCGAGGGCCGCAGTGCCACCGTCCCGCTGTTCAGCAGGTGGTGGTTCTCCGGCGACAAGCCCTCCACGATGGGCGTCGGCTCCCCCGTCTCCTGGTTCGCCGCCGTATGGGGGCAGTTCTCGGGTATCCTGCCCGTGGAGGGTTGGTTTGGTTAGTATTCGGCTTCTGAAACCAGAGAGAGACCTGGGATGAGAGTAGCTTGCGTCTTTGTCTATTGCTGCTGCTTTTACTTACCAGTCTTTGGGGTAGTCTGGTATCTTGCGCGGGTTGCAGGTACAGGCGTGCGTGCTTACGATCCAGCCCTCGGGTATGTCCATCGTCATCATATCATCGACATTCTGGAGTATGATCTGGTCGCTATCGAGGAGCACGACGCGCTGTAAAAGGAACCCCGTGTCAGTCAGCCAGCCAGCATGCATACGTTATTCCCAACACAGCCACCAACTTTTCTGCCGCTTCGCTGCCGCCAGATAGAGCCCAAACGAAACGCACGAATCGGCGAACTCGAGCAGGAACATCATCAACCAACAAGCATACACACACAGACATACCTCATACTCAGTAAATCCCCAAGGCGCGAGCTTCTCCCAGAAACCCTTGATGACCTTGCCGTCGCGGGGCGCGGGCTCGATCTTGTCGAGGACGATGGTGGGGATGCCGGCGGCCGCGAATGCGCGCATGAAGTCCTCGTCGCGCTCGACGTCGCGCGTAATCATGACCTTGAGCCGATACCGACTCATGTGCTTGCGCAGGGAGTGGTTCAGGACCAGGAGGCCGGCGAAGTAGCCGCGGTTCGTCAGCAGCGTCGTCCATATCTTGGTCGGGTCGTACCAGTCGTCGCCATCCGTCATCGCCGGCGCCATGGCCGTTGCTGTTGTTACCATGTTGTCTGTTTTTACCTTCGAATTTGTCTACTTGCTCTGCTTCGCTTGGGGGGGAGGGGGTGATGATAAGGTAGGACTAGAAGGGAGGGATAGATACCTGGACAGATAGCCGTGTCACCCAGGGAGATAGAAGACGGAAGATGGATAATAGGCCCAGACAGCTAGGTAGAGAGAGGAGATACGAAGACACTTGGCGCAGAAACGACGGCACTGGCAGATTGACGAGAAATGTAGACTATATCGAGGGAGAACTATACGAGTCTCGAAAACAGAGGGCTACCGCATGATAGAGAGAAATATAACGTTGGTGATAAACAGGAGATAGTGTGGTAGAGGCCCATCTCACGTAAGCTCGACGCCGACTTTACCTCTGGAATGTGAGTGTATTTCTATTATACACACCTAGGTAGCTTAGCTAGAGAAGGCTTACAAACCTGTCCGAACCTAGTGGGATTCAGCGTCCAGCGTGAGCCCGAGTGGACCGGTGATTCGATGGTGCCCAGCCAGTGACTGCCCAGGTGCCAACCTGGCGCTACATATCAATTGATGAGCTGAATAGAGAGAAGACTTTTTTTTTTCTTCGTCGCGTCCGTCCAATCGCCGTCAGATTTCCGCGAGATGTCGCAATCTGAGGCCAGGGAGAGGAGGTCGATATCGCCGAGATTCCGCATGCCAGCTGAATTATATCCCTTTTGACTTACCCCGCGCCTTTTCTTAGTGAACGGAACCCCCTGCGCTGCGCTGCGACCCTGCATGAGGTCCGGACCACGTGGGATCCTTTCTCCGGCTGCTCGGCAGATTCGTGTCTCTCTTATTGCTCGTAACCCGATGCATAATAATAATAATTCAACATTTGATGCCTCGTCACTCTGCACACTGCCGTTTTGCGTATACGTGAGACTCTATCATGTGAAAATACCTAGGCGTAGGTGAAAAAGTATGATGACCGCATGGCGTCAACGCTGCCGGTATCGGAGTCTTGGCGTCGGCTTCTCCCAATACGTATACCTGTATCTGTGACGGTCGAAAAGGGGTTCCAGCTCCCTTACCGTTGTATAGGGATTTTCACTGCAAGTATTAGCAAGCTAAACAGAGATCGTTCCTCTCGTAGACAGAAGCTTCTCATTTGAGAAGCTCTGGAAACTTTACTGTACCGCACAACCCAGGTCAGTTATCTCTTCAAAGCCCTGGGTCGACCCCCTTTAAGCCCATATTCGTTTTCAAGGGGCTCAAGGACAGCTAAGAGGCGGAGGTGGCCTTGAATCAGTTGTTAATTGATAAAGTTTCGGGGATTAGGAAGGTTCGATGGCGTACGTGCCTCGCAGGAGGTCGGTATACCCGTTATCTGCCCTTCCAGGAGGGTCCGTAGTTGATAGAGGCGTATCGGCGTCGCCATGCATATTGTTTCCGGGTATGGACCAGACGAACACAATTAGTTGTAATTTATGCGGAATCTAGGGAGATTACGGAAGTTGGTATACAACAAGACAACAACTTAGACTATCTGCGGCTGTATGATGCCAAACCCTTAGAGTTGGGTAGTCTTCCTATGTCCTGAACAATTAGCCTTGAACAATTTGAAATCCAACACACGAAAAACTGAACCCAACTCGGATACAGCATGGGGCTGGCAGACCTCTTATGCCCCACTGATTCCATTTGACTCGTTCGGGGGGAAGACGCCAAAATAGGTGAGTAGGCAGGCGATGAATGGCTGCTTCACAGTTGCCTCTGTTTGCTCTTGAAACGTTTCGTAGCGCTTTACAATCTTCTTAGCAAAAGCGCCGACCACAGTCGTAAGTTCATGCCACATCATAGACATATCCATCAAGTAAACAGCCGCCCCTCACGGTCTCTCTCTCGTCTGAGCCCTCTCAACAGCTTCATCGACCCCTCAAGACTCTCCTTATGCTGAGCAATCATGGCGTGTTGGCTATCGAGCAACTGCTGCTGCGAGCGCACGATCTCGAGCGCGAAGTCGAGTCTGCTCCTCAAGTCGGCAATTTCAGCCGTGTCCGTACAGTTGCAGTTACCTGCTTCTCCTCCAATGCCTTCTCGGTAGGCCTCGTCCGTCTCGGCCCCGGCTGCCACAACCCGTCCTCGGTCCCGGCGCGGGTTAGTAGTTCCTACTCTGCCAACATCACCTCCGAGGGCGAGGACCGAATTCCAAGCCGACGCCGCTACTGCTCCGATGCTCCAGGGGCTCGCGGACTGCCCGGCTCGTGGGAAGTTCCACAAGCCTTTGAGCCTCCCGAAGGGATTCGCGGCCATCATACCGGACGCGGATGAAGAGGTCTCGCTGGCCGCGTGCGAGCCACTGGCTCGGTTCGGCGCACAAAGCGTGTAGATATTCGGACGGCCGGTGAAGGGGCAATACCTAATAGCAGGCGCTGTCTCGCTCGGAGCCGCCCAGGAAGTTGTTGTGTTAGGCATTACTCCCGAGGTTGACAGCTCAGTGTGAGAGCTTGAAGAGGATATGCCAGATTGAGAGTCGGAAACTGAGACCGATGCAGGATTAGACTCACAGTCTGACCCCGAGCAGGACGCCGTTTTAGTCTCGGCCGAAGTGGAAGTGCCATCTAAGGAGGAAGCGACGAGAGTTTCCGTGACCGTCACCGTACTGTGGAGGATAGATATCTTCAGCGCGCTCCTCGCCCGGCCGGCAACGAGCTCGGCAATGGCAGCTAGCTGAGGCCCATCATATCCCTTCGTAGGGCGAGAAGGAGACCTTGCCATAGACGGCGCTTGTGTACTGGTAACTGTGTTCATGGTTATGGCCGTTGGAGGCGTTGGCTTGTCCGATATGACTTGTGTTCCAATAGAATGAGAACCAGCGGGGCTGCCTGTTGTGGGATCTACCCTAGGCGGTGTTGGTGTACTGAGAAAGATCCCAGTAACTTTTGTTGTTACAGTCATTGTCTTGCCCGATACGACAGTAGTTATAACAGAAGCAAAAGTAGTAGTGGACCTGACTGACGTGGGCTCTTCGAGCACAATTGTTGTAGTCACACCCCCAGTCGTCGTACTGCCAGCATCACTAGTCGTCCGAGTTCTTATATAGCTATCCGGCATCGTCGCTGTGAGTATGTGGATCTGACCATCACACAGCGTCGTGGTTTTAGTATGGGGCACCCATATTGTCAAATAGCCGTCGTTTGGCCCTGTCGGGAGTGGTGACGTTATCAAGCTTCTGGTATCTGTCGGACATTGCTGAGCCCATTTCGGCATCACGTACCAGTACGTGTGCTGCGGATCCCCAGGCAGACTTGTAGTACCAACAAAGGTCAGCAGTTCTGTTGAGGCTTTCGCATCGTCTGTCTCGCTCTTCGATGATTGTTTGGTTCCTACACATGTACCATTCATCAGCGATCCTCCGCAATCACGTATCACAGAGCCCAGAGCACTCAACCCTCAGTATCCCAATTCGCCTTGCAGCTCTCGCGTCCGCCTTGCAGGGACTTCAATTGTTATGGTGGCTAGACTTACCAGTTGAACTGCTGGAAGGCACCGAAGTCACACTACTACTACTACTACTATCGACGATCTGATCGCCATGTGTAGCGGAGGGGGACCCTGTACTTCCGTGGCTTGTGTGCCTATTCATCTCACCGACGATCGAACCGTAGCCTCCTATATTTTTGCCAAGTCGGTCAGCAGCTGATTTGTTTCCCGCGGCCTGACCTCCTGAAGCTGTAGGTGTATTCCATGGTACGGATGCGGAGAACCCAGGAAACCAGCTTGAACCCCCAACGAAGGAAAGGAGATGGTAGGTGGAGTCACAATGGGACGCTAGAGAGTGTCCGGGGGTGAAAGGTGAAAACGAAAAAGGGAATGACGTACCGATGATAGTTACGACGGTTATGAGGATGATGACCGCGAACATGATATAAGGTAGACTCCGCATCTTGCGGGAGAGCTCGGCCTTCTGCGTGAGTGACAGCTCCATTGCATCTTTACCAGAAGAACAAAGCGTTAGTTAATCCATACGACGCATGCTAACCACTCTACATCGCCCTAGCCATCGGCCATCCTGAAAGGGGCCAGCGAAAGAGAGATGTGTGGATGCTATGGTCGTCTTACCTCTCGCAGCCTCCCCATGGGCATCCTTCCATGCAGACAACGGCACCGAGCCCAACACCTTCACCTCCTCGTTTCCGTTTCCACGTGCGCCGCTACTCGCACCTTCAGTGCCTTTCCACCGCCACCACTTCTTCCCCTCCGCGGCCCTCTCCCTCTCAGAGGCCCGACCTCCTCGTCCGCCTCCTGATGAATCCACGCTCATATTTCCATCGCCGCCGTGGCCGGACCAGGACGAGGGCGCGCGCATCTTGAGGGGCGAGGCGGGCGCGAATAGCGCCTTCCGCGAGCTGAAGAGCTTGCGGCGGCCCGTACTCGGCGGGGACGCCACGTGCGGCTGCAGCAGGTCGTCGAGGGGCGTCAGGGGCAGCGGGACGCCCGGCCCCGCCTCGGAGTGGCGGTCGTGGTGGTGGTCGGAATGGGAAGCAGGATCAGCAGCAGCAACAATAGGAGGAAAAGGAGAAGGAGGCGAAGGCGGTCGATGGTGCTTTTCCCTGTTGCCGATGGCGTCCTTAATCACGTTGCAGCATCCTTGCTCCTGATACGGGTGCTGTTCCGGTAGAGTAGGAGGAGCAGGAGCAGCGGCAAGCCCGCTGTTGGTTCTCGAGCCGTGTTGTGCGGCTTGGTCGAAAACCGCACCTGCAGCTGTGGCCGCGGCTACCGGTGCTTCCCCGCCTGCTGTCTTCTGCCTGTGGCGGATGCCGTTGGGGTAGCTGTAGTTGTGGACGTCTTTGTGGCGGTGATTAATATCATGACGGTTGTTGTGTTGACCATCATGTTGGTCCCCAAGATCCCGCGACTCTCGATGCCAGTCCCCGAGATCCTGATGGTACGCCGACGTCCTTCTGCTGCCCATCTGCGGCCGTCCGCCCGTCTGCAACACGGGCGCTGAAGACGACGCCGTGCTCTCCGGGTGCAACTCACCATCGCCGCGGACAGAGCGGACGGGGATCACGGGCAGCGGTTCGTATCGCTCCTCGTCGGACGTCGGGGACGGCGGCGACTGGGGGCCGCCCGGGACCTCGTTCTCGGTGGTCTGCTGCATCTGATACTGCTAGTGGGACATAAGGATATAATCTGGGGACAGAAAGAGAGTAATAACACGATACAGAATACAAAGTCGGTTACTAGTTGTGACGCCAGTTTAGGTATTTATTTGCCACATCCATCCACCGGGAGTTGGCAGGGTATGACAGAAAAGGAGGTATAGGCCGTAGGTATGTCGATCAGCAGCTAGGTAGACGTAGGGACGCGGGTGTGCGTGCGGCTCGGATGCACGTGAAGTGAACTCCTCGTGAATTCA
This sequence comes from Monosporascus sp. GIB2, assembly GCA_004155935.1. Taxonomy (NCBI): domain Eukaryota; kingdom Fungi; phylum Ascomycota; class Sordariomycetes; order Xylariales; genus Monosporascus; species Monosporascus sp. GIB2. The sequence goes on from QJNV01000153.1 coordinate 50,746, forward strand.
AAAATATGTGACGCAGTGACTAAGTGACCAGCTTGAGTGATTCAGGGTGAGGATGTCGTACGCTCAGTGGTAGGAGGGGGACGAGCATACGTTGCATTCTTACTGGGTAGGCGGGTATGTAATAGGATAATAGAAACACCAGACGGTGCAGTGGGGCCACTGCGTAATAAAAGGTGCTTAGGTGGCTCTGTAGTATGGATGGGCGTAGGTATGGTGTTGCCGGGGGCGAAGTGGATGGACGTCGAGCCCCCGTTCTATTGACAGCAATCACTCTAGACATACGTAATGACGAGACAGGTCTATTATGTCTATTATCTCATCTCAAGCGGCACATTCCCGTATACCTACCTACCTGACCTACCCACCCACCTACCTACCTACCTACCTACCTACCTACCTTAGGTACCATTACTCAAACTATCCGGCAGTCCACTTACTTGCTTAGACGCAAGCAAACATGAACTAATCATGTCATTTCTCTCGACCTAGGTTGGTAGTTCCCTACAGAGGCACAGACATACGTATGGGAGCAACCCGGCCAAAAAGCGTTCTCCATTCTTGCTGAAACGAGATATGTTAGATATCCATATGTTTTTGGTATACGAATCTTATGCTAAGTAAGCCAGGAACGCCGAGCGCTGAGGCTGAACAAAAATATAGAGATCAGCCTGAGTTATGTGCCTTAGGTATTCATGCGGCCCCAAGAAGCATTGAGTGATTGTTCCCTCTCCAACATCCCGACCCTCTCTTCCGATATCTCAGGTGGGTATCTGCTAATTCACCATGATATTACTAAAGGTTTGCGATATGTCGTCCCGGCTCGGACCTTCATTGAGCTCCGGTATTACGGGAGCGCCCGCCGCCAGCCTCTCCTCCATCAGCTTCAGCAGGACGGGCGGAACGCTTTCATCGGTAGCTCGGATTGTAAGTCGAACCATCTGTTGAGTCGAAGGTCAGCACTAATAGCCGAAGAGGAAGCTGATGCTCGTCATCTTACCTGTGAGCCATAGTTGGGCTCTAGCCGCATCAAGCAGCCAAACTTGCCCCCTTCCGAGGTATGAAGGACGCTGGCCCCGACGAAGTTTTTCACGTTCGGATCGACACCTTCTAGTATTCCCCATCTGAACCCTTGGATTGTCTTGCGGATGAAGCCCTCGGTCATTTCCCGAGCGCCACTCTTAGCATCCGCCAGCCGGATGATCTGCTGGGCCTCCCGCGGCGCACCACCGATCTGCTTCCATCGCTTAAAGAAGTCATCTGCCGTCAGGTCTGCCGGGTCCATAAACTTATGAGCAGCAAGAGGTAATTTCAAAGTCAGCGCCTGAAGGGCGCCGGCGAGATAGCTAATACGGATGGTGGGGCTCTTGGTGAAGACCTTCTTCGCCTCGAACATTGTGATCTGTCGGGATTGCCCGCCCTGGATAATGCTGCTGTCGGGTAAAGCTTTGATGTCCCAGCTGAGGTTCGGCTTTTCACTCTGATCCAAATCGAGTGTCGTCGTAAACGAACTCACCACAGTCGGTGTCTTATTCGCGAAATACAGGATGAGGCAGGCCATCTGCCCTCTATACTCCGAGCGGACACCGACTTGCAGCTGCCCGTCCTCGAACAGCACTCCGTCGCCCTTGAGGAGCAACTTGTAATAGCCAGGCTCCCAACCTGGCGACAGATGTGCAGCGCTGGCCAAATTTGGCGTCTTCAATAATTTTGGTTCCATCGGCGCGGCGCTCAGGTCAAGACCGGCCAAATCCTTCGAGTGGCCATTTGTTCCGTTTAAAGTCCCATTCACAGTGCCGTTGCCATTCATTGAACCGTTCGTGCTGAATGTCCTGCGAAGACCCGGAGTCTTGGCCATGCTCAGCTCCGTGGTATCCTGATTAGCGGTCTTTCCACCAACTACCCAGGTCCTCTTGTCGCTAGTATTAGCATGCTTCTGGTGGAGCCTCGACAGGAGTGCTGACTGCCTCTCGGGGAAAGCGGGCATCTCGTCGCAAACGGTTCGGAGTAAGTCGTCGGACGGTAGACTAGCCAGGGTCAAGTATTCGCATGCTCTTTGTTGAAGCTCCGGGTCTAGGGTGTGGCTGTAGATCTCGAAGACATGAAGGAGCTGAGGCTTGATTTCCGGGAACAAGTTGACGAACTTGATGAACGAGGACAGTATCATAGCACGAGTGCTCGACGAGCACGCCGGCAGCTTGGAGGACAGCGCCATGAACTGCTCGATCGGGCTGGATCCCTTCTCCTCAGCTATCAAGTGACCGAACTCTCCGAGGACATATGCACCAATCTTGACCAAGGTCTCATGGCAGTGGTCCAGCTTGATATGTTGCAAGGTATTTTGGGCAGCGTACACTTGCAGTTCCTCGTTATTGGTGACAATCTGGATCACTCGCTGCCATACCTCGTCGCTGAGGTGATCACCAGCGATGGCCACCAGTTTTAGTGAGACATTGATGTACCACTGAATATCGGTTGCGTATTTCTCCGTCAGTATCGCTATCTTCAGGGCCATCTCTTCCCGGATCGCGAAATCCGCGTTTTGTAGATAGTGAAGCAGCTCCGCCACGATCGGCCCGGAGTTGGTCGAGTCGCACATACTATATAGCAAATCGAGACCCTTTCTCCGGACACTGATATCGCGATCCTTCAACGATCCGAGGATCACGTCCTGGTGCTGCTTTATAGGGTCGATATTCTCGGCACGTGCTGCAAGATGCGTCATGGCCTCCAAGCCTAGGTAGCGGACATTCGTCTCCCTAGAGGTAATGAAGCGGCCCAGGCGGGAGGATATCTGTTTCATGAGAGCATGTTCGGTATCGAGGTGGATGATGAGGTTGATGGCCTCAAACAGGACAGCATTCTGAGCATTATTCTGCTGCACGTTTTTGTTCGTCTCCATTGCCAAGTTCAAAATCTTCTGCAGCGAGTCCCGTATCATCCCCCGCACATGGCTATCCTCTGGTCTGCTCGTTAGCCCACGAACCATTGGTCAACCATCGGGGTACCTACCGGAAGGTGGGAAGTATTGCAGTAACCGTAGTAGCTTGACCTGTATCCATGGACATGGGACTTTGTAGTACAGATAATCAGCCGTGTACTCGCCATCAACGACTATCCGTTTTAACCGGGCCGCGGCCTTCGCATAAGCACCCATATATTGATCGAGGTTATCCTGGGCAACGGCCATGACCAGAGACGTTACTGACAAGGCGACTCCGAGATCGACGTCGTCCATCAGAGATATTATCCGCTCAGCCCACTGAGGCTGGATTATATCCGGATGCTTACGGTATAGACGCAGCAGAGTCAACGCAGCCTTCTTCTTGACGAAAGCCTTGGAAGTCCTAGTACGCTGTTAGATTCAGACGGTCGTCTGTGGGCACACTCCATGGCACCTACGGCGATATCAGTAACCTGTGAACCTCTGCACTCAGAGCCTCTCCCATCTCCCTACCTCCCACGTTGGCAATCGCGTGCAGGGCCAGACAGTTGAAGAGCTCATTGTGGTCCAAGAGATCCTTGCGTATACTGTTGACAACCAAATGTAGCAATTCGTGCTTCTCGTGTAGGAAGAGAGTCATAGCTAGATATCCAATCTGCTTTTCCGAGTATTTGCTGGCCGAGATGAGGTTGACGGCCTCAAGATGTCCGAAATCGACGTTCCAGCCGAGAATGTATATATACAGCAGCTATAGGCACAAGGCGTCAGACTTTGGTTGATGACATTTCTCCTACTAGGCAGGAGGCATACCTTGCAGACATATTTCTTCTTGTGGTAACCGCTCAAGTTGCCGTCTAACGTCCATTAGCAACACTGCCTGAGGGAGGTGATATGTACATTATCCGGCGGCTAGTTGTATAGCATGGTATACGTACCTTTGAACTTCTGCCTGTTTATTGCAACAGCATATGGTTAGTACTTGCGCTCCAATTCTCACCCAGTGCTGTACATGGAGCGAGTAACCTACCGAATGTTCGCAAGTTCCTTGTTTATTCTCTTCTCCTCCAGGTCTCGTGCTCTTGCATTCCGAAGGTCGGCGATGAACTGAACAAGACCGCGCATGTTGGAGTTGGAGGTGTTGGACCGGCCGAGGAAGCCGGCGGCGGCAGAGGAAGCCATGTCGTCGAGAAGGCCGTCGTGTCGTGTCGTGTCGTGCGGTAGTGGTGGGTGGTATATTGGCCGTTACGAGAGCCTTCCTCCTATTCTTACACCTCAATCTCCCGATTTCCGGCTCGTCCACCCGTCGGATATCCTTCGAACGATTACTAATCGATGGTTATCCCGGATGATGCTGTATGACGATTGACGTCCCTCGTTTCGATGTCGAGAATTCTCAAGAAGCGCGCTCAAACCGCGGCTTTCAAGTCTCAATCGATAATCATCATCGAGTGTTTAGCTTATATATATGGAGCGAGCCGATTCTGTCGGACCGCGATATCTGTCTGTCTGTCTGTCTGTCCAAGAAGGGATCGTCGTTCGGTCCCTCGCTAGCACTTTTCGGTTACTGAAGCCTGACAACGGGACCAGCCGACTTTGGTTTAATTTCGTGGACCCTTGATTTCCGTCGTTTACCAAGGCAAAAGGCGCCTGCGAGACACAGGGGGGGTGGGTATAGATGCGATTCTCGAATTCCGATGAACCCTTCAATTACTAAAAGGGGACCGGTTTGGCAGGTTGCGGCAAGCAAATGGCGCAGCGTCAGTAATACAAGGTTCGAGGGAATTTCTTCTCTGTGTATCTGTCGTCTGGAATGTCCCAATGTCGCATCAGGAGGTGCTGCGGAAAGGAAGGAAGGTCCGTCCCTCGCCTGCATTTGCATGCTTTGGGGGCAATTCGGACTTTATCTGGAGCCCAGAGGTAGCGAAGTAACTCTATCTAGCCCTTTAGGGACTAGGGAGCTTGGTGCCACGCGCCACAATCCACTTTAACCCGCTTAATTGTGGGTATGATGGGGTTGCAGCACATATGTGTGTGGCTGATGCTACATCCATCTGTGGCTCAAGCTTCCATCGCATCGCATTCGGTTTATCGACGTCACAGACCAATCGAGCCTCATCCACAATCGAACAGCTCGTCACATCCTCGGTCAGGATGTGAACAATGTCCAATTGACTACTAAGTAGTTGAGAGGATGCACCGCTCTCTGGTGTCCCTCGCAAGGACGCGCCTACAATCTAAGCCGCTATCAATCTCGCACCCGAGTCCAAGGATAGCAGCCATCTCGTGCCGACGACCATACGCGATCCACTCCCCGAGCCCACCAATCCACCAGGTCTTCAACCGGCGTACGAAATGGCTGCAGAAGGAGCGCGCGGCGTCCAACGCGGAACTTAGCCGGGAGGCAGACTACCTGAAGGAGGAGGTTGCCGCGCGGCTCTGCGACCGACTGCTCGACATCAAGCGCACGTACCCGCTGGTCCTGGACCTCGGCGCCAACTCATGCAACATCGCGCGCGCGCTCGTGCGGCCGAACCCGGACCCGGACTCGTCACAGCCCACGTCAGAGCCCCTGTCGGCGCGCATCGGGCGCCTGGTCGCCGTCGAGAGCTCGCGCACGCTGCTCTACCGGGACGCGGACCTGCCGCTGTGGTCACCGCCGCCCTCCTTCTCCTCTTCTTCGGAAGGAGGACAGGAGGCCGGGGCGCTCGACCTCGTGCGTGAGGTGCTGTCGGACGAGGAGACGCTACCCTACGGCGCCGACACGTTCGACCTCGTACTCTCAAGCCTGAGCCTGCACTGGATCAACGACCTGCCTGGGCTGCTGGCCCAGATCAATAACGTGCTGAAGCCCGACTGCGCCTTCGTGGGCGCCATGTTCGGCGGCGACACGCTGTTCGAGTTGCGCACGTCGCTGCAGCTGGCCGAGCAGGAGCGTCGCGGCGGCATCTCGCCGCACGTGAGCCCACTGGCCGACGTGCGCGACGTCGGCGGTCTGCTGCAGCGCGCCGGCTTCAAGATGCTTACCGTCGACGTCGATGACATCATCGTCGACTACCCGGACATGTTCGCCCTTATGCAGGACCTGCAGGCCATGGGCGAGAGCAGCGCCGTCCTGGGGCGCGAGATGGGAGGCATCCGTCGTGATGTGCTGTTGGCGGGCGATGCCATATATAAGGAGCTTCATGGGAACGAGGATGGCTCGATACCGGCCACTTTCCGCATGATATACATGATTGGCTGGAAAGAGGGTGAGAATCAGGCTAAGCCGTTACCGAGAGGCAGTGGTCAGGTCAATTTGAAAGATGTCCTAGAATAAAATAGAGAATAAGATAAAGACACTTTGCAGGCTGATTACCGATTCATTACCTCGATTACGTTATGGTCTTTGTGCGCAGCATCTATTCCCTTGTTCTGGCTACTTGTACATGCGTTATTCATCTCAACTCCAGATACATTATCAACTTCCATGCAACATCTTAGGCAAGCAACAGTAGACGGGATTGCCAGATTAATCTGATTCTGTACATGCGGTCATTTCTCGACATCCTTCCTTGCAATCGCCAATATCCGTGGACTTATCCATCGATGCCTCGACATTCAGACGAAGTAGCTTTTCAGGTATTCAACCCCTTCTGTCTCCTGGACCCTGATCCAAGCTGCACAATCGGTCTTCTCAATGTGATCCAGCAAGCTTCCAAAACTGGTGAAAGAACTGGAGGCGCACTCAGCTCGCGGACATCTAAAACGATGAGGCTGGTGGATGTCACTGTCCAGATGGCTTTCCAATGCCGTCCTCTCAACAAAATCTTTTCCGCAATGAGGGCACTTGTGTGATCCCGTTCGGTTGCTCCGAGGCATGTTCATGGCCTTGTCATTTGCTTTGCTCGTTGGCGAGCTGTAGATGAGGCCTGTAGTGAATATATTCTGCGAATCGTGTGTCCTCAGAAGAGCGTAGAGCTGTGGTAACAAAATATAACATTCCTCACGCTCACAATGTTTGATCATATCGATCTTGGAGGGAAATGTTTGTGGGCAGATTATACACTTCACTTCGGCTTTCGTTTGCGCCTTGGTTTTTATCAGTTTATGGCCCACTTACGGTCGCAGAAAGATTCATTATTACGGATTCACTTACCTTAGCTTTTTGGGTGTCATTCAAAAATGAATTCTCTCCGCTCGCTGGTGATTCGAGTCTGACAACTCTTCCAGGAGCTTTCATCTCCGGTTGGCAAGCAATCACCTCCAATCCAGGGAGCCTCTTCGATGGATTAGGGGGCTTCGCCTCTAGTTCAGGAGCCTTTACCGTTGGTTTTGGAGGGACCACCAGCGGTCGAGATATTTCTGTCACTTCTGGGGCGGTAACGTCTCTTGTGTCCCCATTAATAATGACGTTTTCGCTGGATACATTGGGTTTCATGGCTGGTTTCATTCGGGGTTCTTTATTGGTAGCCCTTGCTGTTTCGTTAAGTGTTCGAAGCACGCTCTGGAACATGCGAGACGCCTTCAACCCTAAAGACTTTCTAGTGGCTGCAGTACCAATAGGAATAGTTTCAGTCGAGGTAAGCTCAGTCCGGACAGTTCCGGCATCTTCTATTGGCGTATCTGGGGCACGCTCAGCTGGGGTATGCTCAGTCAAGGCATCTCCAGGATCTTCAACAGGGGCGTGCTCGGTCGGGACATCTCCACGATCTTCAGTGGAGGCTTGCTTAAACGGGGCGCCATCATTTGGCTTGGTATCATCCAATCCTCCAGTGCCTGCTGTTATATCAGTCCGCGGGCTGCCAGCTTCTGCAGCCGAATGCACAACAGGAACATGGGAGTCGACTTTCCGTTTGTTGGGGAGCTCTGTGTTGCAGCCTCTGCAGTCATGATGCTTGTCGCCAACAGTTCTCTGCTCATTCAGCGCTTCGGAGTCTCCGAATGTGTGACCACAAACCCGACAATAGTTATGCGTAGCCTCGCGATGGGAGATCAAGGATTCGTCTTCCGCGAAGTCAAGCCGACACTTCCAACAGTAAAAGTGATTTTGACTCCAGATTTTGTGCTCGTCAAAAGCGTTGGCTGTCGCGAATGACTCTTCACACACTCGGCAGTAGCGGTGCTTGGCCTCCCAGTGAAGAATGAGAGACTCCGCATTGGCAAGCTCGAGGCTGCACTTGGTACAATAGTGATGTTTCGTGCTCTCTTCCTTGTGTTTCTCAAGGCCATCTGAAGTCTCAAATGACAGATCACATTCTCGACAGTAATTATGTTTGAGCTGCCGGTGCATAGGCAGAAATTCAGCCTTCTCAAGCACTAATTTGCATTCCACACAGTAGCAATCCTTGTGAACTTCACATCTGTGATTCTCCAAAGATTGAGGACTGTCAAATGTAATTTTGCATGAGGCGCAGTACGGGTGCTTTGCTTGCAGGTGGACGCATAGGGTCTCCTCATCCTGGAAATCCAACTTACATTCATCGCATTGGTGGTGAGCGGTGCTAAGTCGCTTGTGCGATTCGAGCCCGGCTTCCGTCCAGAATGTCTCCTCGCACCGGTCGCAGTAAAAATGGACGTCAATCAAATGGCTCTTCAACGCTCCTTCATGTGGGAAGTCAATGTCGCAAGGCTTGCAGAAGAAATGATTCTCGCTATTTTGCTTGTGTGCTGCGAAAGCTTCTGGAGTCGCGAAAGCTTGCCAACTTTGGCGACAAAAGTGGTGCTTTAACTCCCGATGCAGCTGTAACGACTCATCGTTGGGAAATTCGATCTGGCATGTGTCACAGCAGTGATGATCCTTACTCTCAACTTTGTGAAGGTCTAGCTTGTCAGACGTGAGGAAGTTGAGGTCACATTGGCCACAGTAGTAATGGCTCGTAGGGTTTTGAATGATATGACACTTCAGTTCTGCCGGATTCTTGAAGGCTATTCTGCAGCCAATACAGTAGGGATGAGATTGCGTCTGTTCGAGGTGTGCTGTAAGGGCCGCTTTGGAGGAGAAATGTAGCTTGCATGAGTAACAGAAATGATGTACGTCGGAACAGAAGTAGTGGTTCCTCAGGCTCTCCGGGTCCTCGAAGTCACAGAAGCATTTCGAGCAGTAATGGTGTTGGATTCCTCTTGGCCAGCTGCCGGGCTGATCGTAATGCTCTGCCAGACGAATTGGGCTGTCAAACTCCTTTATACACTTTTTGCAGAAGTAATGTTTGGTACTGGAGGCCAAGTGATCAGTAAACGACTTCTTCGAGAAGAAATTCTTGCTGCAAGTCCCGCAATGGTAATGATGTTCTTGACAATGTGTGGTAAGCTGTACAGCCGAGGCAAGTTCGATGCAGCAGCTCGGGCACCAGAAATGTGCGTTGCTACTTTGCCTGTGGGTTTTCAACTCTGCATCGGTCTGGAAGTAAGTATTGCATTGCCTGCAAAATAGATGCTTGAAATATAGGTGATCCTCAAGCTGAGTCTTTGTGAACTCGAGACCACAAGACGGGAAGAGACACTCGCAATGGTTCTCCCCGACATGAGCATCTAGAAGCTCCTTGTCTGTGAACTCTTCTGTACAACCATTTCTGCCACATACTAGAAGGTGCTTGGTGGCGTTGTGTGAGGCTAATGTGGACGAATCCGGAAAATACTCGTCACATGAAGAACAGTAGCTGTTTCCATGAAGGGGACTACCCTTCCAGTGGTTTTGGACCGCCGCCAATCCCACAAAATATCGATTGCATGGAGGGCAGTAATTGTCTCGATGGAGCCAACTGTCCCTCCAGTGTTGTTGAATTGCATAGGAGTTGGGGAACCATTGGCTACATGTGGCGCAGCGTTGCGGTGCAGATGAGTTATACCAGTTGTACGGCATGTCTAAGAAACATTGGCCTGATCCGCTTGACCCTGCTGACAGATGTAAAGAGAGGCGTATGATATGCTTGGCCCTGAAGTAGGAAGTCGCAACAGTGAGCTCACAATAGCGAGATGAAAAGCGCCCCTACTCGATCATTCTTTGTGGTAACCGGAAACAAGGAGGTCAGGGTTACGAAAGGGACGAGATGTGGTCTTCGTTTGTCTGGTGGATGATTGGGAATACAGTGCAGCGCTCAGCACCTGAAGGTACTAGGTATATGGAAAATAGTGTACGGGTAGATAGATGCCACACCGAAGATGGCGGGTGGTCCTGATGTTCGTTCCGCGATGACTGTGGGAGGGGGTTTGTGGGATGCTGTCCGGGGAGTCTGTGAACTAGAAGGGCTTGGTCCGAAGTAGGATACAACAAATAAACATGCTAGTGATGGGAGTTGATAGAATAAAAAGGACACTGGATGAAGCAGTTATGAATTAGGAAGTTTGCTGGATGGTGCTGATAAAATGGGAGTTGGAAAAGGCGTGGAGGTAGGAAAACTTGAAACACAGAGGCAGACGTGGAAGGAGCGACACGGAGAATCTGGGGAGTTGGAAGGTGCCACCATTTCCTTGTTTCCTCAAGGCAGTAGACCTAGACCCTATATACATAGGGCCGAAATCATAGATGATCAGTCTGAAAGATCTATACATTTCAGCCAAGGCCACCGCATGATAGAAGCCCAATTCCACCAGCAACCAAGTCAATTCTAGGGAACAAGCGCCGTAGTGTAGAACAAACGTAAAACAGCCCAGGCATTCTTCTTCGCATTTTCCTAGCTTCAAGAGAATCCCCGTGATGATTCCCATGCTTCAAACCTTACGCCTGTCGGTCATGCACCGTCCTATGCTGCCCAAACCCGCAACATCCACCACCTTCTCGTGCCAGCTCAGGAGGACGCTCATAGCACCGCCAGTGGACTCGTTCGTCGAGCCCGGCCGCGCGCCGATCTGACTGAACCCGGTAGCCTGCGGTGTGAGGTAGCCAGCTGGCTTTAGCGGCGCCCGCTGTCCGCCGCTCGCCGCGCCTCCGGCCATGCCCTTGTACCTGCTCGACGGGTCAGCCTGCCCCAAGCCCAACAAGACGCTTGAAACAAGCACAAAAAGGGGGCTCGCTTAGCTTACAGGTACTTCATCAACACGTCGAGGAGCTCGCTTCCACCTTCAGAACCTTGAATACGCTGCAATATGGGCGTCATCTCGCTCGCCTTAATCGATTGTAGGACCTCGACGACGGTCTGTAGGTGTGCGTCCTGTGTGCCCGCAGAATCCTATCAGCATCTCTCTTTACTCATTCGCGTCCGCCCGAAAGCCCTAACCCGCTGGCGGCTCTCCCAGCCACCGCCTTCGCGCACTATGACGTACCTTCGCGGCGTCGGATCCGTTGTATACGGGACTCTCCAGACATCCCCTCAGAGCACCTTCGGCGTCACCGCCCCGCAGCAGTTGCCGCACCTGGCTGTTGAGCTGTCGGACCTCGGCCTCGCTGATCTCCGGCAGCGGCGGGTGTAGCGTGGAGATGTCAAAGTTCTGGGACGAGTCCGGGTCTAGCGCGTCGATGTTGATTGTTCGCCAGGCGTCGCTGAGCGTGGCCGATGTATGCTGTTGAATGATGGACATCTTCGCGTCCGTGTAACCGGTTCGTCAGATTATGATGCTGTCTACGTCATATATAGTCACGGTACATCAGCCGGCCTCCCGGTTCGTGCGGTAAACTGGACGGGAAGAGGGTCGCAGAACCGGCGAGTTGTGTCGATAGCGAGTTAAGGTGAAGTTAGGTGAAGCTATTGAGGTCCGGAGCTTGGTTCACGGTTGTAGTTAATCCATGGCGGGGAGGTCGGGATTGGCAGCTGCATTGTCGTAGGCATGGTGGGGCTGGGGCCCAACTTAGCCTGCAACTTGTGGCTGAGGTGAAGATGCCAACTCAGTTGCCGTGCATTTTGATGCTTCTCCACACATCACCTTGGATAAAGGAAGTAAACACAAAACAAAGTAACGTAGCGACGGCGGAGAATATGCCAGCGAAGTATGCGACAGAAAAACCCGCGTTTGGATGATGCATATGCGTACCAAGAACCAATATGCCACTCGATTCTATATACACGCTGGAGTATCCAGGCCTTACAACGTCTGTTGGTACTCCGTGTGGATGAATATACGCAACTCATATGTCACGCACGGGAACCTCGGCGGTAAATACCGAGGCGAATTTCCAAAGGAATTTATGAATCCTGCTTCTCGGCGTGTCACGTAAGGTGTGCCTGGCGTATAGACCAAGCATCTATAGATAGATGGTATTGAGCGGTCACCTAGGTCTGCCTACCACCCGATAGGTGGACCACGTACGGCGTAGAAAGCGCCCTCTCATAGGCGGTTACGGATCTTACGATGGCGTCGAACTTCAATGCCACCACATTGGGCATTGATGTGAGGGCGGTTAATGCACGTACGCATGCAAGCCGACAAAGCCATTTTCGTGACCCGCTTGCGCAATGCCACGTGGGAAAAGCGCGCTGCAGTAGGGCAAGGGGGAGCTATTGGTCCGGCCACATAACAAGCATGCGATCAACTCGTTATGTAGCAACGACCTGAAAAACAACCCTATAGAATACGAAGTAACCGGGTAGCCATAGTTGATTCGGTCCGTAGATGGCAGGAGGATTGAGTTAGTTAGGTAGCGGCCGGAAGACCGACTGATCGGATGACCTGAAATCGGAGATTGCAGCCAGCCAACTCTTGATGTAGGAGGCGGAGGCGCTGAGGAACGGGACGTATCCATGGGACACGCCCTTGGAGCGCTCGTGGTAGAGGCAGGGTCGCTGATAAGGAGCGCCCAGATGAGCAGAGGGGAAGTTGGATGCGCCGCGACAATCTCGACGAATCTATGATGATCTCATCTCCTCGTTGTGCACATCAGATTCCCGGCCTTTGGTCGAGGTATGGTACGCGAGTCTTCGTGGCGAAAGTAGGACGAAGGTTAACGGCTAAGCATCCGCACGGTCAGTTGGGTCGACATTCATGTCGTTTGGAGATCTCAAGTTCCGATGCTGGCACGAAAAACTCTTCACGGTGCTGTCACAATGATGGCAGCGTACTCCTTGCCTAGTCTGCCCTTGTAATTTTGTATCGGATGAGAGTAACAAGCGACGTGGCCTTTATAGAACATTCGGAAGCCCTACCGCGGGGATAGCCGATATGGCGGCCCCTGTTCACAGTATGGTATAACACAATCTCTCGGTTCGTAACCGGATCTCGCGGAGGACGCAGGACTGAGTTCGGAGCTGCGGGACCGACAATACCCTTTGTCTGTGACACTCAGTTAAATCGGAGCCCCGGCTCGCCGCCACGGTTCGTTCGGCCTAATTCATTTGTCCCCAATATTCATCTCAAGTTCGTGGTCCAACAGTGAATTGCTTACTAGCCACGTTTCGGGACAGAGAAGGCTGTGAAATCTCTGCTGCATGTGTCCAATCAGCTGTCCCATTGTGTCGGCTTACGAAACAAACGCACGGTACAATTTAACCAATCCGCAAATCGGATAGCTTCCCCGGCAGCCTATGAGGCTGCGGTTTGGTTCTAGGACAGGGGTATCGCCTTCTTGCCGGAAGAGGTGACCGAAGGAGACGTGAAAACTATGGAGGGTCCGTTTCCTCCATACATGGTTGCTCTGAACCCTTAGACAGGACATAAAACGCAATGCATTACGTGCTTGAAGGAATCCTACGCAGTAATAGACAGGGACGATGCTTAATAGACATACTGGCTGGCATGGTTTGGAGGTTATGTTTGCTTCCAAAAGCTCCACTTAACAGACACTGCCTGCATGAACGTTGTGAGAAGGCGAGGTAAAGAGCAGGGGAAAGGCTTCTAGAAATTCCTGCAGTGGAGACAGAGTAGACAGCAGCAGTCATGCCCCTCGGAAAATCAATGGACGCTGTCGCAGAGGAAATACTTTTATAAGACTAATTAAAGGCCAAAATATCGTAAAAATATAGGGAAAGCTGTTACTATGGTCAATCCTAACCGAATTCTGTATGCAATCTGGCACTTTAATTCCGGGTACTCTACGTCGGGAAATAATTCACGAACTGTGAGCGTTTTATGAAAGTGTGCATTCTATTTCCGGATCCTCCTGCCCCTTACGCTTGCGTTACGTCAAAGATCACTGTTTGAACTGTGCGGGGAATACGGTCGAACCGGGGTCAGACAAGAGTCGGTACTTCAAGAGTTCAAAACTTCTCGAAGAGGTATCACTGGTTCTGACGCGGCCTTCTGGTGACGGCGGTGATGAATACATAGTAGGCGTACAGCAGGGAACACGGGCTAACGATGGCTAGTCTGGAAGATGGAGATCCGGAGTGTTCGTTCTTGCCGTAGGTATTCGATTAGAGCATGCCCTGAGAGCTAGACCCATAGACGTCCTATACTGGGGGTACGGCAGGTGGGCTGATTGGACGACTTCAGAAGCCTTGTTGAGGGCATGTAACCTACGATCCAGCCTGGTGGTAAGAGTAGATCAACTGTCATGATCGGTACTTGGCCACGCACGCTTTCAGTGGGCTGATGCTTACATTGTGGAGCCGGCCCTGGATGCCGGGTGGATCCCGGTGGGCTGCCATAACCTTTTAGCGGACGGGGCTCGAAGCCGAGGTCACGCTTGACAGGTCTCGTTGAATTCTTTGGAAGACCACGCTCAGGGGCGACCGTTGCAAGAGAAAGTTTCATACAGCCCGTGCACCGGCTCTGATTAGCGATGAGAAAAGTGAGGCGCGATGCTAGACCGGATGCGTAACCTCAAACTAGTGAAGCGCTCCCGGAGGGCGCCCCATCGTGCTCAAGGCTCGACCGTCCTGGGCTTGACCCGGCTGGTCGGAACGTAGCCTGTCCTGTCTGTTTAGTTTGTCCCTTGTTCCAGCGCCCCATCAGTGGAACTTCTAGAAAACTCCCAACAAGCTATGACAGGCACTAGAGAACGGTGATTCTCGCCCTGGCCCTGGCGGCTCTTTTAATCGAAGATTCAAGGCCCTCATGGTATGGGGCAGCCACGCGGTTGATCTCTGATTCAGTCTGGGCTCCTCGTCGACCCGGCTAGAACTATTGACGAGCTGAGCCGACCAATCATCTTCGTGGGTATTTTCGTCGTGGCATGGTTGGGTCACATCTATTCGCCTGAGTCACATGATGCCGAAACAATGCATTGGTTGCCTCATCACATTTCTCGCTATATCACATTTCGGGTCCACGATAGCGAGAAATGGGAAGACTTGTGAAGATACTAGCTGATACCATTTTGCGGCTTGCTTCTGCCATTGGAGGTGTATCACTCAATAGACCCTGAGTGATCTGCCACCGATTAAAGAATACGAGGTTTGTGGTGAAGCTTTTCGGGAAGATCTTCAGCTTCCATGGCGACTTATGTAATGTTAATTAACGAAAGCATGGTTTTATCACTAGCACCGTTAACTATATGGGATAGGTGAGATGGTCAATCGTGCAATAAGTTTTGGCCTAATGCAGGAACCAGTAGACAAGTGGAGAGCCATGTGTCGACGTGCAGATGATCAGGGGGCTGCATAGACTGTAGGGCGCCGGGAACTTGGGGGGGCGCGCCTCAGGCTTGTATAGAGTACATGACATCTAACGTTTAACCATGTCTCTAATGTACCTCGACTTGGGGTCATCCCCAGGGCGACGGCTCAACCTTAAAAACAGCCGTGTACGTACCTACCGTAGTGATCCCCTGGCACGATTTGAGTAGCAAACGGAAAACTGAAAACAAAAGGCAAGGAAACGTACTACGAGCTTCAAGCTTGATTCAATCTATGCGCAGGCCCTGTTACCTACATAGGCTTATTGAAATACAGATATTCAATAGAAGATTCAACTGCGCATGCATAGAACATAGCCATAAGGGTACCCCGGGGTATAAGCCACCTGTAGCTACAGTACCCTGCATCTTCGCTGCGTGGGTATATTGGAAGCTGCCTATATTTCCGGCTCTTCTGGTTCAAAGGCGAAGCCGCATACAAATATCCCATGTATCATGAAGAATGCTGACACTGACCTTAATTGAATGCCCCAGGGCCGGATGTGCTGTCAGAGTTCGCGCCGGATCAAGCTGACGTCGTTTCCGGCTCTGTTCGCCAATTTTGGCAGGTGGGATAGCCTCCTGGCACGGCAGGGAGGCAGAGGATCATTCCTTTGAGCAGAGTGTTCCTGTTCGTCTAGCCCCTGGGTGTATGTATGGTCAGGTGCGTATGGATTGCGATCTAAGTTCTCATATATTAGGTATTTCTCGGTGGGTTTTTCGATTCATTCGTCACGCTCCCGAACAGTGGTCTGAAGGTGACTCGCATCTGCAGGAGCAGGATGATTGCTTGTTTGATTCGTAAGACCAACTCTTCGTCGATCTGGCCTAAGCCTTGTGATATCGAAGTGGTACTTGGCTCGTTTATCGGCTCCTTGCACCTTTGTTACCGGTTGATGCGATTGTTGCAGGTCGGTGGAGATTGAATTCGAAGTCTAACCTGGTTTGGCCTTAATGGGAATACGGACCCATTTAGCCCATTAGTGCTCAGGAAACGCGTTCCGAAACGCGCTGGTTTAGGTTAAGACTGTCCGATAACACTTCTAGAAGTCCCAGTAGAACATGTCACCCTGCAGTCTAACGTCGACATTCAGTGAGAGATAGGACCGCATTGGGGGACATGATGCGCGCCGCCCAGCTAAGGTAGCAAGCATACCTGTCGGCATAACATACATAACGCATTATGTATCATATCTCAGCTACATAAGATTAGGTATGTATGTATGGAGTATGTCGGGTACGTGCATTGGAGTTTGTGCAAAAATAGGCGCATGATCGATAGGGAACAGAACTTATGTGTAAGCTGGCAGGTCGTCATGCACCTCACCATGCCATGAACAGGAGACGGCAAGCATACGTATGGGTAAATCCCAACTGTGGGAAGAAGCCCGAGAAACTATTTGCTTATGTTCTAGCTGGCCGACACAGCACCTTCGTACAGACGTTGCATCTACAACATTAATTTTGCCTCTAACACTATGCCTACATATGCTTTCCCTGCCTTGCCCGTCCGGCTGTGCCGCGTGTTGGTCTATAGCGGAATGCTGCTACCTCCTCCGCAGGTGCTTTCCTGCAAATCGCCTTTCGGAGAATACGCCCACCTCGTAACTTTTGCCAGCTCCCCGTCGTATTTAGCCGTGGAGCCACACTGACGATAGTTGACCACCAAGAGTTAGGAACCGACAAGGTGGAAATCTTGAACGCGCGCGAATCTACGACATCTATTTTATTGATCGTGTTTCGGGAAACGAGAACACTATCGCCGCGTTGGCCACGCCGGGCTTGTTTTCTTCTTGTCACACGCAAAATCGAACCCCGTTGGTCACGATACGCCAGTTACCTTGCGAAGTAAGCTCCTACGTTTCAAGACAACCACAACGTGCAATCGCACCGGACCTCCCGTCTCTCAGCCCGTGGCCTCTGGAGAGTAGGCAGTAATGTCTACTGATTCGATCAGTCGTGCTACGAAATGTTGCCACTCTCACACGCTTCCGACTGCAATATTCGACTTAAATGCCGACATGCCTTACTTGCCTATCATGTCAGCAGCCTGATGCACAGCCAGCAGCTGACTTCAGGCATCGTTTTTTGTATTCCATGAGGCTTACCCTCGTAGCAGTGACATCAACGAGATGAGACGGAATGGTTATGGTCTTCCTCCGCAAATAGGTATCAACGTGGCCGCAATGGGATTGGCCTATCTTAGACCCCAATCAGTTCGCTGGAGTCGGCTACGGAGCCGAGACAAGTCTCAATTTAGTGATCCTCATTGTTCCAACCAGCCCTTTGAACTTTATTGGATATCAAAATGCAGCAGATAAATGGATATCGCTCCTATCGCGGGGCGAGGAGAATCCGAGTGGGGGTTCGGGGGGAAACTCGATGGCGGCCGCACCCCGTATCGTGGGAGTGGAAAGCGAGCTTGTCGTCATACAGCAGCAACGTGGTCATTCAGCGTATTTTCGTGCAATTAACTAAGGTACTTGGCTTCTGGGGATGCGTCATCTGACTCCTCTTCACGATATAAGTTCCGCCCGTGGGCAATATCTGTCGTATCACGGAACTGCAACTTAACTCCGTTCGGAGGCGCAGCCATAACCTGAAGCTGATGGTGCTCGTCAGCCTGTAACAGTTCCATGGCATGGTTAATACTTTTTCTGATGCACTGTTGATTCCAATATCTGAGTCATCAGCTGCATGGCTCATACATCCACAGCCTCCGTGACCACAAGCCTTCCCGTTGCAGCCGCTTGGAAATGCTGACTCACGCTCCGACAAGCCTCTGTCGGGTCTAGCCGGCTAGCATCAGAGCTCACAACCGGCAGGGAACCGTATCTCCGGTTCATGCATAGGAACACTGAGTTGTGCCCGATAGTATCTACGTTTGTTCCCTAGCACCACATGGACCCTGATTCCATGGGCGACCGCTATGTACGTCATGGCTCGAAAACTCCGGAACTTCAGCAAGGCTCAGGCGAAATCGCAGACCAGAAGATGACATTGCGCTTCAAGGTAACAGCACACTATTTGTGTCCTATCGAATATGGTGTGCACGGGTCGTAGCCTGGCGAGACTGATGAAACGGCGGGCTGATGGAAGACTCAGCTGTCACGATTCGATAGAAGACTTCCCGATGATGTCCTGGTTCCTTCTTTGCCCGTCGCAATCTACGGGGAGCCCGATCTGCTAGTGCATTCTAGAATTCAAATGTCGCGAATAGCATGAGTAGGGTAGACATCTCGTTGCGACCTCTGCTACCGTTACGGCCGCGGTTTCGATAGGTCAACCCGAGTATCACCCACGGCAACCTCCAGCCGTTCGTGTCTAATAATAGGAAGCTAGTGATGCTGTGCTCCGACAAATCATACCCCGAAAAATCGGTTAAACGTTTACATTTATCAGTTTTTATATTCTCACTATCCAGGAAGGCCATATTACTAAGCGCGGCTGGGTGGGCTAGACATGCATACCAAGAAGCAGCATACGCTGACAGTTGTATACGCTGCCCCTGAATCTCAGCCTGACTGCCAGTAGACGTCTACGTACCGGCCGATTATCCAACTGCGATTTCGCTTCGCCCAGAAAGAAAGTGTTAACGCTGCCGCCGTATCTTGTCCCTTGCCGGCCAGGTTCACAGCTACGAATAACCATGAAACTTCATCACGGAAGCATTAGGTACGTGTGGGCTAAATATCGGCTGGACTGTTTCAAGACCTCAATGGCCGTAATTGCTGGCTATTAAAAAGACGGCTTTGCGGGTTCGCTCGGAACACCACATCCCCTCGCTAACGATGGAATGCCCCTCGCTAGGGTTCGAGTATTTGTCCGTCTGTCTTGTACAACAGTATGCATCTATCGTCGAGTCTACAGTCAGCCTTTCCCGCCGGCCTACACTCACCCAGCGGACAGGCTGTATGACGATTCATCGGATGGCCCCCAAGCAGGTGGCACGGTCAGATAGCAGTCGTCGACATGGGTAAGTTCGTTCCTGTAACGACATTTCCTAGGCCGGTGTCGCCATGGCACAGACGCAGTGAGAAGATTTTCCGGCTCGACTTTGTCGATGGCTTGGTGGTACGTTGCCGTGGCTCGTTTCCTCAATTTCCCACTTTGATTTAGGTAGCGTTAGGTACTTCACGTACACACACACACACTCACACACCTTCATTACAGCTGAGGTGCACAATACCTTACCTTCCGCCTTCCCCTAGCTTTGGTGTCTTTATGCCGTCCCACTAATCTACCCTAATTCGATGGACTTTTTATATCCACCAGGTTATGCAATCAACAGCAAAGTCCTTCCAAATTGCATAAGGAGCGCACCGTACAATCCAAATGGGCTTACTTCGTAGAGAGTTTATATTCCACCGGCATTGCATATAACTTGAAACATACCGTCGATCTATGTTCGTTAATGGGTAGATGGGATATTTGCATATATACATTTTGCAGAGCCTCCTCGCTTCGTGAGAGGGTGCACCTTAGGCGCTTCAGGCACTTGTAGACAAGGTCCATCCCTAACTAGCCCCTAGGTCCCACGTCTTCCACGAGACCTTCCAGAACTTCGATATGTGTTTGGACTTATGACAGTCTGAACATGAAGAGTATACAAAGTGGTTCCGGGTATACCGAGCTCACGGTCCATCAGGAGAAGGGATTCGTCAAAAGCGCCTCGTCGACTGTGGAACTCGTCACTTGTCAAATCCGAATGTTCCCCGGCGAAAAAAACAATAAAGCTTCAGCAACGATATGTCGGACCCGTCAGTTCACACAGGAGTCACCCCAGAAGCCGCTCTCCGCCTCCACTACCGCGCATAGTTCTGTCATCGACCACGTAAAGGCCAGTGCAACCCATGCGAGAAAAGAAATTCGAGAAAAATTCGAAGAATAGGGAGTTTGCCTAGCGTAGGGGAGATATTGCCGATGTGGGGCGATGGTGAGGGATCTCCCTTGCTAAGCAGCCATGTTAGCCAAATCCCAGGAAGGAATATGAAACTTCCCGGCCACCCAGGCCGGATACTAACTAGCAGGTATGTAAGCTTGGTTAAGGGCTAAGGTACTAACAGCTCACCTTTAACTGCAGCACACCACTTTAAGATTCATGCACTCTGCACAAGCACTGGAACCTACATACGTGTACACCTTCACCAGATGGTTGGCGCCCCAGTTGACGCCTGCAGTTTTGCTTTTCCTGTTACTAGCACACCTACATAGGTAGCTCGATGTGAGTAAGTCTTTAGCTGTAGTATTATGTAGATATATGCATCTGCCTATATGCATACCTGGGGCTACGTAGTCCACGCCGAACGGCTCAACCTGCAAGGACGTACGTGTGGTTGTATAATACCTACGTTAGTATATTTTATTTATCAAGGTACCTAGATCCAACATTTGATCATGGATATGGGCTATTCCGCATTCGGCCCCTCTGCTTCGCGGAAAAGTGAGACCAGACAGGAGACAACAATACCCTTGATTCGCCGAGAGGCAGCGGCTTCTCTTTGATGCCTCCTCACCCTCAATCCACTAAGCCGGGCCAGTTTCCTAGTGGGATTTTTTCGTATGCCAAGTACAGGAACATCATCCATGTTCCCACGTAGTCCCCATGTACCAGGGTACTTGGACTGGTACCCGATGAAAATTGCAGAGGCCACGGGCGATGTTCTGACAGAACTGCCAATTTCAGTGGTTTCTTAGGGAGTAGGGAGATTTTCGAGAGCTCGGGCTGGTAAATGAGCCACCCTTTTTCCCATCCCCGTGTATGAAAGTATTTCTGGTATAAGAGAAATTAAAGCCCCTTCCTGCGAAGTCTCCGAATTTCCTACAACATTTCCATATCATCAACGAATACATTCCTTACTGTTACATTAATAGCGTCTTCGCTCCCTTTTGACGCGGTTTCCATCTTTTCCTGCCCCATCTTGGGAAACTCAACCACATACACACCTGCTGCTGTTGCTTATTGCTTTGCGCGCGTTGTTCCAGTCCTCGTCTGCGTCTGTATCTGCCGGAGGAACCACTCCCCTAGACGGATCCAGTTGCATCATCGCTCTCGGCGACCACTGTACAACCTTCCGACACTGTTTATTTTGCCCTGCATCTAACGATCGGCCCAAATTACCCCAACTGTGCCAGCGTTACAACGCTCTAGCCTTTCCAGCCCAACGCCTTGCAGCAGTGTACCTGAGATACAGGAGCCCGGATCCAAGAGGCAATACACCGACACCAAGACCTATAATAGTCGACGCTTCCGAGACCTGCGTGACGCTTCTTCGAAAGGGCAGAAATACTACTTTCACGCTCAAGGACACTTTCCACTGTCTCAATACTACAGTATTCGGTTGCGGATAGTCCGGCCCTGCAATTTCTACACACGACCGGGACATTCGGCATCGACCTCGACCTCTGCTGTACTAATAGTCCGAGCGAGCTATAAACTCATCCGAGAGGGTTGCAATATATAAATCCGGCGTCATCTTGACATCTTCCGTGCTGATCTCAGCTGTTGATTGCGAATCCCACACGAATTGCATCTGAGACGCTTCGAATACTACTGTTCCATCCTGCTGAGAAGTCTTCCCTTATTCGACGCACCACCCAGTACCGAGCTGTATCCATCGCCTCAACAGCTCACCAATCCGCTTCCGCATTACCATCTCCCCCTGGAACTAACCACGTCGCACCTGTACGACGTTCTAAATTTGTGAGTCAGACCTGCAGCATCCACGATTATACTGGCTTTCCTTTTTACGTCTTGCTCGCTGCCTTGCCCCGTCCTTTGGGTCTTGCTCGGCCCCGTCGCTAGCCACCGCGGCGAAGATGACCACACCTAGAGGCTTATACCCGCGATGCCCGCTTATATAAAGCTGTAAAGATGGAATGCTGTGGGATTTAACTAACATGACCTCTCTTTAGTTCACGTCCCCAGATCTTTAAAAATGATTAACCGGGAAACTCAAATGACCAACATGGGCCGGGGTGCATACGATACGACTGGTGTGCCCAAGCCCCCGCCGCGGCCCAAGCCCAATTAAATCCAGTTTACTTACCGCCATCCCAATCACGCTCTACCGAGTCGGTTTTGTCTTAATGCCTTGGTGGCCCTTGATGCATATTGCGACAAGGCGCCGGCTCAACCATTGGCGCTTGCATCTACAAATTCGGTCCGGCGTGTTTCCCATGCGCGCTCTGCTTTGCGATCACTTCCCAACACCTTGAAAGCATACGATCTTATAATCCTCACTTCTGTTGTACATCACTTCTGATGCATCTCGCTTTCTGGCCAACACCAACATTCCACTATATCGTTTAATATGTCAGTCATCACGTTCCGAAGCGACGCACAACTTATACTCTAAGTCGGCTGCCGCTTGCTTTCTACCAGCATGAAAGAGACGCGCCACAGGCTCTCACACGTTTTCGCAAAGGGATTTAGGGGTTTACGGCGTTCTTTCTAGACTGGAGCAACATTACACCGGGCCACTGGTAGTTCTGGATTTCTGGGTCGCTCCCGTCGGGTTCACGATATCATGCACATGGTCAACAATCAACTGAGCGTTTTATGTCGGGACAAATAGCATCGTCCGTTCCATCGGGACCCGCGGGATCCTGGACATTTCCGATCACCCTCCAATCGAAGCATGATTCATCCCTTGACTCAGCACGGAGCGCCGCATCGTCGCGGGTGGACCCCCAATTGCGGACGACGTTCATACCTTACATTTACTCCTTGTAATACTCCGTTGCCGCGCACGCCAAGTTCTTGTTCGGGATCATATTCTTTTATCGCTTGGGACTCCTCGGAAGGGCATCAAATACAGGTTTCGGATTGGAAAAGAATTGTTTTTTGGTTCGCATATAGACTTGATTTGGGCTCCCTTTCCCCTTTGTTTTGGCAGCGCAGCGCCACAATATGTGAGCCATCTGCGAGGATTGGCTCTGTCCGGGTGTTCTAGGTTACAGTGGTGTCACATCAGGTACACAGGGGTTTTTGGGTTCGACATCTAGATCTGGGTACAGTGTTTCGCGGCATCCATTTGGGTTGGATTTTCCGTGCGCGTTCAACAGCCTCTTTGTTAAGCTAATCGTTGAGCCATGTTTACTGGCCGCTCTGGGCTGGAACCAGGTCGATATAGAAGATACCCGAAGGTTAGACTGTATAATATACACAGGCAGGATAGCTACACAGCTCCGAGCCTGAATTTTATCAAAATGATAGGTCATCATCTCTTCACTCCACTACTTGCACTTCTCATGGGCAGTTTGTCTGCGGTGTACTTTTTGTGATACCGATTTCGACCCCATCGGGCTGTGTATGAGCATTGTCACGACGGAGGAAAGCCACCAACGGTCTAGACAACAGCCGATCTGTGAAGGGGTAATTAGTGGCAGGTTGCCGTGGCGGTTTTTGCTTCTACGTATCCGAGTGGTAGAGCCAGAGGGCAAAGCAATACCTGATCGAGTCTAACTCGCTGTAGAAAAAGTGGGAAACATCGTCGACGATACGTGCTACTGTGCCAGCCCCATCATCCCTTTGCCCTTCACACATACCAGGCAGACACACACATGCGCCTATATCAAGTTTGCCTCTAGGGGGGATTGGTCGGCGACTTGCCCCAGGCACAGCTGCTATAGCTTGCCATCAGAAGGAAATGTTACATGACAAAAGTGCAATCATGTAAGACAAACAGAGTTGATTAACCGATTAATCTCCCCGATCCGGCTGGGCTTCTAGGTACACCTAGCCGGACTCTTTAAGCTGTTGGCTGGCGGGCAAGCGAGTAGATTGCTATCACATATTTCTTACGGTCAATCTTTCTTTTTCTCTTTTCTTTCTTCTATCTTACTTGCGCCTTTCCCCCCTAGTCACAGTTAGGTATGTTGTTGGTCAAATCAGAATACGGGACCCTGGTCGGGGAAGAGATGAGATAAGATGGAAAGTAACGTGTTTTTATTTTTATATTTTATTATTGTGGCCGTAAGCTCCGAACTTTTTTTAAAGTAAAAGCCAGGACTTCACTTGTATGTAAGGTTTTGTACCTTACCGGATACGCAGCCTGCGAGGCTAATGCAAGCTTATTAAGTTGGGAGAGGTACAGACGCGTGTGTAGCGCGACTGATCCCGGCTACCGTAACGTCGGGTCTGTCCGTTCCATCGAATAGGTGAGGGATGCAATGGGATAAGGGTTGCCAAAACGGTCGCACGCAGCATGCCAGGCAGCACACACACAACTCACATCATCACACACATGCTCACAGGCGCACTTGTGCTGCAGCCAGTCGTTAGGGCCCGTCTAGGTGGACGGGATGGGCCGAAAGCTGCAAAAGGCCATACACCACACCCTAAACTCGTCGTCTTCCATGAAACGAGCGCGCCGTCTTGCCAGTCCAATGAACCAATGACCTCTTTGCGAACCGCCTTTCCGATTCTGTACGATACATACCTACCTAGGTGCCTGAAGTAGATACATTACAAATCAAGCTGACTCATGACTGTTCTTAATGTCGCTCCCATGATTATATTTTATTATTAGCTCATCCTCCCGTCCAATACCCATAAAGGACAGGATCACGGATGACCGAATCGCGGCCGTTGCCGGAATGGATGGCCACGAGGGCTCTCAGACTTTTTATCGATCTGCCTTACATGCATATGCGGAACCTATATTCGAGAACGCGATGAAGGGACCCGACGACGCACCACTGCATCGCTGATGTAGCCCCTTCGATATTCTTCTCCTGTACGATCGTGCTGTTGATGCGACTGCAAACGTATCGTTATGGCATTGGTTGCGCAAGGCACGAACTTCTTTTTCTTTCAATTTTTTACTTCTCTTTCCCAACAGCCGGTCGCATTTCGTTCCAGCTGCATACTTACCTACTTCCCCCCCGTCCGTACCCAGTTAGCCTGCATCCTTTCCGGTTCCATTTCCGCCGCCCGTTACATTAGTATTCCCGTTACATCACAGGCCCCTAAGTTCGGGAACGCTCCCCTGCAGTAGTTCGAGAGCGGGGGAGAGACGGACGCAAGCTAGCCACCGGCTGCAGCGCCCCGTCCGGTACCTGCTTTACGAGCCGCGGGAGCAGCAGCAACAGAAGAAGAATCAAGATCTCGTAACGGATTTATTTTGCAAGATTTCTTCCCTCTCCCTCTGGCTTATTCGTGCGACTGTGGTCGCCGATATGACGTGGTCGCAACGCCCGATTGTCCTCTTATCTCAGAGGATCAGTCACGAGCTGGCTATGCTGGAAGGCTGCGGAAGAGTTACTAATCTGCCATTTGCTAGCCGAAACGTTACATATATTGAACACGCCCCTGTACAAAGTACATAAGGTATTGTGCAAGATGCAGGTACATCCAGTCTTGATGTTGGCGTGGGGTTCTGTCCGCTCCCCCAACTTCTACCCTAGCCGGCAGCCATTCACCCCCATGATGACCCCCATCCGGACGTTTTTTGTTATTTGAGAGCTTGCATTAGTCACTTTCTCAACCCAAGACACTAAGAAACTCCTCCACCGGTGTGCAGGTCGGAGATGTCACAGGCCGTTTGGATCCTGCGAGAACCAACATGCAAAGCTTCTATGCAGTCATGGTGCGTACGTACATACGCGGCACAGAAGTTCCCTGCAGCATCAGCTCGGGTATATGCCACCCATATCGCCGAGGAGGCCCTCGGAGCTGAGACTCGATATTTTTCAGCTTACAGATCCGGGGTCATGGGCGAATAGGAACTGCATCCTAAAGTCGCCTGAAAATAGATGGCACTCCCGGATCTGGAAATTCGACCGCGATGCGGGTGGCGATGGATACGAGGTAGGTGCCTAGCAGCTTAACTCTGGTTCTCGCCCGGGTTCCTGCCGGCCTGTCCAGTGGCTGCTCAACCAATCACCTTTTCAGTCGCGCTGTGAACCCGTTTAACTGGGAATCTCAGACATAGGGGACGTCTTGGCTAGATGATCGTACATGCATGCATATATGACCGGCCGTTGCCCATCACCAGCGGGATCCATGGCCGATTCGCCGAATGTCAGTTACATCGCTTTCTTATTAGACGAATGCCCATATTCGTGTTCTCGGCGGGGTTCCAGTATTATAAAGGGAAAACCTCCCTACGGTTCGCCCCTACCCTAATATCCGCGGTTCCCCGATTGATCAGTGCCACTCAAGCAATAAATATAGGAACGGCAGGCTATAGCCTGTTGGCACGAAGTCCGACCTCTTCAGTGCTCTACGGGCGGTGCGGCTGCAATCTACTGGATCGCATTTACCACGTAGACCCTTACGAGAAAGTGGCCAGGCCAGGATCGAGTTGGCTCGGGGGCTGGAGGTTTTTGCATAACCATGTCCCGCGCAGAGCTTGCTTTCCGTAGCACCAGCTGAAACGGCGAGAGTGTCCTTCTCCGTCTGTGTTCGGTGGCTCGTCTCGGCGGCCGGGTTTTACGACCAACACGCCTGTCGCCGGTCCTCCCTGGCCCGGTCGGGATGGCCCCCTCCCTCCTGCCCCAAGCAAGACGATCCCCTGCGCTTCGGGATCCTCAGGCAAATACATGGGGCGGTATATCTCAAGCCTCCCGTGTCTCGGGTGCCCGCGTGCTGATGAGGTGATCCCCGGCAAGCCACACTCGGTGGCGCACGTCTCGACGACCCGGCGCGTGGTGAGCTTAGATCCCCCGGTCTCGGGTCCTCTGCTCACATAGGGGCTTGGTCGCCGAACGGCGTCGGTCGGGCTGACTAGGTCGCCCGCAGCGCCTGGAACGCCTACCTTGCAAGGAAGCCGGTTGTCGTTGCAATCTTGCTTGTTAGGTGGATAGATACCTACTCGGATCGGGATGCATATCTAGGCACCCGACATGCGACGCGCCTGCTGATAGGTACATGCCTTCCGGTAACGACTGAATGACAGGGTCCGATGGTGCGCGGCCCGCCGTGGTCTCCGACCAGCCCTTCAGAGCATTAACAAGAATTAAGTATCTCGCACGCGAGGTTGCTATACGAGGAAAAGGATCGGTTCGTAATACGTTGGTGCTCCTGGATTCGTGATTAACGTTACGTAGGCGTTTGGCGTGTTACGGGGCGCGCTCTCGGGTGGGTGGCTTAGCTCCGAGGACTGCTGATTTCTATTTTCGGTACCCCTCCGTAAATCTTGTCTTTCCCAAGACTGACTGCGTAATTGCTCTGCTCCTAATGGCTGCCTACTTTCAGCCGCCCCCAGCCCTTGTCTCAGGCGGTGTTCCCTGACGTTTCTCTAACTTAGTCACGGATACTTCTCGCCCGTCGGCGCAGCGCGGTAGCACCGCTACTACCGTTACCCTCTTCGCACTATTCCGTCGGGTGTTCGGCGGGGCCGCCAGCTCTTTCGACATTACCTAATAGGATACTCTCTTCTCAATCACCTAAGGCGAGATCATGTGGGTACATGCGGCAGTAGAATAGGTTCTGCGCCGCCAGCCCCTTTTTCGGGACAATGGGATCTCAACCATCGGTGTGAAAGGATCGCCTTGTGGAACAGGACTGCCCTTTACTGGGGCAATTGCTGCAGAGGCTACTACTTCCAATCGCACATCATTTGCTCGGTGATGGGAAAGGGATACCAGGAGATGCCCTTTATACCTGAACATGAGTCTACCAATGAGAGCGAGAACGCATGGGATCGTGAGGCGTGTGAATCCGTATAGGGCGAGGGGCAACAGGCCATTTCAGCAGTGCGAATAGGTTTATCGAATGTTTGGTCTGGTCTCCTATACCGATACGGTTACTACCGTAGAATCGCCATGCGTGAGGTCCTTTTATGTTGGAAGCTTGTACTGCACCTCTGCAAATCAATGTCCTGTCCCTTATTTCTTTTGGCATGCCTCGTCTTGCCTTTTTCTAGGAGCAGGAATAGTCCAAACGGGAGTGTGGAGGAAATTATTCATAGCTGCTACCTAGGTATGGTAGCAGAGAGCCACTCCCTGAAGGGAAATGCGGACACAAGATCTGTAGCATTATGCATCTTAATACCGGTAGGTATCTTGCGAAATTGAGAAGACCATGAGGCATTGCTTCCAAACGCCGCCGAGTTTCTAGATTCCTTTGATGGCTGGCTTTGTCGCTGGCGAACCCGATATGGAAAA
Organism: Monosporascus sp. GIB2; assembly: GCA_004155935.1. Taxonomy (NCBI): domain Eukaryota; kingdom Fungi; phylum Ascomycota; class Sordariomycetes; order Xylariales; genus Monosporascus; species Monosporascus sp. GIB2. The sequence continues at coordinate 79,260 of QJNV01000153.1, forward strand.
TGTTAATGTTAGTCTATGCGAAGTAGTTACGCCGTATATTGGATGATGCGCTTTGTAGAGCGTTGACGATTGTGAGCCCCACTGAGAGTAGGGAGATACCTAGCCTTAAGGTGAAGAAGTCTTTGCCGAATGACACATTCAGTAAAGGCCTTGGCGGTTCTTACATCACCGCAAGAAAATGGGCCCCGCACATACCATCCATCCCACCTTCAAGGTTGGTTTTGGCAATCTGCTAAGTACCCACCGTGAAAGCAGCCAAATACAACAAACATTATAATTCTGTTTTTCTTGGACGGCCCAGATAGCCGGTATTGAAGCCACACAGGATGTCTAGCCGGCAGTTGCGAAAGCTGCAGAAGCAGAGGGAGCTCGCCACCCTCGAGGCCCGAAACCCTGCCGCAGGTGCGGAATCCGAAGAAGAGAGCGAAGACGACCGGCCCGTACTGAAGCCGAAAGCAAACGCCTTTGCGCGGTTTGCCGCCTTAGGAGGAATGGAGGATGAACAAGAAGACGACGAAGATGGCAACGACGAGGGGGAGCCGGCCGAGCCCGCGAAGACGCCAACCTGTGGCGAACCGGAACGAACAGAGACTCCTAGGTCTGCATCGTCGAAGAAGAGCAAGAAGAAGAAAAAGAAGTCCAAGAAGGTGGAACCTGCGGCCGCAGCCAAGGAGCCCGTCGCGCCTAAGAATGAGATAGACGAGATCGACCGGGCAATCCAGGAACTGAACCTGGAGAAGAAGCAAACGGGGTCGTCCGGTGCGGAGGCCGACGTAACGGCGCTGAAGGCGTACGAGCGCATCTGCGAGCTGCTCCGCATCAACACGCACCACCTCAAGGTCATCAACGAGATGCGCCACCTGTTCGGCCGGGACGCTATCACGGCAGCCCAGAATGAAGAGGAAGAGGAGCAGGCTCGCAACCGGCGGAATCGCCAGCAACTACAGGACCAAGTGGACCTGGAGACCTACCTCAAGGGACAGCCGGGCCAGGCCCTACCGGAGGTGACGTTGAGGAGGAATCCTTTCTTGCCCGGGAAGGACACCTGGCCCCGTGCTTCCACCGAGGGGCTCACAATGCAGAAAATCAAGGACGGTTCTCAAGATGGCACGGTGGAGTTCGCCTTCGCGCACGACAAGGGGTACAATGCCCTAGAAAGACAGTTCTTCGCTCTCGTGCAGATGTACGACCCTATGCAGCTGGTGCATTTTCTACATCGTCATCCGTACCACATTTCCAGTCTCATCCAAGTCAGCAAGGTGGCGAAGCAGGATCAGAATTCGGCGCTTTCTGCGGATCTCTGTGAGCGAGCGCTCTTTACCTTCGGCCGCGTATCGCTCTCGGCGTTCAGACAGAAGCTGGAAGAAGGCAAGGCAAGGCTTGCGTTCCGGCGGCCGGAGAACCGGCAGTTCTGGCTGGCGGGATATCACTATCTCAAGAGCCTGGTTATGAAGGGGACCTACAGGACCGCGTTGGAGTGGTCGAAACTTCTACTCAGCATGGACCTCACAGATCCCTACGGCATCATTCATTTCATACACCCGCTCGCCATTCGAGCGCACGAGTCCAAATGGTTCATCGACTTCTGCGACTCGGAAGCACTGGACGAGTGCGACACAGCACAGGATTACATCAGGCAGACGCTCGTGCTAGCCAGACTACAGCAGAAGGACACGGCTGGTGCCAAGGCTTTGCTGATCGAGGGCATGGAGCGCATCCCATGGCTCTACAGCAGCCTCTTCCGGGCGCTGAACCTCGACATCCCCAAGGCACTATGGGGTATGCAGCCGCGGAACCAGCACGAGAACCTCTTTGTCGAGCTCTACATCCACCAGACCAAGCCCCTCTGGGACAACGCGCATGCCACGTTCCTGCTTAAGGAGGTGGCAGCGCAGGCGCGGAAGCCCGACTGGAGCTCGTTCGCCACAACGCCGCTCGCCGGTCGCAACGCGGCGCGCTTCGTCTACCTCGACAACACACCGGCGCTCATGGGCCTCGTACCCGGCGGCATGCTGTCCCAGTCACCCAACTGGGAGTTCGACCCCCTGCCGCCGCCCCTCGATGACAACGTCTTCTCGCACGACTCGCAGAAGCTGCCGTGGAACCCCGCGGACGGCGACGGCTACGGCGACCCCGGCCACGAACACATCGAGCTCCGCGTGCCCCGCGACCCGCAGCAGCTCCGCCGCTTCCTCGACCGCATCCGCCAGGAGGGTGCGCCCCGCGACGTCCAGCGCGTTATCGAACAGGCCATCGGCCAGGCCGTCGCCGCCGCCGCAGTCGGCGAGATGGACCCAAGCGCTGACGACGACGGTGATGACGTGGACGAGGACGACGATCACGAGTTCGTGCTAGGCGGCGAACCGGGCGCGCCGCCAAACCTCGGCCCCGGCGGCATCGGGCGCCTTTTCCAGGCCTTCATGGGAATGATCGGCGCGGGGCCCCCCGGTGAGGCTCTGCCGGATGATGGCGACGATGACTCCGACATCGATTTTACGGCCATGCCGGGGCGATTTGTCGACGATGGCGAGGACACGGACGACGAGATGCCGCCTCTGGTGCCGGCCGATGTTCAAAGGGGGAACGAGGCGCCGCGTGATGGTGGTGATCATGATCCGAATGATATGCCGGGATCAATGCCGGGAGGTCGTTAGTGTGAATCCGGAGTAGGGAAGACAAAAGGGGTGTATAAAGTCAGATGACGATAGCGAAAGGAAGTGAAATTATCGAAACTTTGGCCTCCATTACACGGAATTCTTGAACGGTCCTCTTGATATATTTCGTAATATATTATCAAAATAATTTATATTTAATAAGCTTTTATTAAAATTTAAAAAGGGGGCTGTACTGAGCCTGTTCTGTACACATCCATGATCAGCGGGAATCCTGCAAGCCAGGGTTAGATCTGCGGCGCAAAATCCCACGTGGGTTTCTTCCGTACACATAAATGTGGGCCACCGTCATCAAGAGCGCTCCTTCACCCCTGAGGAGCTTTTCAATGCCCGTGTCAAGAACATCAACAGCTGAAAACTTAGGTAGCCACAGCCATATTTGTAGCTTGCAGCCGCTACTACATACCTAGGCAAGGCGCCCTGTGGCTGCTCCCATGGTGTGCGCTTCGCCGCAGAGCGTTGCTGACGAGCCCCTGACTTTCCCCCTGACTAATCGACCCGTAGTGGCTCTTGTTTTAGATGAAGGAACGGATGCACGCGAGCTTGTGGCGGCTGAAGGCGTGATAGGGTGTGGGACCCAGCCGGTGCCACGAGCTCCAGAGCAGTTTTGAGCACGTTTCCAATGCGCCGCACCGTGCTTGGACTTATTTAGTGATCGGTAGCTCGAATTAGTACTATGTATAGCCGGCGGGGGCGGGGCAACTCCCCTTTGTTGCAAACCCCCGAACCTTTCAGGGCGACCATCACTTCGACCAGCTACAGTATTATTAATGCAACCGTGGCTCTCACCCATATTAATTGGCGAAAGCGGCCACCTTTCGAGTAACGGACGAACGTTGTTCTGTGTGTCCTGCCTATTCGAAATATATACACATATACATACATATCGCCGATCGATCGACCTTATCTATCAACCTCTATCCAGCAAGTGCGCGTGTGTTCGCGGGTCCGACTATCCTCTTCGTTCTACTAAGACTGACTGACTAGCTAGCTCCTGTGGTCAACCTTGGAGGCCGTCTATCTTAATTACTTCTGTACCCGCCTAGCCGTCAAGATGTCTGAGCACACGTACAAATTCAACGTCACCATGAGCTGCGGCGGCTGCTCCGGCGCTATCAACCGCGTGCTGGGCAAGCTCGAGGGTGAGTTTGTCTCCTGCCCCTCCTTTGTCCCCGCGTCCCTCGACTACGACTCCCCTCCGCCGCGGCCCTCACCCTCTCTACGTGCGATATCATCATGGCGCGGGGAAAGGGGAATAAAACGACATCAAACAAGAAAGACCGTCTATTGGGATTTTCGTGCCTCCTTATTTCTTTGCTTTCTCGCCCTTCTCGCCAGAAGTGTCCGGTGATTATGTTGGGTTGTTGATCGGCTGACCTTTTCGCGCGCGCGCACAACAACAGGCGTCAAGAGCTACGACGTCTCGCTCGAGAAGCAGGAGGCCCTCGTCGTTGCCGCGCCGTCCCTCGACTACGAGACCGTCCTCCGCACCATCAAGAAGACGGGCAAGAAGGTCAACTCGGGCGAAGCTGACGGCGAGGCCAAGTCCATCGAGCTCGCCGATTAGGTGGTCCCGAACCCGAACACCCTCCTTGCCTACCTACCTACCTATCTTGACTGCCCAGAACTGGGTGAAGTTGGGTGAGGCGAAGACGATCATGACACCGGAGCGGGATTCGAGACGGCCGCTTTCGGCAGGCAAAGCAAAGCGAGCGGGGGTAGGCGCGGTGAATCGAACCCTTGAAACATTAGAGAGCCTTTGGGGTACTGGGTCGGGTTGACTCTGTGAATTTTTCTTGATTGCCTTCCGTGTTGCTTGACTGTAGTGCGATATGGTGCGATGAGACGCCTGCGCGTGTGGATAGCCATTTGTCAATACATCGTGCTCAATGCCCGCGTATGCCGATGCGCAGCCTCGTGTAGAGTGCGCTGAGCGTCCGCTACCGAGGTGGTGGGCTTGTTGCTTTACCTGTGTCCACTGGCTTCGGTGCGCCTATCTGCGTCTTACTCCTTTCCGGACAGCAGGTGCTGCTCGAATAAGTGGTTATTAAGCTGCTTAACAGCTCCGGCTATAGCAGTGGTGGACTATGTTGGTAGAGTATAGCCTAGCTCCTGGGATGATCTGGCATATCCATGCTCTGTTCGATCTGATATCGGGTTCTCTTACGTATGCCTGCCGCCCTTATCGCTAGGATGATGTTGGATTTCTAATTGAGCCAAAGGTGACTAAGTTGGGGAATAGCCCCTGCTCTGCGTATACTGTAGCTAAAAAGGGGGGTCGTGATGGTGACGATTGTGTTCTGTCGAAGGCGAAGTAGGTACTGGCTGATGAATGATCCAATCAGGTCGTAGAACGATGAAGTATTCACTTGAAGTTGAGATCAGAAGATGACTGCGCCTATCGCGCTTATTCGTCATTCTTTGGACACTCATCGGGGAACAACATTATGACCATGCCCTCTTTCGAGGGGAGGACCAACCCACTACTCGGTCAGAGCAAACGGATACCACGAGGCACTGGTGCGATGTCTCCCGATTCCCTCTATGAGCATCTGCTGACAGGTATGAATTACAATCACTTAAATGGAAATGGCTACCATAGGCCGGGCTAAGCGCGTCAGAGAGGGAGAGGTACATTGATGCTCCGGAATCAACGAATCCACGCCTGCGCACGTAACCAACATCTCTGGAAGATGAACGATATGAATCCTCCCGACATCGATGATCAGAAATGAACATGCAGTAGGCAAGCTAATGATGGATCTTTGGTAGCGACTCCGGTCGTCATACCGACCAAACCTATGCTCGTGATTCACCAAACCCCCTTTGTCTGGCGAAGTTTTGTCGGTTAGTGAAGCTATTCACAGTCTTTTTTTCACCGCGTGCCAGGATATAACACCCGGTGATCCACGTGTGCGTGTGAGCGACACCTCGTTTCCTTAATCCCTTGACAGATGTCCAAACATATATAATGATGCGGCCGGTTGGACTTAGAGCTTCCGGCTCTCCTTCCCTGTAAGTAGTACATGGCATATTCGTTTTGATCTTCGGTTCTCGAGGCTCCTTTTACCTTCGATTCTTTTCAGTATACTTCTATACTTTCTTTCACTTAATAAATATGCTGCGCTGGCGCGGATTGTTCTCCTTCTCTTGCTTCATCGCAGCTATCGCTGCGCTCTCCATTCCTCGATCCCTCAGGGACTCGCCCGCTACTGACTTCAGCCACGTAGCCGGCACTCCTGGCGGGGTCGCTATCTCTACTCGCGATGCCACCAATGGGAGCCTGAAGATTGATATCCGCAACAACAGAAATGCTGTCATGTATGCCTACGTTTCCGGCAAAGCCAGCGGGGAAATCGGATTCGTGCATGTGGCCAACGGGGGCGCATCATCGTCTTGGGCCAAACTTAAGGAGCAAACCCTCAATGAGCAAGGTTGGATCGTAGATATGCAGCGGCTCTCGATCCGCCTGGAGGCCAACAGGCCAACCATGTTCTATCTCCCGGAATACGTCTCCTCTGGGCGCGTGTACATCTGCGACTCCCCGGAGATCGAGTTCGGACGCACCGCCAACGGCGACTTCATAGAACCCTCTTTCGTGAACCCGTCGTTCGACGCGTACAACCACAGATGCGGATTCATCGAGTTCGATTACTCGCCGAGCTCGCTCTGGGCGAACCTCTCCTTCGTGGACTTCGTCGGGCTGGTCCTCGGCATGACCGTGACCACGAAATCCAACAAGGAAATCCCCTCTGCGGGCCTCGAGGGGGACGCGCTGCAGGGCATCTGCGACGACATGGTGGCCCAATCCAAAAGCGACGGGCAGGACTGGGGCGCCATGTGCCTCAAGGACGACAAGGGTGAAGTCCTACGGGTTATCGCGCCCAACATGTTCATCCAGACCCCTCACCTCTTCCTGGACCCGGGTCAGAACACGACGATGTTGGACTACTACAAAGAATACGTGGACAAGGTGTGGGACAAGTACCGGACCGAGGTCCTCACAATCGACACGCAGGCCAAGGGAGTATCCGGCCCGACCAAGGGAGGACCAGCCGACCCGAACGGGGGAGGAGGAGCCGATCCGAATAACGGGGACAATCTGGTCGAGTGCCGGGTCGAGGGGAACAGCCTCATCTGCGACCCGCATGGCGAGAAGCACAGCTTCACGAAGCCGACCACGGGCGACATCCTCGGCTGCAACTCGGGGCCCTTCGCCAACAGCGTTGCCGCCATGCCCATCTCGCGGCTGCGCATCGTGCCGCGGCTCTGCGCCGCCTTCACGCGCAGCACCCTGCTGCTGGAGAACGGGAACGTGCAGCCGGGCCCCCGCATGGACCAGTTCTACAAGCAGGACCCCACGAACCACTACGCCCGCATCGTGCACGACCACCTCAAGGGGCGCCTGAAGGCCGGCTACACCTTCGCCTACGACGACGCGAACCCCGCGGGAGAGGACGTGTCTGGTCTACTAAACGTGCCCGATCCCGAGTCCTTGACCATCATGATTGGGGGATAGACGAGGCGGGAGTGTTTCGAGGCAGCGGCTCCCCTTTCCTGGTGTACCGGCTGGTGGCTGCACGTTGGCGTATCATGTAGCATAAGTGGGTGGAGCATTTGACTGAAAAAAAAAATTTTAACGGTTTTCCTTTTGGCGTTGGGGCTACGGTGGTTGGGACAGACACTCGCGATGATCTAGCATACCAGGGGCTCTCTTAGAGCGTTTCCTTATTACCTTTCCTTTTGCTTGTTTCCCCTATCCCTTCGTATTCCATCGTGATGACCGTCTGCTCTCAAATCGACTGGGCAGCGTGCTACGTCACATGCCAAACCTACCCCTGACCGCCGGTCGTTCGAAGGTTTATTCGAGATCTGCACCCGGGAGATACAATGTTGGTTCTAAAGCATCACTCCGACCTCGTGAACGGTGCCGTGTTAAACCGATGTCGTCGCAAGACGGGTCCTACCTCAAATCTCCCTCTCTTTATGACTGGAGCCGTGGTGGTGGCTCTAGAGGCACGCGGCTACGAAAACTCGCATCCCTAAATCTCGCCTTCGGGTTTTACTCTGTGAAGCGCCATTCAAAACTATTTTCTATGCTCGACGCAAACGAACAGCGCCGTATCCGTAAGGTCTTCGCCAACTGCGAGCGCCAGCGAAAACACTACACCATCCACCTCTCAGCGGAAAGGAAGGGAGAGTATTAATATAACCTCCCGGAAATCTCTACCGCGTGCTCTTTTCAGTCTTGAAGGGGTGTCCTGCGGCTATTGGTCGTAAACTGCTTCTGCGGGTTTATTTCTTGACGTGCCTGACATCTGGGCTTACTATGCTTAACGAGGGAAGAACATGGTCCGATAAAACCTATCGTGTATATTTTGCTTGAGCTTTCTATATCCAACCCAACCGAAAGATAATTAATTCTTTATTGCACGGTGCGGAGGCCTTCGGCCCATCACGAGCTCGCGTGCGTCTGCGTGGTGCTAAATAGGGGCTACTGAAACAGTCACACCAGCACCACGAACAAACAAAGAGAATGTGCCCTCACGACCCATGATGGTTGAGCTTATGCGCTAATCTTGTTTGTCCAGTGCGAACTGGTGCCTCACTACGAGAGTCTCTGTGGACTTCTGCGAATAGGAGAAGTACAAATCGCTAGGTCACGAACCAGATGGGTCTTATCCCTGTGTTCCATTAGGAAGAATGATAAATTTAAATAACCTCACCACAGACTTCAAACAGGAGTACTAAAATTTGAAGCACTACATTACAGCCTAGTAATGGCTACATTGTCCTGAGTGGTTGAATACAAAAAACATTAAAACTGTCCAGGAAAGTGGGCTTTTGACAGCATATTTACGACAAAGACTTCACAACTGAGAGTATTCCACAATCTGCGGAAAGCAAGAGCCACCACTCCTAAATGGAAAGTACTAAATTGAATACCCAAAAATTGCTAATCGCTATACGAATGTCAGAGAGACCTAAGGCAACTGCCGAAAACGCCAAAATCCCAGATTGACCACGAGGTGTAGTCAGTCGCAGTGCACCCATTTACCACGAAGAAATCAACAATCCTGGGAGTCCGGTGCCTGCCTTATCCCAAGTCACCCCTACACAGCCGGAACATACTTCATGAATTCGTCGAGATCCGCCTTAGACTTGTCCCGTCTCTCCCAGAACTTACCGTCTAAGCATGTGGGGCCGTCAAGAATGTCTGCGAATGCGCCTCCTCCGCAGGGTGGTCCGTCAGCCCGAAGCCGTCCAGGTTAGATAGGGCGCTTAGAGCTGCGATGGTGCCGGACTCTGCGGCTTTGTCGAGATCCTCGGTGTCGGCGGCGAGAGCAGCGCGAACAAAGGCCCGTGGTGAAGTCAGCCCAGTCCTCAGTGTCCCCCGCGCTCCTGCTGACGGGGACCTGGCGGAACTCGATGGTCTTGTAATCGATGCCCTTGAGAGTTCCACTTGAAATTCTTGTTATGGAGCCCTTCCGCTCGTCGGTACGCGTCCTTGTCGTGACAGACGAGGGCGTGGAGGTCCTCGGTCGACTTTTTCTCGCGGATCTCTTTTCAGACTTGCATCATGGTGATGTCGAATTCGCCGGCCCCTGTGGTTTGCGGCTCCTTCATCTTGCTCTCGAAGAACCGCCTAGCCTTCCGAGGTGTGAGCATGACACTCTTGGTAGTGTTCTTAGAGCAGATGGCAGCGAAGATTATGCACTGGGCCTCCTCTAGCGGCGTCTTCTCTTCCTTTCCGAGGGAGAAATGGATGTTAGTACTGCATTGTACAAAATGCTCGGAGTAGTTGGATCGGCGGGCACCGGTTGTCTCCCATAGCTTGCGGCCTTGTACCCTCCAATCCCGGCCCAGGTCGAATTCTGGCGACTTGGACTCGAGCCCGACGATATCCTCTAAAATCTAACGTGTTAATCTTCATCCCGAAACGAGCGTGACGAGAAGAAAGCGGACCCATATAGGGAGAGATTCTATAGATCGACGGATCCTCGCCTATCCACCACTTCCGCCAATCCGTAATTGGACCGACCCACTAATGTCAATATCAAGGTGCTCGACGTCTCGAAGCTCTTAGAGGAGGCTATTTGCAATGGAGTCCCGGTCATCGTCACCGGCCCTCACGAGTGGAACCTCGGTCTCGACGTCAAGGCGGATTATATCAAAGGCATGATCTTGGCCAGGATATAATGAAACTATAGGGAAAAGGGATTCCTGCTTCACTGGTACTTATGCCGTATAATCACAAAGACACCTAAGAATTGCCAATAGGACCTCTGTCTTCAACCTTAGGCAGAGCTGGATCTCGGTTAATAAAATTACCATTTCGTTTTTATTGCGTAGGATTGCTGGCCAAGGGCAAAAATTGTGCACGAATCCTACACAATCAAGTTCGGATGAGGTAGTTTCGAAATTCGGCTGACTAAGTCGTTGGTGCTCCGCGTTATTGGTTGTTGGCCGTTGGTTATGCCGTGGCAAACATGGCGCCCCCCGGAGGATTTGGAGTGCGAAATAGTCCAGTCCAAGAGTCCCGAGAACTATAACCTTGGCTGTTATCATACGGCATTATCGGACCAGAGGTATACAACAGCAATATGAGTCTCGCAAGCAAGGATGTAATCATAAGAGGTGTATGTTCGTGTCGTATGGATGAAGGGCTGTCGATTTCGGATTTCTAGCTTCATTGATGGGGCAAGGCTGGCAGTTGGTCTGATATTCCCCTCAACGTACTATCCTAAGAAGCATCTATGGTGACGTTCCACAAAAACTTGTTTTGGTGGGGAGGTAAGTGAGCCGCTGAGTTCGTGGCGGAGTTGCATTTTCCAACACTCGGGAAAGTGAATTCAGAGAGAAGCGACTCTGGTCCATCTCATCATTGGCCCCTCTGTAATATTCATGGCCTATAGCTTGATAAAGCCCTGGGCGTGCTTGAACGGCCTATCTTTATGGTTGTCATGTTAGTGCGGTTATTATGGCGGAAAAGGAGAAGTTGTGATTGAGACCTCCAATTTCTCGGCCACAACTCGTCTGGGACACTAGAGATATATCTGGACAACAGATCAAATAAAAGCCTGGATATCTCTTGCTAAGGGCCAATTGCTCACGTTTCTTTTACCCGTTGCTATTTACAATTACTCACAGCGGTTTCCCACTCAGTGGTCAACAGTGCTAGGTTGTAATGGACCTACGCGAAGCGACTCTGGAGAGAAGCCAGTTCAATGCTGTCTCGACTGCTAACTTGCAAGCTGAAAACGAATAGAATTTTTAGAAAGTCATTTTCGTGTTACTAAGTTTTCCCATAGCTAAATCTTGCTGTAGAAATAGGAGCAAATAGGCAGAGGGCCAGCAAAGAACATGTCTACTTCATTTGTCGATAACCCGGGAATCGGCCTGTGTGCACAGTACTTACAGTGGATACACGCACTGTCAGCCAAATCTCATCTGCTCTCAATGTGTGTTATCCATTTGCAACAGTGGCGAAGGGGTTGCATCAGAGTACCTGTTAAGGTATTTCGTATGTGGACGTGCTGGCATTTACGTAAGTCCAGACTACCGACGCTAGAAGAGCCCAAGATCCAGGAGTTTTCTAATTTTGACTTCACTATAAGTACTAAAAATATTACTCATCAATGTTGTTCCATACAGCACGTTTTGCTAGTACTTACTAGTATGTAAACTTTCACCCACGGCTTACGTTTCTTGAGAACCCCAGATGGCCAGCTGCATCGGCGAAAAAGCAACCTTGAGGCACAGACCAGACATTCGGCCCCGAACCAAAATGGCTGCTGCTCGCATCCTGCGGCGGGGGTTGGGTGCTTAGTCAGTTCCCCATCAGCCTATCCAGTAGTTATCGATGGAGATCAGTAGCCGTTATCAAACACGTGCGTGTACTTTGAATATAGCCTAGTGAGTGCCATGACCATGACTAGCTAAGCGAAGCGTCCTCAAATTTCGTAAACCAACCGACACATAGTGGACCAAGAGAAAAGGGCCTGGCGCGGCTATGGGTTTCCACAAAGTCGAGCACATGTTGTAGTAGTACAGTGTAAAGACGTATAGCGAACTTTAACTCTCTGCAGCGTACAGGTCCAGTAGGGAGAGCCAGCACGAGGTGGACCTAACTTACAGCAATTCCGCAGTACAGTAATTCGAGAAGGCGTGGATCGTCATTTGGTGAATAAACCGTCGTCGTCAGCTCGGTGACGGAATCGGGGTTCTTAGCCGCACAAGGGAACAATCTTCTGTCTCACGGTGCCTCACCCCTACCACTTGTTATATAATCAGAGCCAAAAATGGGTTAGCGGGGCATGTCTCCACGAGATTCCACCAAGGATTGTTACATTTGGGGGCCAATGGATAATGGGCCCCCTTTCGGCCGAGACCTGTCGCTCCTTTCGCTATCGCGGCGATGGACGTTCGGCGCGAGCTTCTCGAAATAGCCCTCCGCCCGCTGCCACGGTCCGTTTCGCAATGGCGTATGGAGCTTAGCGTGCTCCTCAGTAATTTGTTTCATCCAGTAATGCTATGTACCTTTGGTAAGGCAAACTGAGTAGCGCGATCTCTTAGCACCAAGCCTACCGAAACCCGACATAAGGCTGTATTTTAGGTCTTTAGGCTTGTCTTTGAGTCTTCTGGCGAAGGAATTTGGGAACTTGGCGATATTTCTCATTTCCACTTCGATACGCGACTCCTTCGGTTGAATCCTGACGCTTGAATCACGTGGCCCCTAACCTTAGAGCCAATTTGGATTTGGATCTCTCCAGCTTTGCTTCGGCTCCGGTCTAAACCTGTTAGTCTTAGCTACGCGGGGCCCGACGGCCAAGTGTCCGTACTCTTTCCCCATCTCGAATTAATGCAGATTTGCAAAGTGGTATCTCTCATTTCCTGATCCGTCCTCCCCCTCGTCGGCCGCTTCTGATATCACACCTAGTTTGTCAGTCTTTTCCCGTCATCATACACTTCGACCTCTTCTCCTTCTACTGTATGCTTGATGTGTGTATGATATAAGGTTGGCACTCTAGCTTTTGTCCGGTGTGGGTCACGGCTGTTTTCACTCTCGGCCCCTAGTTGTGTCTAGCATATCCCACATGCCCCAGGTCTCCACGAGTGTTCATACTGCTATTGTGCTGGACACTTGATCGCGCATCCGATTTCGAGTCTCCCATGGCTGACAATGACCTGTCGCCTATATCGTTTCCCGGGAGTAAGAACAACAGCCCGTCTAACGTTAATACCGTAGTCGGAGGGGCTCAGCGGAGCGTAAAACGCCCGCGACCTGTCAAGTCATGTGTAAGTTGACGTTCGGGATCCCCCTGCGTGATTTATATGAGCGCGAGACCTACCTTTTCCTTAATGTGCGGACGTTCACTCGATGAGGACCAGGGGCAGCCTTTGGGCTGGTGCATGCATCGCAAGCCGTATGTAGAATTGGCAACAACTGACTTCTGCGTCCCAGGTCGAATGCAGGAGGCGTAAACTTCGCTGTGACCGGCTCCTGCCGTGTTCACAGTGTCAGAAGTCACAGCGCGCATGTCGCTACGCCGCAGACGGCGATCCTGCAAGCCTGTCAGACGGTTCAGATGCTGAATCGCCAGGGAAGATCTCGAAACGGGGCTGTTCATCGGCCGCGCAAGGTTCGACCGCGCGCTATCCCGAAACTTTATCGCTGTCCCAGTCAAACACAGCGGTGCTTGAGGACCATGGAGCAAGACTTGAGCGACTGGAAAGAATGTTACTTGCGAATAGCTCCCACGGCCCGTTAGAGGCCAGCACGGGACAGCAACGCCCCGCTGCAGAGCCACTCACGATCCGCAGCCTAACGGTGAAGGAGGGTGTCCAAACAAGATACTTCGGACAGATGAGTACCCGCGTCCTACTTAATCTGGTACGTCATAGCTGCCATATGAAGGTTCAGGACATGCACTCACTACGTTCCAGTTTGACGAGGCGAAGGATTTTATGTTTAATCGGAACAAGCCTGCTGATATCCGGGAACTATTCGTCAATATCCAGAAGGTCCACATAAGTCTACAGGAGGAATACATCAGAGCCACTACACCGATGACCGTGTTCGTCGACTCGGTGACGCCTATACAGAAGCGTATGGCCGATATCTTACCGAGGAAGGCAGTGTGCGACCAACTTGTTCAAGTCTATATCCGCGGCACCGAAACCATTTTCCGCATGACCCACGTTCCGACCTTCATGCACCAGTATAATATGTATTGGCAGGGTCAACCTCTACCCGATGTGTTTTTGCCGCAATTACTCTCTATCCTGTGTATTGGGTATCGCTTTATGGGGCCGGGCAAAGGGTTGTCTCCTGACAGGGACGGCATCCACATTCCCACAGCTTGTGCTCTGGTGAGAACCTGGCTTGACAGTCTGCGGGGAAAACAACTCGCCGAGTTCAGTACACTGCAGTGTGAGGTTCTCCAACTGGCCGCCCAACGGATGATTAAGCCGCACAATCAGGAATCTTGGACTCACCTAGGCCTCATCGTTCGCATGGCAATGACTATGGGGCTGCATAGAGACCCTTCCGAATTTGGACAGAAAATCTCCCCTTTCTGGGCGGAGATCAGAAGGAGGATGTGGTATACGATACTTGAATTCGATATCCAGATGTCAACACAATGCAACCTTCCCTGTAGCATCAGGCACGGAGATTTTACTTGCCGACCTCCGAGAAACATCAACGATGAGGACTTGTGGCCTGATATGATAGAGCTACCGGAATCGAAACCGATTGAACAAGATACAGACTGTCGGATTCAGGTCTTTGCCGCGAGCACAATGCCTGGGCGCTTCAAGGTTGCAGATATACTGAACCGGATTGACAGCTTGCGCGATTACCGGGAAGTACTAGACCTTGGCAAGGAATTAGAGCGCTGCTTTGACGAAGTCCGATACATCCTTCCGCACACGAACCCCGTCGATGCGAGCGGGAAGCATAGGCAATGGATGACGCGAGTTATCATGGACATGCACTGCCGTAGACCCCTGCTGGCATTATACAGGCCATTCGCCCTCGGTACTCAGGATGCCCCTCAGCAGATCATGACCGGGTACCTACGGTCTTCTATGATATTGCTCTCCTACTTGGACGAGATGGACCCCACCTCCCCGGAGTATGCGCATGCTTGGCATCTCAGCCATCTAGTCCTCAAGCAGGACCTCCTGCAAGCTGCTTTTAGCGTCTGTTATTATATCCAGCATGCAAGCCCCAACATGTCGTCCCCGCGCATGTCGCCCCCGCGGTCGTCTCCTTGGAGCTCTAGTACAAAGTCCGACTCGGTCGAGGATGCATGTGTAATCGCATGTGAAAGCTCGATTCTGCTTTCTGTTCCGAGATTGAAGAGGAAGGTGGAAGAAATTCTAGAGAGCATGGTTCGCCGCATCCGGGAAATAGGAACGGACACTAAGGACCTGATCGCTTTGACTGTTGTTCTCAGCACCTGCATCGGAGGGACCCCCGAGCAGAAGAGGGAAAGGATCAAGCAAGGCATGCAAGCAATTCTCGATGCCGGCTTGCAAGCGATACGTTTAAACCAGGAAAGTATTGCATCCATGCCGGTAAGTAGACAGCCCAGACCACAATGGAGAATGTTTATTCTAAATCTTTACCTTTTCAGACGGTAACCCCACCGCCGAGTTTTCCCTCAAACGCTATGCCGACAACTTTGGATGCCGCGAACCATTCTTCCCCCTTCGTGATGTCGCCGGACGTTTCCGACATGGTATGTAACTGAGGAAGGTAATCGATCACCTAGCAACTAGGGCTAATTCTTCAAGCAGACACCCGAGGATTATTCAGCGTGGGAAATGGACTTTTGGACACCCCTACTTCAGCCTGGCCCCACGTGGTGATAACAATAATGAGAAGTTCATTCACGAGGCTCTTTTTCCGCAGTGACTTGGAGACCTAAGGCCCACAGGAAGGGAGCTGGTTACCAGTCAGACCTGCTGAGCCCAATATCAAGAAGATAGGACGATACCTGGAGAAAGGAGGCCCAAAAGTCCACACCGAGCCTCTGGCCATATCATCCTACTGTGGGTATGATGCCTGGATGAAGACGTCGCCGCACAACTTCACTATTTACGCAGGGCCCAAGATCCCAGACTCGCCGTCTTCAACCCCTCTTACTGGGTGGTTCGTCGTCCGGAGAGAGACAACGGATGTGTTATGGCCAGCTAATGGAGAGTACTGCCCTGGCGATCTCCAGGTAATGTTAATACCAGACGAGGGACGCATTGGATAGGGCTTCATCAGCTGGAGAGGTACCCGAGCAACCAAAACATCACGACATAATGACGCAGCGCATATATATTGAATAATTAACTTTGCGATGGCCGCAAGATAATATTAATTACTCTTTGAAGTACGTACTCTTCCTCCATAGGACGGTGACATGACCGCGGCGCGTGTTGGCTTGTCTTGGAACCCTAGGAACCCACTATTTGATCACCACCCACAAACCACGTGTAGTCGAGGGCGATGGGGCTATGGCCGTTATGATGTACCCGTCGGACCAGAGCACCAAGCGTGGCGCCGTAGCCGAAAGAAGTCGTCGCCGCCCTGCGTGCGGGCTTGACTCAGGCATCCGCAAATTCCGATTCTCACGAGTCAAGATGCCGATGTTCCTAACCCCCACCTCTCTTATTCCTCCAGTGTGTACTTACTATTTACGTCACGCGAAGAGAAGCGCGGTGTTGCCCTATGCGCACTCTCAGGTGCTCGAGGGAGGCGGCACGGCGTCGCGAGGCCCGCGCCCGCGTGCACGGTGGCTGTCGCAAGTTGCCGAAAGCGTAACAGAGGGTGGAGTCCGATTGGGCCGCGGCAATCGAACGGGATCCATTCTTTTCTTCTATGGTCCCGGGCTGTTTTGCGACTTGCCTGGATTATCAGTATGAATTGGCTTCACATATTTGGTTGGTTGGTTGGTTAGCCCTGAATGCCAAGGCCGAGCTTGGTCTATCCTGTTGTCAGGACCATCTTCACGCAAACGCGTCGGCGGAGTGGAATCGCTGTCCACAGGATTTACTGAGCCCTACTGCTGCATGAAATAAGGGGCAGGGAAGGAGAGTGATGAAAAAGATTAAAGCCCCGATCCCAAAGAAAAGAAGGGGGGAAAAAATAGGGTGGGTGGGGGTGCCAAAAAGGGAGGTTCGAGGATGAAAACAGCAAAAAGTTGAAAAAATTTGCGCGCCCAGGAATCGAACCTGGTTCTTCCGGCCCGGAACTATTTCCTTGCAAGAAAGGAGACGGGCTTATACACCTCCCCCGCCAGTTCCTTTATCGTGCTTTGGCGAAGAGCCGGCGTGCGTACCAACGACACCTGCGCGACCTGATACTTGGTTGGAAAATCTGCGCCCTATTAAGCCTTTTATACCTGCCTTGCTGCCGGAGTAATCTAGGGTAATTAATGCCGGAGAAACAAACTCCCAATTGCTGCCATTAGATTTCCTCGGTACCTTGGTACGCTCGTAGGTAATCTGCTATGCAGTATCTCCTGGCCCTAGGCCCACGCCATCTTGTTGCTTCTAGCACACCATCACAAGATATCATTCCGTTTCACTTTGTGCTACCGCCCTGATTATGGCAACAAGGAGATACCGTGGCAACTACGAGATGGGATAATAAATACCTATCACTTTTCATGCTACTCCCAGCCGGTGTCAATATGCTAGTATTGTGGCCCTAGGAACTCTGTAGATCTGATAGCCTCCTAAGCACCTGGACTCTTACTATAACTGCGGTACAAAGTCAATCCACACTTAACTCCTAGCTTTCTTATGAACCTACTGGTTATAGATATTATCTGTGTAACCGGAGACTTCACGTAGCACTAGCACTCTACTGGCACGAAGCAGAATAGTAAATGTAGGATCTCGTCATACCTTGGTCGTATCGTATTATTAACGTTTACTTGTAATTTAAGATCCTTTGAATACAAAAACAGGTATACGGGCTAGGATTAAGTTTTATATGAAGCCGCTTCTTCGAAAATGGCACATGTAGTCGAAAGCCGTGTTAGTAAGTCGGTGTTTCCCTTAAAGAACTATGGTGAGGTCTTCTATGGCCGCTAGAGTATGCGGTCATATCTAGGTGAAATGCCTTCTGGAGCACTCTTATCAGGTTCTGTCCCTCTCCAGTTTGCGGTGCGGGTTTCTACCTTTTGTGCACTCGATCACGAGGCTTTTACACAACGATCACCGTGGTGATGAGAGGCTCTCTCTTATAAATTGTCCCTCACCATTCATCTTCTGCCCGGAACAGCCATAAAGAAGCCTATGACTATAAATATAAATGACCAATCTATCAATGACACCACGCATTCGTTGGCGTTTTGCGACCTCTTGAAACCAATCCAGGGGGCGTCACAGGATCCCATATGCGGCCATATAATCCAGAAAGATCATGGCTTGAGAAACCCCGTCAATGCATCCGTTAATGCATTACTGACCGCCTCAATGTATGTCCAATACGGCGCTAGATATTGCAAATTGAATACTGAATAGACTTGCTTGGAACGATGCAAAGGCTCTGCTGCATGACTGGTCGTTTGCAAATTGGTTGATGACAAATTGAAAGTTTACTCGATGTAAGGCGATAAGGAATGTGCATTACCCAGTTGTGTGGGATGTGCTGTGCTGGCACCTGGCGCTCTGCTCAACAAATCGGAGTATACGGAGTTTATCTCGAGCTCGAAGGGCCACATCATCTCCAACCACATCCCGCAGTTCTCCGACATCGAAGCTGAGATATGCGAAAAGGTAGCAGTGAATAAGATCGTGCCCAATATGTTTTGCTTTCTATCTAAACCTGAGCTGTCCTGAGCGTGATTTTGTTACCAATCTATTTGGCGATCTCTGTATGAGTATTCTAGAAGATAATGGCACGGCTCAAGACTTTTCACGCTTTTAGTTTGCTACCCCCTGAGCTGAGGCAGGCCATCTGGGAATATGCCCTTCCTGACCCTAAAAAGCCCTCAGTGCACATTTTCGGCGCACGTTTGGGCCACACGGAGCAGAACCAGCTAGAGACCACAAACTCCGCACGGCGGATGAGCTTGAGCAGACCTACCAATGTTCAGTTCTTCACACCGAGCGTCCCTTGGGTCGAGCGGACGGACTGGACCGATACCCATCTCTCAGCATACCTGACCGACAGCGCACTGTGGTTTACTTGCCGTGAATCGAGAGAGGTCGCACAGAGATGTCTAAAAGGGGGTAATTACACATTTTTCAATGCCGATGTCCAGACGGGCAGGCGAATCGACCGGCGGCCTTACGCTATCAATCGGAGCTTAGACCTCCTGATCATGCGGCCCCTCGACTTGGACATCGCGAGACCCCCCATGGATCAAACGACGCGGTGTGCGAGCCACATTAACCGGCTACCGGGACTGCTGCCTACTCCCGGCGGCGGCGGCATCAAGCTTGGTATCGAGTACGATCCGGACGATTTGGCCTGCGCCGGCCCGAACTGGTACTTCTTCGCGGAGAGCCTGCTAGACGCGGTCCACGAAGTTGCCTGCGTCGAGGGCGCCGGACGATTCTACCTCATCGACAAGACTTTGAAGCTACGTGATCCAGACACCGACCTCGAAAAGGTCAGGGGGCCGCCGGATTTCGAGTGCAGTGGCCGGAGATACTACGAGGTGCGTGGAAACGCGGACGCCGATTTCATGCTGGGTTCCAGCCCGCTCGAGCTGCTGTTCTCGCTTCGCAACGACTGGGATTCGCTAACGGCAAAGAATCTCTTCACTCGTCCCGGGATCAGTAAAGGCCGCTTGCAGGCGACAACGGGGATCCTGGCTTGTGTTGAAGTCCGTCCAAGCGTCAGTGTTGGGTCGAGGCGGTATTCCACGGGTTGTGTGGTTCAATGAGGCTCTTGGGATTCAGCGTGAACGTATCAAGGCTTATGAAATCGAGGATCCCGCGTGTCCACGGTCAGGGAATAGGCCATGATATATGAATAGGGTTCCTTAGCAGGACAGGCTCTGTTTCTCGTTGAGAGGAGAAAGGGCTGATATATGGAGTAAACTAAGCTACAAGTGCTATAATTCTAAGTGCAGCCTCGGGCGCAGAATCTCAGTTCATGTAATCCAAGTGGTATCAGCAAAATCGATACTGGCGGATAGTAGATACCATCACGAGGGGGGCTGACAAGCAGACTCCCCTAGATGCGCCGCGTGCAGTGCTGGAGCACCATTTAACAGCGTAGACTAGACCAGGGGCCAAATCGAGGAATCAAAGGGAACTGATGAAGAAATAAAACTAGAACATATTGCACGGCGGACCTCCGGGCAAATGTGTTCTGCAACCGGTCTCTTCCAACCCCCTGATCACTCATCTTAAGGGCCCTATGAGACTTCTTCCGATACGAGCGTTTGTAAAAGGGAGAGAAAATATAGTTAAGTGGACAATTCCCGCCAGTGTTTCCCCCCTTCTCGCTACGGCCGTTATCAGATGTCGTGGACGGCGGGATTTGTGCCCTTCTTAGGTGTAGGTATCGCCAATGTCGTTGCATAGATAACAATATGACTACACCATCACAGATCATAGCTTATGTCAGCTCTCCCGCGGCATGGTATTACGAAATAAAAGCTAGATATTTCATCAGATAAGGCACGCCACATAGAACATCCCCTGACCTCAGATACAATTACTAGGGTGAAACTATTCCACTTTTGGATTATGCCTCGGCATGCGATACTACCCCAGACTTTATGCCACGGCCACGGAGTGTGGAGAAGGTCATCCTCCGAATGGGTTGGCCTATCGCAATTGGACAATTCTACCTTACCACCTTGATCCGCAGCCCATGAGTAACTAGCCTGGATACCGCCCTTGTTTCTATTTCATTATCGCATGCTAAGCCTATCTAACAAGAAACAACCAGAGAGCGAAGAGTGGCAACCGTATAAAATGCCCGCCAAGCAGAAGCAGCCAGTCTACGTGCTGGGAGTCGGCATGACCAAATTCGTCAAGCCGCGGGGCAAGATTGATTACACAGAACTCGGCTTCGAAGCGGGTGTGAAAGCTATGCTCGACGCGCAGATCAACTACGACGACGTCGAGCAAGGGATTGCTTGCTATTGCTACGGCGACTCGACTTGCGGACAGAGGGTGTTCTACCAGTTCGGTATGACCCAAATACCCATCTTGAATGTGAACAACAACTGCTCGACTGGCTCTACTGGTCTGGCGATGGCGAGGAACACCATTGCACACGGTGGCGCAGATTGCATCTTGGTCGTCGGCTTCGAGAAGATGATGCGGGGAAGTCTCCAGAGCTTCTTCAACGACAGAGAGAACCCCCTTGGCACGTCTACGACCTTAATGGCAGAGACCAGGGGTATCTCTAACGCTCCCGGAGCTGCTCAGTTCTTCGGAAACGCTGGACGAGAATACATGGAGAAGTAAGCCCATGGAATGCCCCTCGACGCCTTGCGCGGGCTAATGTCTCTGTAGGTACGGCGCCAAGCCGGAAGACTTCGCTGAGATTGCTCGGATTAACCACGAGCACTCGACCCGAAACCCTTACTCTCAGTTTCAAGACGTCTACAGCCTAGAGCAGGTCTTGAAATCACCCATGGTCCACGAGCCTCTTACCAAGCTGCAATGCTGCCCCACCTCAGACGGTGGTGCTGCAGCGGTTCTCGTCTCGCAGGACTTCCTCGACGCCAGGCCCCACTTGAAAGATCAGGCTATCCTGATCGCCGGACAATGCCTCGCCACCGATGCGCCGAGTCTATTTTCCCGGAGCGCAATCGATCTCATCGGATTCGACATGACCAAGCACGCCGCGAGGGTCGCCATGAGCGAGGCCAAGGTCTCATCGAACGACGTGCAGGTCGTCGAGCTGCACGACTGCTTCTCGGCCAATGAAATGGTCACCATCGACGCCCTCGGGCTCTGCGAGCCCGGCAAGGCGCACGAAATGGTTCGAAACGGCGACATTACCTACGGTGGCAAGGTCATCATCAACCCATCCGGTGGTCTGATCTCTAAGGGTCATCCCCTTGGCGCGACTGGGCTTGCGCAGTGTGCCGAGCTGGTCTGGCACCTGCGGGGCTGGGCGAACAACAGGGCGGTCCCTAAGACCAGGTACGTGCTTCAGCACAACCTCGGGTTAGGAGGTGCGGTCGTAGCTACGGTATACTGCCGGCCCGACAGGAGCGAGGCGCCTAAGGTCGACAGCGCCACGGTCGGAAAGCAGAACAAGCTGGGGTACAACCCGGCTGTGGAGGCTAAGGGGTTCACGGCGGCTCAGTGCAAGGCAGTGCTCAGCAAGACCAAGTCGAGCGCTTGGGCGTTGCAGGATACCGAACGGAAGGTTGAGGCGCGATTCTAAGAGACTAGCGAGCAACTATTATTCTCCTCGAAGTGCATAGTTGCCGAGCATAGTTGTAATCAGCGTTCTGGGCGATGGATCATGTCTCTACTAACCTTGGAATCATTACATGAAGAAATCTAGTTCTGATCAATCTTTTGCATTGTATCCAATAGCAGTGAGCCCGGAATGGAGGGACGGACTGTACGTTGGACGGTCTCCGAGTCTATGAGCAGAAGTTGCTGCTAGTTAACGGTGGGTTTATTCGACATGTGGACAGTTCTGCTGATGAGCTAAGTAGTCGGCAATGCCCATGGTCACTGTAACAGGTGGTGATTTCGAATCATTCGGCGCCTCTGACCCCCTTGTGACTATCCATACTTATCGGAATGTCAATGTAATCTACTCAGCGCACTTATACTAACTCCATCTCGATCCCATTTCTTTGTCTTCCCCATCACATTGCCGTAACTCTATAACATGTACATATACAGCCGAGCAGAGCTTTTTAACAGCAGGCGCCATTATTGCAGCGCGGGACATCGTGAATGTTCCAGAGATGGTCGGGTTGCCAAACAGCCCCCCGACCTGTTTCTCCTGAAGTCGCAATACAGAGGTTAGCATTACATCCCCTTTGCGTCACATGATCCGGTGTTCAGTCGGTCCATACCTCAGTGGAGTCAGCAGTGACGGTGAGAGAGATCGGGGTGGCGACGCAGGCGAAGAAAATCTGGACACGCATAATTCTGGAGGTGGATGTTGAAAACGTAACAGTGGTTTTGTCTCGAGGAGGCGGGACTTTTCTTTATGGAGAAGAGGAAGAAATTTGGGGTGGTAACTCAACATCAGGGTACGGTGAGCCTCGAGGATATAAGCCTATCTCCCCTGTCGATAATGCACGGTTTGGGCACATGGTTGGAAACCATGGAAGAAGCCGCTTACCATGTTTCGTACCCAATCGAACTTCCAAGAAGATCAGGGCGTTCCTGTAGTTCTCGCTTAGCACATAATTTTGTGCTTCTGAGGCTGGGATTTAATCAAGATCAACTCTATACTCGACAGTGTGTTTAGTCATGTCGACTAGCGTTATAGAATTTCACACCATGGTTAAGGTAGTTGCAAAGACTGGTTGTGTCGCCAGCAAAGATCTCAAGGCTCTCGCCGGGGGTCATCGCTACTGGGTCATGTTCAAACCCAGTAGAAGGTAACCTCTTAATGAATAATTAAGGGGCGTCCTTCGTGGTCTCAATATGTAGCGGATATTATATTGGCCTGGTCGGTACGTTTCCGCTTGTTTCAATCAAACACATCAAACCTGGGTGTCTGCCCCAGACGTTGTGGTATTCTCTTGCATTTCAATGCTCACTATGCATGTGTCGCTTTGGCTGAATCCTCCGTTCTTGACAACATCAAATCGGTACCAGTCTCGGATGTCTATAGGTCACAGTAGTAGTCTTTCCCGATCCGCACTAGGTTGGATTGCAGCTGGTTTTGAAGGTATGTTCCACGACCCGTCTTATGAGCCTCGCTAGGGATGGGGTAGGTAGTTGGGAGCTGGAGATCCATCGTAGAAATGTACTACTTGAAGGTAACCTTCTATCCAAGCTCTCTGCATGAATTGGTATGTTCCCCCTTCTCCTATCAGCACCTAGTCGCAGTCTATTAGCTCTTTGGTATGTTCAGGGCTCCTGCTTAGGTCTCACGGTCGTACGCATATTACATCATCTGGAGTTAGCTTACACATGAGACGTCACAGTTAAGCTGATCGGAATGGTTGCATACAGAGTGTACGAAGTGGTAATTGTCTAGCGAGATTCGGGCTCTAATTTAGTGGAGGCAATGGCAAGTTCTATACGGAGTGTGGGATCCCCGGAATAAGGATGTTTCCGGGTTGCTTACATGGCTTCGAGCCTTCATGACTATCAAGGCTACCCCTTTTCTGCAGCATGATGCATATACTTTAATAAGAGACTTAGAAGGTATCACAATGTCTGTTATCCGGGCCGCACATCGTTAACTATATAAGTATCATACACATGTAGAGCTTGCCCTGGAGGGCGCAGTAGTCACCCAATAGAGGTACGGTCCTCACATGATATCTCAAGCCTAAGAACAAAACTCGGTCACAATGAAGGAAAAGGTATCAAACACAGCAGGGACTCCAAAAGATATTCAATGATCTCTTCTAGATCGCTAATTTACGTTGAGTTCATCGCATTAACCTCATTTGCTCAGAGTCGGGTGCTGTTTACCAAGGTTGGACCGTTCCGTCGTTGAATACGACCTTCCCTACGTCGGCGTCCCTCTGTCCTTCAACAACATCCTTGATGAATCTCCCGCCGATGCTCGCGTCTCCAGCACCGCGCTTCTTCAGTTCCTCTGGGCTGAGGCCTGCTAAGCCTGTGGCCAGGAAGCCAGGGGAAACACACCAGATTTTCACCCTATCGTTGGTCAGGAGGAATTGGAGGTTGAGCATCAGCATGTTGAGTGCCGTCTTAGTTGATCGGTAGCACGTGGTGTCCAGTGGCAGCTGCTTGGGCCAGCCGGCCGGAGGGGGGTTGGGGATAGGGTAGAACTTCTCGCTCGTTCTCGTCAGACTGGAAAGCCCGCTGGTGACGAAGATAAGGCGGGAATCCGTCGACTTCAGGAGCAACGGCATGAAGGAGGCCGTCACCAGATACGCACCAGTGACGTTAACGTCGAAGGTCTTGTTCCATGCTTCGCGGGTTGTGAGCGTTCCCTCCCTGATCTGGTATTCGTATGCACCTCCTGCTTTTGCGTTAATCCTTGCTCATTTAATATCCTCATGTGCAAAGATATGACTTGCCTGCGTTGTTGATGAGCACATCGATATGGTCGTGGCTAGCTTTGACGGTTTCGAAAGCCTTTGCGATCGACTCGTCGCTCGCAACATCAATTTGGACTGCTTCAACACTGCTCGAGGTCTGAGGGACCTCTTTCTTGAGCGATTCGATTGCGGATTTTGCCTTGTCTAGTGACCGACTACCCATCAGCACGAGATACGGTCGGTCTGAGCCGAGCAAGGCCTTGACAGTTTCGTAACCAATGCCGGTATTTCCACCGGTGATGAACACAATACTCTTGCCCGCCATTTCGCCTGAATATGCAACCGCTTGATTGTCAATGATTGATTGGTTGGAAGAGAATACGACTGTTAGCTTCAGAGTGTCTGGGACTGGGGATACGTTATCTAGAGGCGTTGGATTGAGTTGAATTGTACTGACGATTCGCTGTCTGGACTTTTTGCTATAAATCCTTAAGCACCGTCAGCCAATATTATAGGGTTTGAGCTGTTCATAGGATGGTGTACACTTCTATGAGCTGAGAGGGGACCTTTCATCGGCCGAGACGGACTTAATGAATTTGATAAGCGAGCGAGGGCGCGAGCTCCGAACCGCGATGGATAAACGGCCGTTGTAGGATTGCTATTCCCGAGATTGGGTTCTATGGGCATTCGTGGAACAAGCTGGGGTGGTTTTGCTTTGAATTTAGATCTCCATTTCCAATTCGATCTTTGCGAAAGCGCAAGGCTTTTTGCTAGATGTCTTTATGTTCTCACCCATCGCTCAGATCAATAGTCCATATCTGAACTGATAAAAATTACCAGTGCCTATAGATGGGGACGGGTATCTGCTACACACTTTCGGGCCTTTGGCTACCTCATTAAATCCGAGCCCCCTTACGGGGGCTGGTAGATGTTCGGGGGTTACGGAGTTTACGGATTCCTTAATTGAGCTATAATTACCAGGCGATAGCACACACTTAGAAATCTGTCGGCAACGCCCAAGTCACCTACTAGCAAGTATTAACTAATCCATAATGCTTGGTTACCGTTATGTAGACTTGGGTCAGCATGACAAAAACTGATTTGTTGCGACAGCCGCCGGATTCCGAGTATAACCACATGCTTGTTAGCAGTGCAAAGCTTCTACAGTATCTTACAACCAATATGGCCACTTTTGATTGACGTCCCATGCATGCCGCAGTCCTCTGAGGTATAGAATAGGCTGAATTGCCGAAGAGCTCTCGCATTACCATGACCATAGTCAATTTACTCTCATTTTACCAAATTGCAGAGCAACGATCCTTTGAATGCCGAAATAGCCTGAGTGATATAGTGCCACGGTAGGAATCCAGTCTGAGTCTGACAGTTGCTCGAGCGGCCAGTATAATACCGACTATACAAAGACACTAGAAGATAAGGATACCTAGATCCGAGGTAGACTCCTGAGCGGTAAGAGAGAGCCTTGGGCGAGTCAAAGAACAGAAGATTATCATAAGACAACTAACAAGAGGACCATTAGCCTTCCTACATGTCTCCATAACTATTAGGTATAAACAACCCTACCATCAAAAGATGGCATACGACACTGAAGTTTAGATTAATTACAGGGATAAGTGAATGATCATTGCTTTACACTCCCCCCTGAAAGGGCTTGTCCGAAAGGCCTAATTCCCAGACCATCTCAAGCTCTAAAGAACGGCAAAGCCATTAACAATATCTGGGCTAATTATACTGAAATCGGTGTGTCGAATGTGACCGCGCGGTTTTTTCACAGGGATCATTTTAATCGGCCTCATACAAGTAAGTGTTAAGCCTCGCCTCCGTATGCACAAAGCCAGTTGACCAGCGATGCTCATATTGTTTAATTGCATAAACACCATAGACTATTATCGAGTCGTTGAGGAGCACTACGCCAATCCGGGCTCTAATGCACTTAGTCTATCTCCATACCTAATGTGGATCATAGAATTAGGGTTCTGTTGAACTTCGTCCGCTGGACGTTCGCACGGATTAGCTGCCATACATCATGGATCGACCAACTGGAACATCGGGTACCTTGGGCACCTGGCAACGGTATAAGCTTGGGCAGACACAATGGACGAAATGGCTCGCACAAACAGCCGACAAGATCCGGCGAGGCGGGTCCGCGGCGCCATCAACGGACCTGGCTCGTGCGGAGAGTAACGACTCGTCAAAATCGAAGTCAAAGGCCGCGGCAAATGGCGCCGCGACGACAACAATAATAATGCATTGGTCCCAATTGGAGTCGCTGGCTGAGTTTGTCGTTGGGAATATGGCACCCGAAGAGATCCCACAATCTCCCATCAGTATCTTACGCGACGTTGTGAGCCTTAGGAAGCAAAGCGCGCGCTTCTTTAGCCGCGTGGCTGAGAAGTCAAAGGATGAGAAGTTGAAGGAGAGTAACGCCACGCATGAATTCATCATCAAAGTTCTAGAGAAGATTCTGGCCAGGTTCGATGCGGCTTTGGCCACCATCTCCCGGAAAGATGGCACGTCTACAAAGCAGCCTGACGGCCAGATCGACGTCAATGACCTGAGCAACATGTTTGAATATCTTGAAGTCGAGCAGTCCCAGGAACTCGACGAACAAGATACCGATGGCGCTCCCGAGAACGAGAAGGTGGTCCTAAAGCGATCAAAGAGACCACAGAAGAAGAACGGCAAGAAACAGAACAAGAAGAAACCACCGAAGGAACGGCCCGTCCAAAAAGAGACGCAAGCTAGTTCTGAGTCTTCTTGGGTTGAAGAATTTCAATGGGACAATCTGGATAGTGAGGGTGAGGACGATCTTGATTACTACATGATCATCTACTGCTTCTTCCAGGACTTCAACACGATCCGCAACTATGTCGGTGACCGGTGGTGGGAGTATTTCTACTTCAAGTCGGTTTCGATTGATAACCTAGCAGTGATGACGAATGCTGCCTATGAAATGTTCCACGAAATGGAATTTGAACTTGAGAAAGCATTGAAGGATGTCCACCCGGAAATGGCCCACTACGAGTTTATGATGGAAACCCTTTTCTTCGACTACGGTCTTGATCATGTCGACTACGAAGGCGAGGACGAACTCACGGAAGAAGAGAGGAGTGACAAGATATTCAAAGAAGCTGATTGGTTAGGCGTCACCGTATATACACTTGTTGAGGATATCTTAGCGGGGGTGCCTCCCGGAAAAGTGCCGAGTAAGTACATATTGACCTTCTCAATCATCTTTCCGACTAGGCACATCATATTAGATTACCTAATTAGCCATACTTTGCGCAACTGACTCCCGAAGAGACGTCTGCTGCAGTCATGAACTTAGTACCTATCTTGGAGGTAACTACTGACTCGGAACTAGTGATTCCACTCTCGCAGCTTAAGAAGCCGGAGTACGGTCCACATACTGTGGACAGCATCAGACACTTCTTCGGAGCAATAATATTTGAGCTATTCCCGGAATGTTGCCTCACGAAGGCTATGAAAAAGAACGGCCAGCTCCCCTTCGTGGTAGGCGCCCAAGACGAGATGACCCTGAACTTTGAACACATATTCAGAGTACGAGACTACCCGTCGGCCTTTATATTCAGCTTGGCCCTTTACGTCGACATCCGGTACATTCTTGAGGATCAAGTCAGGGACGCATATGATCAGTTGCAGGTCACCGGTGCCATCACAAAGGCGAAGTTGGAAGAACAGCTTCCCAGTCTGAAGGGGCCTATGGCACTAAGGAAGGAATGCGCAGCACGAATAGCAGAATTGCACTACTGCGTCATCAACGATTTCACCGAGGAGGACAGGAGACGGCGATTCATGGAAAAGGGCGTCACGGAACCATTCGAGAAACACTTCCATCTCAAAAGGAATCCGGTTTGGTCGGGTTTGTTCGACTTTCGATGTCGACTCGTTCTTAGTGATATTGGTTTCAGATTTATATGTGAGTCTCCCTTGGTTGTAGCTGCAGCGTTCGTCTACTACGCAGCGCGTATGAGAAAATGCGGAACAGTGTGGCCTATGATGGACCGCTTTCTCCACGCCCATGGGATAGAGAGAGTACTCCAGGGCGCAGTTTCTGTTGAAGATACGCCAATGGACCTCCTAAAGCGCTTCGTGGAATGTGGTCTCGCCACCACACCTGCTGGTGATTTGGTTGGGTTCTCGCGACGGTCCATATCACTTGAAGCTTTCACTCAGCGTTACGGGTTTGATGATGGAAACTCGCGTCGGTCGATGTCTTATCTCCGGGAGATCATCCGCGAGAAGTTCGACGTTCAGGCAGGCAACATATTTTCCAGGCAGACGGCTATCGCAACGACCCAGAAAGACGGCCGAGAGCATTCCAGCCAAACATTGGCGCCGTTAAGTGGCTCCTCCCCGGATCAATCCATAGTACAGAACATTAGGAAAGAGGCTCTCCAGTCTTCTCGGGTGTCACCGGTTGAGCTGCTCGAGATCCTGGACGAGACGACAACGGGCCTGCTTGAGAATCAGCTAACGGTAGAGTACTTTCAACTGCACGAGGAAAGCGTTCGATTGTTCAGGGACCTGCTTAAGGAGTTCTCCGCGGAAGCTGATAAAGACGCCTCTTTCGCCTTCGACGGAAACTCGCGGGTGAGCAAGCTCGCCCAGCTCCTGCCAGTGATATATCGAACCGCCAATAACTATGACCCGGTCGAAACTATGAAGAGGCTGGAAAATGTCACAGAAACGTTCAGTTCGAACTTACCAGGAAGATCTGATTTATCGCCTCTCACCGCACGGAAGTAAGCACGCATCTGATGGAGTGTTGGTCACTTTAAGATCGGGAACTTCGCCGCGGTTCGAGATTCAACAAGCTGTATATTCGTCATAAAGAATTAAGGGCATGTCGATATCTGACTGGATAAATATGGTATTGGGTGCTATATTATCTTCGGCAATGTGGAAGGATAGAGAGCTGCCACCTATTCATACTGTTAAAACCCCCTGCGAGAATACGGCCGACCCCGAACCCGAGGCCGAGAAACTCGGTGATGTACCCACAATGCGGGTCGCCTGATACGACATTATATAAAGATGGGATAGCTTTGCAATACTGGCAGAGTCAGTTCGACCTGGCCATAATAAACTGTTCTTTCATTCCATCGACCACCATGGAGATTCTTGCAGTGAGTCGCTCAGAGCCGAGGTGGCATGATGTCAATGGCCAAAAGATGTTCACGTCCATTGTGCACGACCCCCTGACGTCTCGGTCAGACTATATCGAACTCGACGAGTCTGGAGTTGTGGACAGTGTTACAGCTGTGCGGTACGTGGGGCAGCCTTCACTTTCTCTGTGCCGCAATCCTCAGGATTCTAACTTTCGCACGCTGACCGTTTTGCAGTACGTCTTACCCCATCTTGGGCTTTTCTTCTCTCCTCCGGCGAGACAAACAAAAGCAGAAAATAAGACGCGTGAGACAGGATGTTGAGATTTAACTAGATGACGGACCCGTATACGTGTTCTTCGCTGAAAACTACGATTACTGGTGTAATGAGCTTGGCGTCGATAGATCTGCCTGGGTAAGCATCCTGGTGGCTCTTGCTTCCTCTCACTGTCCTACCTAAGGAGATGGTGTCTAGAACTCCATGTCTTCGGGAGGCTTGTTACTCCCTACATGCGTTTTAAAACGTCTGGGTCGTCGCTAGTTTCCTTTTACCGAGCAACGGCTAACCACAGAATGAGAAATAGGGTTGGTGCCACTGGGGAGAGAAGTAAGTTTTGAACACAGAGCCGCCTGAAGATACCCATCTCTTTCGATTTGGCTATTATGAAGGCTTATTGGCCTACATGTTCTGAAGCCATTACGCTGACCATGTACAGTATTACCCTTCGGTACAAAGGAAAGCCAGTCCTCGAACAGGATATTCACCTGGGCGACATCTGGAATATAGGGGAAGGCGTTCGCCTGCAAGTGTGCGGCTCCCGTATCCCCTGTGAAAAAGTCTCCTGGAGATGCCGCCAGAAGACGCAGTGGCTTCAGTCGCTGGCCGCCTCCGGCCGGGTCGGCGTCTACTTGCGAGTGCTCACGGGCGGCCGGGTGCATCCCGGGGACGAGGTCGTCTGCGAGCACGCATCAGAGGACAACATCGATGTGGCCACTGTGACCCAGGTGGCCTACGACACATCTCTGAAGACCAGGGACACCCTCGACGTGCTGTCGAATCATAAACTGCTCCTGGAGATGAACCGGTTCCTACTGAGGCGGAAGCTAACCTCCATGGACGACAAGCTCAACCAGGGTAAGAACGCGTGGAAGGGGTGGCGGGGGCTCCGCGTCGACCGCGTCGTTGAAGAGAGCGGAGACGTCAAGTCGTTCTATCTCCGGGCCGATGACGGCCAGCCCCTCGCCAACTACCTACCGGGCCAGTTCCTTTCCGTTCGCCTACCGGACGGCAAGATCCGGAACTGGACGATATCCGACTGGCCCGCGCGCACTGATCCGCCGTACTACCGCATCAGCATCAAGCTCGCGGGTGAGTCGTCGTCGTGGATGCACAGAGAATGCATGCCCGGGACTGTTCTCCAGGCGCGATCCCCGGCCGGGCGGTTCGTACTCGACTGGACGCAAAAGTTCTCACCGAGGCAGATATACGTGTCGGCGGGCATCGGGATCACGCCGGTGCTGGCCATGATGAAGGCACACGACCGGCACCCGAACTACCAGCGAGTGCCGGCGTTCTGGATCCACGTCACCAAGAACAGCGCGGCGCTCCCGTTCCGTGACGAGGTGCCCCTCTTCGACGGCCGGCCCTTTCGGCGCATGCTCTTCTTCACCGACCCCCTGCCCTCGGATGTCCTCGGTATCGACTACGACTTCGCGGGGCGCCCGGACCTGGAGGCTCTGCGGGAGATCCTCGCCGAGTCATACACCTTGAAGCCACTTAGCTCGCGGGACTACACGATGGAGGGCCACATGTCGTTCGCGTACGTGTGCGGACCGCCGGCGTTCGAGGCGGCGGTGCGCGCCTGCCTGCTGCCGGGCGGCGGCGTCGGCCTGCCGCCGCCCTTCGTCCACAGCGAGTCGTTCTCCGGGTCCGGCGCGGTGGTGGCGGGCGCTGGGGACGTCAAGCGCGCCACCGTCCGGTTCGCGCGGTCCGGTAAGCAGGCCGCATGGGCGCGCGATGATAACCCTAACCTAACCCTGCTCGAGCTGGCCGAGGCCGCGGGCCTCACCCCAGACTACGGGTGCCGCGTGGGGGCTTGCAGCAGCTGCGCGGCGCGGCTTGTCTGCGGCTCCGTATCTGGCGGCATGCAGCCCGACGGCACCGTGCTCACCTGCTCCGCGACGCCAGCATCGGAGGTCGTCGAGATCGACATCTAGAAGGCCAGCCCCATTTTCTGTTGGGCTTCTTCCAGAGGGGGTCCTTTGTATAATTGTTATGAGGTCAGGATTCCGGTTCTTGGGTATCTGGTATTCGGTCACGGACGACCAATGTCGAGGTATCAGGCTGGTGTTATTTAACTAGGTCTTGCTTTCATCACTGCTGCAGTTCTGCGTCTCGGTTGATGTTCCCGTTTTGCGTAGTAAATAAATTTCGATCCATCTCCTACTAGGCAGTGATCATTCGCCCTCAAAACTCCAAGTGATGTCAGGAGCGGGAACCGCCGGTGTAGTGGTCGAAATTGGTTCAAGGGGGGCTAGTTCCTGATCCTACATCCCCGCTTGAAGGCATGACCGGGAACGCCATCAATATTACAGGGCGCCTTCTTGATTCAATCCGAAATTTGTGTTGGTACGGCATCACCAGCAATCCACGTATCTGCTCGAGTCAATAGGGAGTCCCGAGGTTCATTCTAAACGCTAAAATGTACTTTGCCAGCCCACTACCCATTCACGTACGTAGGCTCGTGAGGTCGCAGCCCCCCCATGCGCCAAGCACCCACCAAAGCTGTTTGCTGAAATGGCGGCCTGCATAAATTCTGTCATGGGCTTGCATTGCGTATCTATACGAAGAAGCTATGTCCTAAAAAGCATACGCCACAGATAAAAGGTGTTTCTCACTGCATGTCTTACTGGTCGCACAGCAGTGGTTCTCGTGTCGGCAAAACCCATCTAGAATCTACACCCTCAAAAGACCACACCCTTTGGCACGGAGATGGAGACAGGGCGATCTCCGTGGGTTTGGCTGGAACAAGCTTGGACATAGGCCGGCGTGACCATTAATAAGGAAGATATTCCCTCAGATCTACATTATAAGATACGACTCGTGACAGGTCAACACCACCGATTGAAGCTATCGAGAACGTCTCGTCCAATCCAGTCCCTGTGGGGATCACCCGGGTTGCGGTGACCTGACTGCCTGCATGGAGGACGACCTCTTGATCTAATTACGAAGTATATGGCTAATAAATCGGTCAGCTTTGAATAGAAACAAACGGTCTCGTCTGTCAACTATTATGATAGGTCTCTCCGGACGTTTCTTCTTTCGTCTGTTATGTGTTCGACCGGGGGCCGGCGACGCATCGTCACGTGACATGGCACAGAGTGCTGTGGACATGCCATCCGCTGGGGATCGCAAAATCGTTAAGAAAACTGGCCCGGGTGTCCGAGCATTGAGGGGAGACCAGATCTACGAATCTCTTTTCCAGCCCGGTGGTACAATGGCAGGTAGATGATATGTGCCTACGTGGTAGTATGCAGACCACACGTGCATCTGCAAGAGAGAGCCGGGTTGGGACATGGGTGTTGATATTCGAAGGGGCGAGCGAAGCAGCGCCTAGGAGCGTTTCATCTTGATGGACTCTATCGGCTTCATTTAGAAGTTCTTGGAATTGGTATTGGTATCGTCATCTACGACCGATGTGATGTGTTCTGTTCCTCGAGCCTTTACAATGATCGACCAGATTCCGATATGGCTCCAAGCTTCAAGCAGGAACCTTGCGGACATCACAGGCATTACGTGAGCGTCCAAACTTGTGCGACAGACGCTAGCAATCAAGATACGCGCTTGGGAAAAGTAATGGGTTTGTCCGTTCGCTACTGTTACCTAATAGAGTAGGCAGAATGCGCTTCGAAACTCCTTTGTTTTCGATCTCGTCGACTCCGTCCGACCCGACGGATCCCACTAGTTTTCGGTAATTATTTAATCGGTAGTCGCGCCCCAGGTACGCCGACCTCGCCGAATCGTTCATTGACCCGAGCTAAACGCTATTGGGCAACCCTACTGAAGATCATCAATGCCCCGGAAAATCATCCATACCGAGTTATCAAGGGTGCTTTTTTGGTTTTAACGCGACGGATCCAGCGGGTAAACGGTTAGGGATAATATTAAGGTTAGGGTTAAGCCCCAAGAGTTTGGGGTGCCGGCGAGATGCTCCCTTATTTGGGTATATGGCTCTGTTATTCGCAGTGATGTTGGTGGTGATGTTGGCAGTGGTGGTGGTAGTGTAATGGCAGAAGTACTAACCTTGACCTCCCTGTTCACTCAAGCTTGTATGGGGCATAGGGTGATAAGCGGTGGGGTTGCCAGAGAGCGTTTAGTACGGGTCGATTAAGGATTCGGTAAGGTGGGCGTAGGGTATGCCTGAAATCACGCAAGGAAATCCCTTCCAGTTCGGCAAGGTGGGCATAATTGGGGCGGGTAGGGGGACGCCCAAAATCACTCAAGAGCTTCTGGAAGCATATATCCCTGCGTGATTTCGTTCCAAACGACGTCGGCCAGAGCTGCCAAGCATGCCTAAAAAAATTGTCCGCCTTGCCGATCCACGTGGTTGGCGATTACGGATTTAGCATGTCCCCCAGGCGATGGCATAGAAGCATGCTCATAGGACGGCGTGTCAAATATCAGTGGGTTCGACATTATTATTCATGGTCTCTGCGCTCAACCGGTGCCTGATGAGATGGCCTGGAGAAACCGCGGACCTGGGAGCTAAGAAGATCGTTGAGTGTCTTTCACGAAACGGGCCGACCGCAGCATTCCACAGAACTCCATCCTCTATGGTTCAAGGCTCGAGGGGGCACCGAAGGATTCCCGCATATTGCAGTGTAGAGCTCGGACTTGCTGTTCGCCACGTGGTTCTAAACTCGTAGGTACTTGATGATGGTCAGAGCACGGTTCGAATGTTGGTTCTTGATGACCATGCTCGGCTATGCGGCGCAGTATGTGAGGGTGCAAGAAAAGATCACGAGGCGACGACTCGCAAGTTTGCGGTTCTGGCCTCTGTAGGCTCCTCCATAGTCATGACTACTCGACTGGGTACTAAGATGGGAGGCAAGGCAAGTCCGTATGGCTGCGCTGGTGGTCTGCGGAGCCGAGGCGGGCCAAGAGCACATCGAGTTTCATGAGGGAAAATTTGACGGTGAAACAGTTTAAGACATTTTAAGCCTTTTTGTTTCTTATTGTGTATGCACCACAAGAACATCATCCGACCCGAGGAACTTGGCTCTGGGAACGAAATGGTACGTATGATCGACTGCATGTGCTTTTCTCCTGCAGGTAAGGAGACCAAGGCGACCAAGGTGGGGAAAGTGGGGTATGCATTTTAATGGGAGAAGCCCCTCCACCAAAAGAACTGCCAAGTCCATCCATGGCGGGCTCTCTAGCAGCTCTAGTCGGGATCAACTTCGTAGGCGCTACAACATCCAGGGATACTTTTTGTTAGTTACACCCACCCACCCATTGTCTTCAAACATCGGGTTAATATTTAACCCTAGAGAAAATATATGGAAGATACATGGATCACTTCATTCAATGTCAGCGTTTGATGACGTACAATAGCGGCATGTACTAACAAATCCCATACCCAGTCTTATCCCATACAAATTTGTATGAGAATCTACACTGACATTGAGTGGACCTGGTGGAGGTAACTAACAGAGGATACCCCTGGGTGCTGTACATGTCAAAAAGCCTCCAGGGCTGTCACTGCTTAAGGTGGGTCCCCTCTGGTTCATAGCTTTTGAACTCCAAATTTCGCTAGAGATCTACATACCTACCTTCATAGGTACCTAGCCAGAATGCATATTTGTAGCGACTGAGGTTACCGCTCTTGACGTATGAGAGCTCGCAACAAGAAACAAACACATCCGCACTGCCATACCGTACTACATACTTACCTCGTATTGAGAGGGATGGCCTCTCTGTAATATTCTGGCAACGGAGCTTTCCACTGAGAAGATGTGCACATGTACAGATGTACGTAGTACCTATTTTAGGTGTTTATGTAGGTACGTGTAATAGCGTTGCATACATAAGCACAACACATACATGTGTAGTCTCCATCGCGGCAGGGAGACCGTGGTAAACTCAACCTGCCGTCATCGTCGTCCCCCTTACTGCACAAGCCGAGGAGCCCGTATCATGCCATATGTGCATTGTACCCGACATTAGGTGCTTGATGACCAATGCTATCTATCGTCCAAGTCGGATAGATACCTTATGTATGTATAAGTAAGCATAGAAGTACTACGTCGTAGGGGCAACTTTAACATCCTAGGCAGGTATTTTCCATCAATAGCCTTTTTTTGAGCTCTATATCATGAACTTCAGTGCAGCAACAGCGTTAGAGTTGGCGCTAGCGAGTGCCTGGCAAGATGCTAATTTT
Organism: Monosporascus sp. GIB2; assembly: GCA_004155935.1. Lineage (NCBI taxonomy): Eukaryota > Fungi > Ascomycota > Sordariomycetes > Xylariales > Monosporascus > Monosporascus sp. GIB2. Next base: position 115,658 of record QJNV01000153.1, read on the forward strand.
TGACCTGATAGTCAGTGCACAGGCGTCTTCCAAAGACTGCAGGGATCATGGGGATTGATGTGGGCACCGTACTATCGTACCATGCACAGTACGCTGTTTTAGACGTATCTGGGTACATAGAGGAAAAAGCAGTTCGACAAGCATCGAGGCCGTCCTTGCTATTACGGGATACAGTAGTACTAGGTAGTCTTGGCCGTCCCGAGAGACAGAATAAAGAGTCTAGCTTTGTATGGGCTCCAAGCACACGAGCCCAAATGTGGCCTGTTTATCATACCTCTTCGGGCTGCCCTTGAGGCGGCGTCTATGACATCTCGAGCTTAAATACATTGTGCATCCACTCGCCCAACGCCTCCCCTTACAGTTTGCCTGAGTGTACAGTATTACTATCTATTCACGGCGTATTCCAAAGCACTGAAGTCCTATAGCATTGTTTATCAGTTTCTAAATAGTTGTTGATCTCCCCCTCTCCGGCTCTATCATTACATCCCAACACCATCTGCTACTCGATATTTACCTATTTCTGGCGGCATACGCCCACGTCCTCCTGACCTTTATATATATCCCCCGCCATACAGTCTGCACTGAAGAGACACCAACGGAGACCTCTTGAGGAACTTGAGGTCCATCCTGCAAGCAAAGGATGTGCGAGTACACACAAGTAAGTATTTCACACGGGACATCCAAACTCTGGTCCACCGGCTAACCTGGGATTAACAAGATACAATACTATTGCGGGCACTTTCGTTGGCAGGTCCAGAACTGGTGTCAAGCATTTAGGAAGACCGAGAAGAGGTGCGAGCCTAGCGTGACGCTGGCGGAATGGAGGTGAGGCCGAGCCTAGAAATTTCCCTTCTGGCGGACTTATAGCAATACTAACTTGGTTCTCCCTTCTCCAGAGGTGACGAAGTATGCTGTAGGTCGACTCATTTCCCACTCGGCCTGTATTACAAGCACTCCACAGAGATATGCGTACAACCTGGCTCTGGGGCTCGCCACGTTCATGTCCATGTTCACTAACTCGATAGCCACTTTTTCCAAATACGGCTGCTAATTTAACTGAATAGGTGATTGCCGGCCTCCGCCCACCGTGGAGTGGGAGTATATGATAAGACGGGACAAGAAGACATCACAATACGTTAGGTGACGACTTCTGGCGAATACGGCCGGCAATGTAAACACATACATACGTTGGCATGGGTCTCCGGTCCGTCGGTATGACCCGCAAACGATTGGCCGACAGCAGTGCGATCAGGATCCCGATGGACCACGCACCCGACTGGGAAAGCTCCAAGAGCTTTCGGGTTCCGCGCACGGGAATTGGGTTTTGGGGAGAAAGGGGCGCACAAAGAGATGGACACAAGTTTTCAGGCCAAACTGTGGTACGAATCCTTGAACTTGGCTTTTCTTCAAGAGGGTATCATTTGGCGAAGGCGCGTAGGCACGCATTTGGCGCAGGTCGGGACAAGGGTTTCATGGGTAGCGGCGTCTAGGCGGAACAAAACGGCGCACATACCCCCACTTCATTGGAACAGCGCCAAATTGGGAAAGGGACGTGGGTTATCGTTATCACTTCTTTTTTCTATTCTTTTTATTTTTTATTTTTTGTTTTTTGCTTTTCTGCTGCATTCTCCAACCTTCGTCATGCTGAGGTTGAGCAAGCTGCCGATGTCAGCTTACTACTCCTCCGCGTGCTACAGTGGGGTATTGACTCAAGAGCTTTAGATTCGAGCAAGGGACGCATCATAGCGCGAACGATGGCGCTGGTCACCTTCTACTGTATCTCAACGCATGTAGGTTAGAATGGTCGGTACTGGTCAGTCAATGGAAAGGAAACGATAAAGGTAGGACTCCCTGAGTGCTTCTGAGAGTACGTGTCTATCTACATGTGGCATGTAGAAACTGCCTGGGGAGAACGGCAATAATTAGCGTCCGGAGGGCTCCTCGTCCACCGCTTTGGCTGATAAGCGGAAAGGCCCGTTGATCTGCCCGTGCTTACTTGCGGCCCAGAGGGAGAGGGGGGAGGTACTTTTACAGCGATCAGAATCCTACGCAGGGTTGCCAGAGACTCCTCGCATCGTCCGATTCTTGGTTCTTCGGCTGAGAGCTGGATGAGCGTGGGGGATCTGTCTCACACCTACCCGTATACACAACACCCGACCTACCAAGACGGGCAGTAAGTGTAATCAACTAGCAAGGCCTCTTGTCACGAGGCCATCGGGGTTGTATGACACACTCCAGAGTTACATAGATGACACGACAAACATCGTTCAGGACCAGTCGTCTTAAGGTAGCAAATGGGCAGCGACGGATGCGTGCGTGGAGCCCGGCGAGAACTGACTGATACTCAGTATGTACGGAACTGGTCAGATTAAGCGAACACCGGGAGAGACTGGCCAGTAATCGAAAGGTCAGCCGTTACTGCCAGGAGCCCGCTTCCTCCAGTGGACGAGGGCCTGAGGAGAACTGGGTCGTCGGAAATATCCCCATACTTTTCCGTCGCTATTCATCAATTCTCTTGTCTGAAAAGTTACGCGCGCATAATGACCCCACGTGGGCACGCATTGCGCTCGTGGCTCTTGGCTGATGTGCTTGACGATAGCTTGTCTCACCCAAGCTTAAATGAGGGATGTTCTATGGTACGCCTGGAGAGCCGTTGATCGTCTCTTCCCGACGCGGCCAGATCTGAACTGCTGAAAGATGCATGTAATAAAGTCAAATCGCGATAAAAATTGGTATCAGATAAGCGTGCCATTATCACCGCCATATATCTTCAAGACAGAACCTCCCGCTAACAAGTTGTGCCTCTCATCCTGCAACAGGGGCCTAAGGGGGGTTATTAATATCAGTGGAGAAAACGAACGGTCCTACCCTGACGCCTTCAGGTCCCTACACTACGACGTTAAGGCCTCGAAAATGAGATGCACTCCACTATTTGCATCCACCCCAGGGGCAAGGGCGAAGAATCTCGAACGCCTTCACCCTTGTGTAAACTCTTCTACGCCGGCGCATGCCAACGTATGTGCTGGATATTGAATCCAGTGTGTCACGAGGCTGATGTTTTGTAGCTTCAGCCTTAGCCGTCCCGATTATCACGCCGTTCATCATACTGTATATTGTACTATCTACGTACAAGTAGCCCTCGGAGGTGATAAGCTCGCCCCCAGCCGACGTCGCATGGCATCAACGCTCTGCATGACGAAGGCAACAGTCTAATCTGGTCGGTGCCCACCTTTTCTTGCTGATAACGGAGCCTCGGATTTCGGAAATACAAATCTTATGTAAGCTGTCGATGCCACCTATTGAATGTTGTTTAAGGAGTTGTGACTTTATTTACTTTGTACATTACGATCGTGAGCTTTGCATCCCGCCCGCACGAAGGCAATACAACCAGTGCTCTTGCGATATTGAAACATTTGGTCTCTTCAGTTCTGGGCTTATCAATGAGCAGAGTCCAAACAGCGTCTACATGCATGCCAGGTAGACATGTATGTAGTATATATACAACCGGTTGACAGGTCGGGCCTCTGCCCGGGCACGTGATTCCCCGCTTAGTTTACATGCATTACCGACCTACCTGCAGTCATCGTCGGATTTACCTCAAGACACAGATGGCCGTCAGGAGAAGCGCACTTCCCGCTTAGCACTACCGCTTATGTGCGCCAACACCGCTTCCTTCAACTAGCGATGCAAATAGCCTAAATCTCGGAACTCTGCTTCTGCGTGATACCTAGATACAGTAAGTGAGAGAAAAGTCTTGGTCAGCTTGAATCATTGCCGATGTCGTAGGGATGTCTCGGGAAGAGAGTCGCTTGAGCGAAGGGCGTTCGGACCTACCTACCCTTGTGGGAAAGTCTGCTTGAGACCTTCAATAGCGGAGCTTGTCGAGTTTCTATCATGCGAGCATTTCTCATTACGCTTTTTCAACCCCTCAGCGGCCCTTAAGCCAAGCACGTTTTCTTTTCCGTCGCTGTGTCTCGGTCGTTTGGTAAAATACCTACCTGCCTATGCACGTTGCATCTGGTGGACATGATACCACACCCTTGTTATTGCTACCAGTTGTCAGTTTGGTTCGAGTGGGTTTTCTCTTCCCAAAGCGGTCTCCGTGCCGGGATCCAGAACTTCTGGGACCAGTGAATCAGTGATAGCTCCTCCCACCATCCAATCTTGGCTATTCCCGAGCACCCACTCTCCCACCCAGGTGGGCTGGCCGGGCTTGCATGATGGGCCGCATTCCCAGCAGAGCAGCTGCAGGGTGCATGGCAATCGTCCCTCGAACACTTTACCCTCGTTTGGGGACCGTCTAGGCGGCTAGGCAGTAACTGGGCTAGCATGGTCGAAAATCATCGAGAATTTGGGACTTAATTTCTATAGTACTACGCTACGGAGTTACTCATCCAGTGAAAGTTCTCCGACCGTTAGACACTTCTTGAACGGACGAGGAGGCGCGGGGGTTCCTGGATGACAGATGGGGCCGTTAGCCTTACGGTATTACCAATGTGACCCTGAGGCTCCACTCGGTGAGCACTCAATCCTGGGTCGCACCGCTCACCGAGGTCGTAGCACTAATAGCAGTCTTCTTTAGTAACCCTCCGCGGCGAACTGTGGCGGGATTTGCCATTAATTACGCAGTGCCTAGGTACATTAAAGGAAGCCCTAGAATTCCGCTGTTTTCGGCCCACCGTTGATTGTTTGGTTCCAGGGAGGTCGGGGGCACGACATTGAAACTTTTGGTCGTCACCGTATATCGCATCTGAAACCAAGGCATGGCACTAAATGGCACCTCAGATATAGAGCCAATCAACATCTCCGACGAGAGGCCGTCGCGTGTTGACAGGAATCCCAATACAATGGGAATCATAAGACTTGATCGACTTGTATAGAATTCCGTCTAGTGCTTGGAACTCATGGAGACCAGATACTGAGAGCCACCACCGCCAATCAACGTGTGGTGGAGAGGCATACGAGCGGTTGTATTAACACCTCCAAATTAATTCCGCTTTAGAAATAACTGTACATAATCACCCTCATGTTCCTCAGAAGCTGTCAGAATTCAAATGAGCCTGATGAAGCACTCTCTTTTCTTCCGGTCTCTCCGCAAAGCCATTGGTGCCATCAGACTGCCTCGGCAACCTCCGCACCAGACGGTTTCATGATCAGACGGTTTCATGATCAGCCGAATTTACACATATCTCAAAGTTAAACCCGGCATCGGTAATTCCATTTCGTCTCCGATGATGTTTCGATATTTGCCGGTGTTTCCCTTCAGGGCATAGCTCGGTATTCGTTATTTCCCATGAGACAAGTCGCGGACGCTACACACGAGGTCAGGGTCTGTAGTTGAGATCCACAAAACTCAAACTGAAACCGATCGATTACGGATCGGACATCACTCGCATACAGAATTGCTCATGTGACCAGCAGCCATGTGCAGGCAGGGTGGGAATAATAAGCGTTACACCTCCGCGCTGGTGATGCTCAGAGAAGTCTGGTTTTCTTTGCAAACGGTGCCTGTGCGGCTGGCCCCTCTGATCGTACAGCGTGTGCACTTGGACATCTGTTATATCTACACTACAGAAATGTTCGCTCATTCCCGCAAGATAACAAGCGACATCAGGACTAGGATGCAGCTCGTTGGCACCCCTGGTTGAGATGATGCATCATGCCATTGTGTGTCATGGACTCTAGGTAAAAGGCCAACTTTCGGTCAGCCCACACTGACAGGGGTGTGTCGCGCTTTTCAAGATAGCAGGGCAAGACTCCATTGTCGGCAAGGCCGATGCCGACGAAGACAAGCCTTGGGATATTCGTCATCTGAGGCCACGACTCGAGCAAAACACCGCACAGTTAACAGGTGCGCAGAGGTCGTGCGAGATCTCGGCAAGCGAATAGAATAGGAATGACCTCACCAGGTTAGGGTCCATCATCTCTCAGTCCTGGGTAGGTCATGTCTCAGTGGCCCGACCGATGACCGGGATACTCCCCAGTTGATGGGCAGATGGTGTACGTGATTTGATGGGATCTTTCCATTCACCACTACCGTCGCCCATACAACGACAGGCAATTGACGCCATCAAGTTCCTGCACTCCGGTGCCGGCGTGGCATTCAACAGCCAGCTACCCCGTTGTCTTATTATTAGACACGGAGCTTCCCAGTATTCGCAAACATACCTCCCGACCATGACTGACCCAATAATCGCAGGCAGCTTGGGCAACTTGAGTCTCAGGGACCCCCTAATGACGAATCGCCGACAAGCTTGTCTGCCGCTTTCTAGATCGCGTTAGCCCTGAATTCAGGCCGTGCAACAAAACCAAACTCCTCGACGCCAGTACCGCTTCAGCTCCATACCATAGGTAGAAGCCATCGGATGTTTGCAACTCATCAAGCGTGTTCCAGCAGATGAGCCACGTGCTCCTTAGACTTTCCATGATCATATAACGCCGCATTTGAATCGTGAATCATAGAGTGCCTCTCTGTTCCAAAAGCCGTGTCATCAGGGCGATACGTCCGAGGTGGGAGTTACATGTCTGGTTAGGTTCTATTCCTGATAGCGCTACCAGATGGCTGCGACCACCAGAGAGCACCAACTACCTAGTCTAGCGCTCGAGCCTAACACGACATGTACCTCCGACCTGTCCGGTGGCCTTCAAGAACATGCACGTACCCCAATTTGTCAAGCATACCTAGCTGCGAACTACAGCCCAATAGTGACATCGTATATCGGCCTTTGTGACATTCAGATCTTGTGATCACGACTCGATCGAGGCCACTATTACGTTCATGCTGCTCTAAATATGGTACGAATCACTCAGAACCCGGGCCAGCAACGCGTCTGCGTGTTCAGGCCCCATGGTATGCATACGTACCTACATATGTATCCATATACAAGGAAGACGCAGTAGACCAATGTCGTGCATGAGAGGATCGAGACGTCCAAGCTCCTTGCCAGATAATGGTTTACATTACCACTGTTTGGTGATACATGGTGCATTGCAGCAACCCTAATAATTTACCGACCAGGTGGTTTACAGAAATATTCGCGCACTTTCAAACATCCGCCCAAAGACTCCTTGGATAATAACTTACTGGTTTTAACAGGTAGTCATGCACGGAAATTTCAGCCTAACTTAATTATTCTTTTTTATGTAAATGGCATTTTCCCGAGTTTTTACATATGTTATTTTCGTATCTGAATCGCCTGCGAAGTCATTAGTTTATTTGGGACACCGCAACTTTTTGTGTCACTACTTGCCGACTTGTCGCTGGTTTGGCGCGAGATATGAAAGGAGCTTAGCACCGGCTACGCCGAGAGCCGTGCTGTGGGGGAGGGGGAGGGGAGATGTGAGGGGTCCCGGCTGCGATCCAGATCTCGGGCCGTGCTTACAAGACCAAAGCTTGCTCGCGCCCGGCATCCCGTAATGATGCAACTCGCGCACCAACCGGACAGACCCCGCATGGTCCCCGGCTCCGGGGACTGGCCGGGCACCCTTGGGGTAAGCACTACGGCATATCTATTCACTTCTGGGCCAGGTTAAAGGGTGTGAGTTGGCCGAAGGAGCCATGCATGGGAATATTGAGATTACATTCTCTAGAGGAACGCCTGGTTCCCATCTCTCGCGCACCTGGAAGAGTCACGCGAAGCGAAGAGGATGAGCCAGGCGTTCAATATTGAGTCAATGCCGTGAGCGGAGGATTGCTGCCGCCTCCTCTCTAGGCCAGAACGAGCACGACCTCGACCTCGCGAACCACATGGTGCAGGGAATGTTGGAGTCGTCCACTTCATTTGCTTCATTACCTAGGCTGGGAAGCGCGTGGCGTCCTGATCACACCCCGTGGGCGATTGGACCCAGGGCCGACTTCGAAGTAAAGCCAGGGTTCCCTTGCGGCGGGGCAGTCTTACAGAGCGCTTTCTTTGTGTAGGGCTGCTTTCATCATGTATGGCGCCTTCCCACAGCATCCTTCGTATGTACGTACGTACTTCTCGAGCCAGAATATAGGATTCCAAACGAGCGATGTGGTTCTAGACCCGTCAGGCCCAGGACCAAATGTTACGATGCCGCCAATAACAAGGGGTGGTGGGGTAGCGCCTCGTCTGCGGTTGGAGACAAGGAGATTCGTGATGCAGGGGATTATATGCCGGCGTGACGATGGCTTTACTAGCTCGTTCCAAGGAAGCACTTCAGAAGGTTGGCAGAACGCACATAGTGCATCACGTAAACATTACGGTTATAGGTTTAGGAGCAAGCTTTACCCAGGAGAACAACAGCTGTCCTTTCGGACCAGATGTTCTCCGTCGCGATAGTGTATTCTGCAAGTACATGGTTACACTTCAGGCACTTCCCTTCCCTGCAGAATTCCATTTTGCTTGCCTGATACGTTTTTCATCTACCGAGAAGGATCCCCAGACTCGGTCCATTCCTGGCTTAGCATTAGAGCTAAGGGCAGGTACGAGTAGGCTACTTGCAGGTACCTACGATTACCCAGTCCCTGATTTACTGAAACGCTCCGTGAAAATCTTTGTCTAAAAACAGCATACGTCCCAAGACCAGCGTCTTTGTTCCTTCTGAGGCTGTTCTCTGCTTTGCTGAACAAAGGGTTTTTATGCGTGTTGGCCCGCGCCGGCCGGCGTCCCGGGGTCGGACCCCTCCACCGGCTCCTCGGCAGCGTCGTGCTGCCGGAGCTCTTCGGCTGGTGGCGCCGCCACGAGCGCGACTGCGCGGGTTGGGAAAAGTGCGGGCACAGGGACGAGTGGTTCGGGACTCTGGTTTTCTGGGCCGGTCTCGCCGTCGCGACGCTCCTCGACTCGGAGCTGGCAGAGCTGTATCGCGGCTTACGGTGTGGGCGCGCGTGTGACGACGGCGTGGGCTCGGAGGGCCACCTCAGCGACACGGCTCTTGCCGATATCACCGCCGAGGTGCTTGCGGACGCGTACAGGTGGAAGTATCCGGAGGCGAACTTCCCTTGGGATGAAAGTTTCGAAGATCATGACTTGCCCTCACCCTGCGTTGATCGCCAAGGGGCGGTCAGACTCGGCCTTTGATTTACGTTGATAAGCAGAAAAGGTGAATGCCGAAGAGAAGCGACTATTTCATGAAGCAGTGAGTACACCCATGGCTATTAGAACATGAACTTCTACGTAAACTAGTTGTTAATATGAAAGTATAACTCTTAAATTGATCTGACTGCTGAGAAGTCTGTCTATGTGATCATAAGATTATGTCGATAGTCATTACATGCATAATTTCCTTGTGGTTCAAATCTTTATGGTGATTAGAACGATATAGTCTATTTCACGACTAAGAGTCGATTCCCACAGTTGCCTAATTCTCATTTCCTCTTATTCCCCCTCTTTGACGGTGCTCCTCTTCTTAATTGAAGCTATTGCTACCAGTTTTGAAGTCGGTTCTCTAATGTGTAATGAGAAAAGTAGGAACCACTCCTTAAACGTTGGCCACCTGCTATATGCAAATGTATATAGGCGAAGAGGCGGTCGTCATGCACCCGCTAATGGGCTCAAAAGTCGAGTTTGGCACTATATCTGTGGCTAAATCTGCTTTCTACCTGCGAACTCTTTCATCAGTAATGCAGTAATGTGGATTTTTGTTGATGGGTGTTGAATTCCCTGACCACTGGGATCTGCCAGGGGAAATATAATAACGACCGGGCGACCAAACCCGTCTCAAGAGCAATTACCATAATAGGCCGATACAGACTACATTTATTATCACAGTTCAAAAGCTTTACGAACGTTTGTACAGGAACGGACCACTTCGCGCGTGTGCGGGAACTAATCAGTACTCTCAAGGGGCCTCAGGTCGCCGCCCCTCTTCATCAACTCGGTCCTTTCGCCATCATCCATGAGTGTCTGGTCAGCCACGGCCGACTTCTCTGCGTCATTAACGCGCAATCCCGCACATTTCGCGATGAAATCCAGCAGCACGCCCTCGGCCGTCTGCGCGTTACGGCTGAGCGCATGGTTATCGCCATCGAACAGCCGAAGCTGCCTGCTACCCCGGCTCCCGTACAAGGCGTACAGGCGTTCCGAGCAGGAGGGGCTGAGCGTGCGGTCCCCAGTACCGTGTAGAAGCACTACAACATCCGGAGTCAGTAAATGCGCTATCTGGTCAATTTGGTGAATAATCAGGAGTCATAAGACATGTTTCGGGAGCTATCGACTCCCGAAATTCCACATTTGGGAATTTGTGCCCTCGAACTGAAGAAGATGGGGGAAGAAATAACTCCGGGAATTGCTCACGGACGGGCCGCGGTGCTAGTCGCCGAATGCCCTCCGTCTCGGCCGTCTGGCTCGCCACCGTCGCGCAGCCGACGACGCGCTCGTCGCGCCCGCCGACCGTGAACACGGGGGCACCCCCGAAAGACCAGCCGACCAGAACAAAGCGGTCAAGCCCGTACATGTCGCTCAAATAGGCCATGGCCGCGCTGACATCCTCCACGCAATACCGGTTGCGCGCGGGGAACCGGAAATCAAGGCGGAGCACGGGGATGCCGGTCCCCAGCGCGGCCAGCTTGTCGCCGAGCGAGAGGTACATGGAGCTGGGTCCGGCAACGCCGCCGCCGGCCCCGGAGAGGAGGATAGCAGCCGTGTGGTGGTGCGTCTTGGGAGCCGGCGATACGAAGTCCGGCGGCATGTGCAGAAAGCCGGGGACAAAGCCGTCGGCCGCGTCCTCTACCTGGATATTGAGCGGCTCGACTTCAATTCGCCCTTTGACTTTACTTGGTAGCCTCGACGAGTGCGGCGGGTGGGCAAGGCCGTCATAGTCGCTGACAGACTTGGGTCGGCTGTTCGACGGCTTTGGTCCATCGACTGACAACGAAATCTTCTCGATTGTAGACATGATATTGAATCGCTGCCGAATGAAAGATCGTAGGTGTTGGCGGAGTCTCTGCATCGTCTGACGATATTGAATGGGAAGACTGTATGCATTTATACGCTGTTTATGTGTTCCCAATGGTGGCTAATCACGATGCGCTATGATGTCAGTTCCACGTTACCCACCTATGACGATCATTAATGACGGCAACCACATTCCAGTGGTTGATACAACGCTTCTAAATGTTTATGTATTCTATGGATCATTACTCGAATAGTCTTCTATGGCTTTATACCGAAAAGTTTATTGGGGTACTGTTTCAACGTTCATAAACACGCGGTCAGCGATATACGTAACCAGGAGTCAATGGAGCCTCGGCCAGTGCTCAGGCTGTGGATTTCTGCCTTCGATATATCCTACAGTATATCCAGGAAGCCGTGAAAAATTGGTTGCAGTCGTGATAGCCACCGTATATACCGCGAACCTCAAAGGGCTTCGCCAAGAAAATGGATTTCCACTGCGTGCGGATCCCAGAAGGGTTAGACCTGTCAGAGAAAACGGTAAAGGCGCGGAGTGAGAGGCAGAAGAAGCAGCTAGCAGATGGTCCGTAGCTAAATAGAGGACCATTAATGCCTGTCTCCTTCTAACTGTTCGGGGGCGAAGCCCCCCTTATGTATACATACACTAGAGCCACGCTCGTCGGCCCCTGGGGCGTAGAAAGGGGGCCGCACCTTGGCACCTGACAGGACCGCTTAAAGGTATGATAGTCATCCAGTTGAAACCCGAGATTCGCCTAATAGGGGTTAAGGAGGAATTTAAATCACGAAATACACAATCATGGGCCTCTATTCCATGATTCTCGTATCCAACTCAGAGGTAAACTAATGGAACAGAACTTGAGCCGACGAACTCAGGGGTATACACAGTAACTAGTAGCTACAATATGTCACTGAATGATCCGAAAAGGTTAGAGGACAATAACTTCAGGCTTTTAATATGTGGAAGATCATCTTTTATCTCTTTTACATCCAGCAAAAACCGTATGTCGCATGCGATGCGCTATCGTTTTAATCCATTGCATTGAAGGCTTAAAGTATTTTGTATATAAAGCCACCCCTTAGGTGCAGTTCGGTTAACTTCAGCATCAGTTGCTGAAACTGAAGATACTTAGGTTTTTCCGAAAATGTATTATGGGGCATGTATCCCAGGTATCTTGAAATTTACTTGTGGGGAAACCCCCACTTAATCGGCGATGTACCCAATTAAAATCAATTATGTTTTTAAGTTTGCTGAACGTACGGACGCAAGCATTGAGCTACGAAATCGGTACTGAAAGGATTGTGGGTCCATGGCTGAATTATTTTGATTCGTCGAATCTTCCGATCTTTGTACCAACTGCCATCAAAAAGGCCATTCAGCAAGCCATGCTGAAGTTAACCGAACTGCACCTTAAAAAGTTGCAATTTGGAAGATGCATCTCTTGTCACATCTACTAATATTACTTGATTTGATCATAAGTTTAACACAAAACTATATGGCGAGTTAGGGAGATGCTCCATTATTAAATAATCACCCTTATTCGACCTAAAACAGTCCATAATATGCTCAATCTACTTCAATGAGTGTAAGTTTCTTGATATAAAGGAGCCCATTTCTAGGAATCTGGAGGTGTCCTCCGGGAAATAAAGGCTACCCCTATTCGATATAGCGAAGATCCTTTCCATAGCATTTCCATTATTCGTCTCTTATTTAATACTGCGAATCGTAAATTAATATGTAAATGACCTGTTTAATAATACGGTAAGCTCGTGATTTTAAAACTTAGGTAACTCTGAAAATGTGGCTCCTAGAACAGCAGGAAGGGATAATAAATAAGCAATACCAGAAGCTTGCGGCATGGACAATGGGCCCGAGCTATATCGAGAAGTCTGGCAGAAGCTGGTATTAAGGCCTCCAGCAATCCGCGACCTGAGCCAGTCAAAGTTAATGATAAGAACACTAGCTGGCAAAACATTAACGGTTTCCCAGGATACACTGCACAGCCTCCTTTATCTATCAGTGGCTGGCATGATCAAGATAATCTGCTACTGATTGCGGGCATTAAGCGACCTTTACCCGGCAATGGTGGGGGCGGATATGGGTTCTACAAGAAATAATCCTTCCAGAGAATGCAGACCTCACTTCGATCCAAGCATTGCAATTGGTTAAGATCACATTGAAATAATTTATCGAGTGGCTAGAAGAGCATGAGGTGTGTTTGAATCAGCGTTATTTGATATAATGAATGACTATTTAGATCTGACTCCCATGAAGTATCCAAAAGACTAACCACCCTACGAGTAAGGAAGCAACCCCTTGACAACCCCTTGATTTTCCCGGACAGTAAATGAACGCTGCTGATTTTCGAATAGACCAAGCTATGAAAGGTTATTAGGGACCTTTCCTTAAGACCCTGCGTGATCCCATTAAAAGACACTCACCTGAATCGTCTTCCATCCCAACGTAATCTCATATCGCCAGATCCCACCTTAGCCCTTGCAGCAGCACCTCGCCTTGCCCCAGCTGCAAGACTGCATGATATCAAACCCTCCGACATTCTGGCACCACCATTCACACTTCCGAGCCCAGTCCCAACGGCATTGGCTCGCGTACTTGCATTCCCTTCTTGCGTCAAGCACCCCAGCGCCCCTTGGTTCAGCTGGGGAAGTTGGGAAATCAGGGTCGGCTGGAGCCTCTGGGTTTGCAGCGGGGGCCGGGCTTGCCAATGTGTTGGCAGCGAGAGCGGCGACGCAGAGGATGAAGAGGTTCTTCATGCTGCTGGTGGTGGGTGTTGGTGATGGCTTGTGAGAGTTTCTTAAGACGTCGTTGATAAAGGATCTTGAATAAAGGACGTTTTGCTTGAAGGCAGAGTAGAAAGATTTGTGGTTCGATGAAGTCCAATATTGGAGGACATATCAGGAGTATTTATATGTCGAACTTGAGGAGATGAAGAATAAAAATAGAAGTTCCATCTCAGGACTTCCGACATTCTTTACGAAAGAAAAGCGATATCTTCGAGCGTAAGATTGCTTCCTCTGCAGATCTTGTCATTCTGCCACGCAGAATTCCCCCGGTCTGACAACCCATCTGGCTTCAGCTATGAACAAAGCCGACGTCGGCGGCTTCGTCTGCGGATCTCAATGTCCGGGATGGGCCTGAGTTTCGAACAATCAGAGCGCTGAAAAGACGGCTTGTCAAACCTAGCTGAAGCCGTGGCTTAGGTAGGTAATATAACAGTCCACATCCGGGGTCGCCTCCAACCGAATGGTTACGGAGGAGAGGAACCCTGGAGGCTTGGCTCTCAGCATCCTATAGACTTTTAAAGGAGCACTGCGCAGATCATGAACAAATATGCTAAAATTGTCTTGTCAGAGCTGAACTGAAGCTGGTTGCGATGTATCATATGACGATGCGGCTGCAAAACGCCCTCTCGCAGATGCAGTGCCTGTTATGTTTGCTTTACTCCTAAAAATAGTATTATGGCAATGTGACTGAGCTGGGTATGTCGTGGACAATTTATAGATGGTATTCCTCTCTCCGAGGATTGAGAGACCAATCAGCAAAGATCAATTGACAAATATGAGGATAAAGTTATTGGCTAAGGAAGGCAATAGTTTCCTTGTAGGGATTACTTAAGTGTTGCTGTTATGCTTACATGAGAGTGAAGAATAAAAAGACCCAATTGGAAGGGAAGGTAGTATTCGTTTGTCAAACTGTTGAACCTAGCAACCCCATGGCTTAGTGCAGTTCGGAATTTTTCAGAATCAGAATCTTATGGCCCGTGCCAACCCTGTCAATCAGCAAGATAGAAGTGGAACTGCTGATGCTAGTGTTCCCACTATTTTAAGTTTGGCTTTAGTCGGCTAATTTTAACGAACGGGCTTCGGCTTTAATTAGCCCTATTGCTTCGTAATATAGCTAAATCGCTAACGTAGGACAAGTGAACGAGCCAAACAAGCGAGCGAGTCGTTTTCGCCCCACTTTAAATTTAAACCGTTATAACTTTATTAATATATACTGATTCTAATACAACTTCGTTAGCTTATTTGCTAATATATTTAATAATTATAAATAAGATATAAAAATAGTCGATAGTACTTTTATTAATTTATTACTTTTTTTTATTTAATTTAAAAAAAAAGAAGCTTAATATTATATAATTAAATAATACATCGAAAAGCTGTTTTAATAAGATAAAATTTAATATAAGTTTTGTATTAATATATAAACTATAAAGTTAATTTCTTTTATTAACATATAGAAAATAAGTTTAAACTTAAATTTAAAATATATACTTTTATATAAAGCTAATAAATTTTAGGTTCAGAATTTCTCTCGATTTTATTACTCGTTAACTCTTATATTAAGAAGGTATATATAAAGTTTTATAAGCTTTTATAAAGGTCTAATTTAATTATAAACTTTTAAATATTCGATTTTAATATATAAATTAAGACGGCTTGCTGGCTTATGTATTACGTTACCGATTTTTTATATATATAGGGTAAAAAATTTTAATTAATGAAATATAACGTAGTAAAAAAATCGAAAGTATATTAAATAAAAGAGTGTAATTTTAGTCGAGTAACGAAAATATTTAATACTATCTATAAAATAAGCTAATTTTTTATAACGTATTATACGTATAAGCGAGATATACGATTAAGCGGAACAGTTTTTTAGCTATTCCAACTCCTTTATTTTAATCTTTTATTTTTTAATATTAATATTATAAAACGTTTTATAAAAAAGGAAGATGAACCTAGCCGTCTAAGTTAAAACGAAACTCGAAACTTAATTATAAAAACCTTAATTTAATTTATAACATACTTTATTTTAACTTAACGTTATAATATAACAATAAACGCATTCGAACTAATATTATTTCTTTTTAGTAAAAGTTAACGCCGACCGAAAGAAAATTAATTATCTATTAAATTCTCGACTTAAATATGCGAACATTTTTTATTCAGCTTTAATAAATTAAAAATATAGCTAATTTATTACTTATTTAACGCGTCGTAAAACGTATTAAGATTAATTAGGTATTAAGTTTAATTAAATGATAAGAAAACTTCGAATGCGTATAAATTAAAAGATCGATTATTAAAAAATATTATGTGAAAATCTAGAAATATTTTATGAATAATTCGAACTTATCCGAGCTATTATCGTAAAATAAGATATCGTAAAAAAGAATATTTATAACTTCGAAGAGATTAGATTTTTAATAAAGTCTTTTATAGTAACAGGTATAGTAATTATCAATATTCAAAAACTTGAAAATTTAAATAATTATAATAAGTGTTAGGATATGAGGTCGCTGAAGGAATTTTAGAGTGTGGGGTCCCTAGGGGTGTAGGCGCGACAGCTCCACTATTTATATCTAAACTAGCTACTCTTACACAACTCTCACTTAACAACAATAACAAGGAACAGCGATCCAGAAAATTATCACCTCGCGCCCGTTTCTTTACAATAAGATATTAAAGAATAAATTATAATTATTTAAGTTATTAATTTTTAAAATTAAAATCCATTATTATTTATTATTATAACTAGGAAAAATGATGTTAATATTTAGTTTTTTATTAACTTATTATTAATAACAAATTAAGAAGTTGTATTAAGTAATAATAATTAGGTAATAAATATAATAAATATAATAATTTATTAATTATATTTAAATATATATCAAAAGTTTAAAATATCTTCTTATTTTTAATAGTTACGAATGTTACTATTTAATAGATTTCGAAAAATAGTATATTAATTACAAAATTATTACATTTTACATTCTCGCGTACCTTTTATATCGGTTTTAATATTTTTAAGATAAATTCTTCTTTTTATAAAATAAAACCATGTTTATTCGCTATATACCGAGGATTTAATACGACGTTATTATACCTATATTATTAAAAAGAATTTTCTTCTCGGTTTTTATAATAATGTACTATATAAGCGAGTGCAATACTTTTTTAGTTATTTTATCTATTTACCTTTAATCGTTTATTTTTTAATACTAATATTATAAAACGCTTTATAAAAGAAGCGAGAATGAATTTAGCTATTCAGGTAAAAAACGAAACCCAAAATTTAGTTATAAAAAACTTGATTTTATTTATAAAATCCTATTTGTTACCATAGTATACCGTTTTAGCAGTAGATGCGCTCGAATTGATATTATCTTTAATTTGCGAAAATTGACGCCGACCGAAAAAAACCTACTATCGACCGAATTTTTAACCTAAATGCGCGAGCGTTTTTTTGTTCGGCGTTAGTATGTTAAACATATAGCGAATTTGCTGTTCGTGTAACGCGTTACGAGACGCGCCGGGGTTAATTAGGTATTTAATTTTATTAAATAACAGAAAAAATCGATACGTATTCAAATCGAAAAATTAATTATTAAAAAGTATTATATGAAAATCTAGTAATATTTTATAAATAATTCGAGTTTATTTGAGTTATTATCGTAAAATACGGTACTATAAAAAAGATATTGATATTTTAACAAAATAAAACCTTTAATAAAGTTTTTTATAATAATAAGCATAATAATTATTTATATTATAAATATTTAAAGATAGGTTATACTATTATTTATTATTATAATAAGGAAAAATTACTTTTACTTATAGGTCTGTAATAATTTATTACTAGTAACTAATTAAGAAATCGCATTAAATAATAATTATTAAGTAACGAACGAATTAAGTTTAAAATAAATTTAATATTTCGATTACTATATTCGAACGCGTATGAAAAAATCAAAACTTTTTTTTATTTTAACAGTTATAAAAGTTATTATTCGATAAAACTCGAATAATATTACGTTAATTATATTATTATTATATTTCGTATATTCGCGTATTTTTTATATAAATTTTAACTTTTTAACATATTTTATTTTTTCTTTTATAACGCTCTTATTCGTTATATATCGAAAGTTTAATACGCCGTTATTATACTTATAACGTTAAATAAATTTTCTTAGCTAACTTTTATAACGTATTTAAAATTGCTATAACGTT
This sequence comes from Monosporascus sp. GIB2, assembly GCA_004155935.1. Lineage (NCBI taxonomy): Eukaryota > Fungi > Ascomycota > Sordariomycetes > Xylariales > Monosporascus > Monosporascus sp. GIB2. The sequence continues at coordinate 133,564 of QJNV01000153.1, forward strand.
CGATAATATTAAATCTGAATTTGTAAAAATTAGTTTCGTTTTATTCGAACTCGAAATTTCTCTAGTTTTGCTTACGCCAACCGTCTCTTGATTAACTTCCGTCGGTTCTATTTATTCCCCGCTTGCGAAAACTTTTAAAAATATTAAATAGGAATAAAATAAAAGCGCTACTTATAAAAGAGAATTAAAAATTACTAAGATAACTCGCCTACAAAAATCGTTAAATCGGTTAATTTTTTAATATAAAATAATTTATTACTTTTATATAAAATTACTTTTTTAAAAAAAAAATAGATATTTATTATATAAAAAGAATAAACTTTGTTAACTAAAAAAGAAAGGAGTAAAAAAAAATATAGATAACAGTAGTTAAAGGTAATTGCCGTAAAAGAGTTACGACAAAAAAACAGAAGTATGATATTTACCGTAAGCCTGGATATAATGCGCGTATTTGTAATAAAAGTGCAAATACGTTTAGCAA
>QJNV01000154.1:0-133950 GCA_004155935.1 Monosporascus sp. GIB2
GGGGGGGGTGGGGAGAGGATGGCTTCGTCCTCAAAGCCTAGATAGACGAGCAACATCCGGTTGCCGTAAAGATCGTACGCTGTAGTCCTCGGTCTGAATCAACCTAGCTAACACCAAGTGTTCTTCAGTTTCTCCATAATCGGCAGCCAGAGCCTGTCGATGGCGTCGGGTTCTACTGGGCATTCGAGAGAGAATCCATCAATTGCGCCCTCCTCCAGATGTTCGATGCTAGCCTCCGGCGTGCGACCGCAGCTCAACGGTCGATATACGTATTGCCACGGCCTACAACAGAGACCGAAGCGCTCGGGAACCTTTGGGCTTTCTCCGATGAAGGCAATGAACAGTGCAATCCACCACCCCAGCACTTCCAACCGTTCACGCCAGATGTTCAAATAAACCGCTGTTGGGGCTGGACACAACTGGAAGGGAGAAGCATTATTCGAGCCCTTGAACGAGCTCATGTTCTCAAGGATATCAAGGACGACGAAACGTATTTCTCCATTATCTACGACTTTGTACCGGAGGGAAAGCTAGAAGCTGCCACAATCTTATCACAGTTGGACTTTTTCCACGTCACCGGGTTTTACAACGTGCCATTCAATCTAACTAACTGGCTTGGGAGGGGTATCCTTGTTGATTTTTCTGATATTGTCTGCCCATTCGCACACGAGCTTGACTGGGATGAACGGAGTTATGCATCGAATCAGGAGATGTATCATGCAACAGTTAGAGGCTTTGAGAGAAAAGGTCTGTTGTAAGCATCTGAACGCGCTCGACATATATCAGCATTCGTACCGCCCCGACGAGCCTTAACAAAGGAGGCCGCTACTCGTACGATCCCACTGTAAACTACCAGAGGTTTGTTTCGAGTAGTACGTCGGTAAGAAGATAAGGAACAGCATTCCCCGCACGTCTCGTCCATTGTTGTCCCACGAACTTCAAGCCAAAACTTCAGCCACACCAAGATCCCGGTTCAAGGGACCGCAGTGACATTCTGGGCCACACTGAGCTTTGGTTGTAGTAGAATGTTCACGAAGAATGACACGCCGATGTACCCGTTTGGTATTGCATTGCCGCCAGCCTTTGTCGGAGATGTCGAACAGGATCGTTTGCTGGGCGGCAGCCTGGCGCCAGTCTGGCTGGATGACAGTTTCATGCCGGCGCTGCTGCGGCTCCGGCCACTACGTCCACCTATCGAATTAGTGCTCGGCGGCACCGCCAAGCGTCGCGGCCGGTAGTTCATGGCCGTGGCGGCATCCAGACTTACTCGTTGAATGTGAGTGGGTGATGACATTGTGGCAATCCGGAGGGTAGATGTCTAAGGTATGGTCGGCATACGTTCAAGCAACTGGGGATGTGTTGCCGCCTCGGGAAAATTTCTGGCGCTGCCACCGGCCAGTCCATGCCAAAAGGGGTATACAGTGTAGAAATAAATAGTTGCGCAGTATTGGAATGTCGGTGCGCTCGAAACTCTTGCAGAGTTTAAGCGAGAGGGCACTCCCCACCACACTGTCTGAGAGATCACGTAAGCTTGAGCGGTTCTATTTACTTAGTGCCACACAATGGTACTTGCTGACCATATGCTAGAATATGTGAGACGGGCCAAATATCAGCGGTTATTGGCGTGAACTTGTACTTCAATGTTCTCTAAAGTAGTATTGGTCCGTGCTCAGAAATTTCGAAAGAGGGACATTTTCGCTCCTCTAAGTTAGGAATATTTCTCTTCTTGGCCTGAACTTGAGGCCCTTGCGCAGGCGCCACATTCGGCCCCGTCTTTTCAGCCACCCATGGGCTGGGCCGATCCACCGTTGATATTTCCGAGCAGGAAGTGGCAGCTGAAAAAGCCGAAAGTATATCCTAAAAGTAGGACAATGTAACCCAACAGGGAAGTGAAAAGTGGCCGCAACTACCGGAGCGCAGCGTAATTGGGAGCGTATTTCAATTACCAAAGTCCCTCCTTCCGCAGCAGGCGGGAGGAGCTCGAATTGGACCGTCCTATTGCGCGTCTCCATGTCCTGGGACAGAGCAGAATGCCTGTGTCAGGAAGAACTGGTGTCCCAGGACGGAGCCCTGTCCCAGGACGCACAACTGTCCCAGGACGGAACCCTGTCCTAGGACGAGCAGCTGTCCCAGGACGGAGTCTTGTTCTAGGACGGAACCCTTTCCTGGGACGGAACCCTGCCCTAGGACGAACAGCTGATCTATCTACCGGCAGATTGGAGGCAGAGAAAATCATGTACGTTGCCTGGTGGATGTTATTGTCCGGCTTACAACCCCCACGTCGTCGACGATCCTTGGGCGTCGCTGCGTTTTCTGGTAGCTCCAATGACGTATGCTGTATCCCCATTGCCCCGCTGTGCCGAGCCGCGTACCTGGTTCCAATTAAAATTAGTAACGGGGGTCACCCACTTTCGCACGTTCTGGAGGTAAAGACCGCAAGTTCAAGCAGTATAATGTCATTACGTCAGGTTATGGCTCTTTCCAAGCAGCATAACGTTACCAAAATGTATTTTACTTCGGCGATTGATATGGGAGAGTGGTTCTCAAGATATCTCTCTAACCTATTGACAAATCGGCGCCGGCCTCCTGGACGAGCCGCATTCTCTATCAGTTGAACGTCCTTAATGCCATGGAGGCGGACGTCGAAATGGTGGTATAGAGCGTCCGAGTCGCTACGGACGTCGAAAAAGACCTTGGTGATGGCTTTAGACTCGAGAATGGACTTGAGAGTTGTGCTATCACTAGACATCGTCGTAAATGCTGTCTCCTGGAGCGTATGAACATCGACAAGGTAAACGTGAGCTTTGGTCCTTACTCTCCCATGAGAACGTCTCGTTCGAATTAAGCCAAGCCAACAACCTCACCATATCCACCCAGCTACTCCTGACAAAAGCTAAGACATGCCCTATGTGTGGGCCTCACAGGAAGAGAAAGAGTTGTTTAAGAACAGTATTCAAGCGACAGCAAAGAAACCAGAGGTGGTCGATTCATCCAGGAACAGAGCTTATGGCAGCGCCAAGTCACCTACTATAAGTACAGCACTTCGTACGATATCCCAGACGAGTTCAAGACCATTGGTCGCCTGGATCGAGGTTCGATGTTTCCTCCAGTGTGCGCCGCCAGCGAGTGGAGAACTGATTTCGCCGTCGAGCACATCATCAACAACCAGTCTTTGGATGTGTAGGGTCAGAGAACTCTGCAAACTGATCGCCTACGACCTTGCCGCCGACAGCCGGGATGGATCTGAGCCTCCTGGTTCGTTCCTTGCTTCTCATGCCGAAAAGAAGCTTATTGCTTTCTACATTGACAAGCATATGGTGCTTTCGGATATCCTCAATCGAGTCCTCTCCTAGATCCGTAGACCCGGTTTTATAGCCAGTTGAAGCGACAAACTCCGTAGTTGCTGTATCTAAAGGCGGGAACCTGGGCTGCCAGTTCCCACCTGAACTTGTTCTCGAGGGCGTTCTCTTCAATCACGACTCGACTAACATGGGCGGCGTACTGGTTGCTTCTAGCGTCGGTAGTCTTGCTTTGATAGTTACCCAAAGTACATCTCCATTTCTAGACCTAACTTCCTATTCAGTAACGCTGACAAGTTTGTGCCATCTCCGAGATGTAGCCATTGCCCGAATGTCATGCCGTCATAAGGGTATCCCTTCTCGCCTTGAACGACCCAATCGAAGGCTTTTGACCCAGAGATTGGTGAGTTGAACAAGATCCGCCTGCTATGAAGATCGCTCGTTAATACGAATGCGCCGATGCCTGGAGCGATGATCGATATGGCATGGCCCTGAATGGAGAGTGGAATGAAATCAGCGTCGTCCCAATGGCAGCGTTCGGGATACGTACAGAATATTCGACTTCGATATATCGACCTTCTTTCCGCGCATCCTCAGAATACTCCACTACAGCCTCAAAGTATAGGTCCACTAGTTCGCGATACTGCTGGTCCGACAAGTGCGTTACCCCATCCAGCCTGTTCTGCGCCCGCGCGGGAGACGTGATGTGAAGACATCGCGGAGGTGGGAAGGGACGAAGCTGACGGGCTTTTTGGCGTGATCTGGTCACTTGGGGGCTATGACGCGGTTTAGGATATCGAAGAGGGGGAACAAAAATCCGTCGGCAAGATCGAGGCCACATTCTTTGAGCCCAGCAGCCGTATTTGCGGAATGGCCAGTCAAGGACGTGGTGCTGAAGCGTGCAACAGTCAACGGTGTGGCGACCTTCCGTTCACTTGGGACCCCTGCACGAATCACGGACATCAGAGTAGTCCGGCGGGAGGCCGGTCGCTGACCAAGAGACGCTCAACAACGAAACAAGGTGCCACCTCGAGGCGGGCAGCCTACACTGCTGAGGAAGACGAGCTAATCAACCGGCTGAAGGAGGATGGGCTGTCGTGGGAGGAGATTTACGGGCAGTACAAGGAGGCCTTTCCATCACAGAGCCGGAGTGTCGGAACGCTGCAGGTACGATATTGCACCAAGCTGAAGAGGAGCTAGCGGTTTCACCGTATTGCATAATAGACCTTGGGCCTGGACGTAATGAATTTTATCATCAGAGACGTTCCTCAACAAGCCACAGCACCGTAAGCGCGAACACCCAGCACTCCTGAGGGAGACGAGCTGCTTAGACGGCTGAAGGAGGATGGGCTGAGTTGGAAAGAAATCCACCAGCAGTTCAATGACAGCCGAACTACAAACACAAGAGGTAGCAGCGTTACGAGGGTAGCCTAAAGCTCAGTGTCTGTAGAAATGTATACACATCAACTTGGCATTTGGCCGCATGTTCCTCGGCCTGGGTAGGTGCCACTAGGTACCGAACTTATCGGTGGCTCTGTTCAATAGTGAGTCGGCCATGGTCCGGTGGAGGAGGTTCGCTGTTTTCTCATCACTGGGAGGAGAATGGTGGGCAGTGGTAGGCCAGAAGGACGCCTGTCCGACGTTGGTGGCGGATATGGCGTCTGGGGCTGACGGCAACATGCCCGCTTTATTTCCATGAGCACCAGTCAGGCCCGACGTCGACCCATCAGTCAGCCTCACAAATACTTGGCGCAGTTTTATTGGAGTAAACACTTGTTCAATGCAATCTGCATGACTCATGCTGTGAGCGTGGTAAAGAGCACGCTGAAGATAAAGCCCTTGCTGCCTCGCAATGAACTACAAATGTCGACGGACACGAAGCATTGCAATACGATATCTCGAGCTCATGCCAATCCGCCCAGGGTTCAAATATGCCAAAAAAAAAACCCAAACGTCCAACCGAGACCACAGAAGGCACTCAGTACTAGCGGCCCAATCCAAGCCACCTAACTGCTTCTTCAACGTGACGGTAAATCGAAGCAACAATATTTGTGTCTACACTAGTGGTTCAGTAATTCTGATTATCATCGTATTTCTAGTCGAATGGCGGCCTTGGAACAGCCTCGCGAGAAACTTGGTCTTATTGCTGGCTGAAAAGCCCAAGAGTGAGGAGGAGCTCCATTGCGACCCTCATTCTCCAATCACAAACTTCGAGGAAATGCGCCCCATATCCTCATTGGAGCGTCGAGCTTAAACAACGATGATTGTTCAGCCTGCGAGCAATATGGAGTATCAGCTTGATGTTCGTAAGAGCGAACATCGTGTAGCATTCAGGTCAGTTGGCCAACTGACGGCGTGATGGCGGCGGGGGCTGATCAACAGTTGGAACGGGCAGGATTGCGTATGCCATACGGCAAATGCATGAGCTGACGCCAAGTTTTCGCCTATAAATGCTGGGGGATGTGTTGGTTGTATAAGAATATAACACAAACCCCGCGGATGAGGCACCCGATTCGACAATTGCGCCTCGAGTCCCAGGGGGTTGGTCTGGACCCCGACATACCCCTAGAACCTTAGTCCTGGGTAGAAAGTAGGTAACGTCAATAGTTGTCATGTATACTGCTGAACAGATACATCAAGGACTGTCGTTAGCTCTTATGCTCGTTCCGTCACAAGCCAAACGCCTAGATCCACGCACCGAACAATGTCATCATCCGCGCCATACCACTACACGTCCGATTCGAAGGAGCCCAGGACCTTGGGCAACAATATCTTACTATTCGAGCCTAGCAGACAAGGCGATTCCCAGCCAGCTGGAGATGGCACCAGCTACCCCTCGCTGATTATACTGTGCACCTGGATGGGTGGAGCGACGACGCGGCGCATCGCCAAATACATAGCGGGATACCGAGATGCTTACCCAGACTCGTGGATCCTGTTGATTCGCACCGTGTTTCTGGATATTTCGGTCCGCTCCTTCGACACCATCCGCTCCAGGCTGACACCCGCGCGTTCCGCCATCACCTCGATCCTTCAGCGTCAAGACCAATCCGATGGCTCCGGAGGGATCTTACTGCATATATTCTCTCACGGTGGCTGCAACATGGCGATTCAGTTGGCCGAATCGATGCGTGCCGAGTATGGCACGTTGCTGATTGACAATCTGCGCCAGATTGTCTACGATTGCTGCCCAGGCGATGGATCCTTCCAAAGGGCATACAATGCAGCCTTACTATCGCTACCAACTCAGCAGCCTGTGCGCACTATCGGCATTCCTGCCGTTTTCGCCGCGGTTGGTGTCATCACCGGGCTCCAACAGGCTGGAATCATGCACTCGATTCCCGACATGCGGCATGCCCTGCATGATACGGACTTGTTCGGGACACATGCACGTCGAATCTACCTGTTCTCGCAAGCTGACAGCGCCGTCCAAGTTGCAGATGTGGTGTCGCACATCCAAAAAGGAAAGGAACTGGGGTCACACGTCGAGGCTGTCATGTTCGCGCGAGCACCTCATTGCGCCCTCGTCACAGAAGACGCGCCGAAGTATTGGAACGTCATTAAGCATACTTGGGCGGGGAAAAGTTTCCCCAAACTATCACTTGACATGGCATTGCGGGATGGTGCAAAGTTATGAGGCATTATATGTATACGTGTGGCTGTACAAAGCTTTCCACACCTACCCCTTGGGTATTACCTATTCACACCGCCCTCCAATATGTCAAAAGTAGGGTTCGCCCATTCGTAGGTAGTACTTATTTATTAACATATAGTTTTACCCATTAAATTTTTTCTAATTTTTTATACAGTCGTATTAAGTTCCTGTTAGGTTATATTATTATGCAAATGTAATATTAATAAGAAATTTTAATATTAACAGTATTCGCCGATTAGTACGTCGATTAGTACGTCGATTAGTACGCGATCGAAAAATAATTGTTTGTAAGTACGTATTGGTGGATAAATACTTAAAAATTACCCAGGGGTACCCACCCACGGTCGTGGGTAGTCCGTGGGTACCATTGGGTACCCATTGCAAACCCTAGTCAAAAGTCTGACGTTTCAACCATCAAGCTCCTCCGTTTCGTACTTCATATCTTTCTAGAGACGATAGCTGCTGCCTCTTTCACATTACAACGAGATAAGCAGCTGCCTGGCTGTACCGCGGTAGGCAAGCTGATACTTCGGCAGTATGGGGGATTGCTCGTATCTACAAACCTGATCTGCTGGGTCATCCTCTTGCAGTCACCGCATCCTGAATCCTTGGAACTCTACGCTATGGCGCTCGGGTTCTATCACGTCCGGCCTATCTACCTCGCATATTCACGATTACGCTGCAAGGTCGGAGATGATCGTCCTTCTGCACTAGGGACTCCAGTTTTGCACTTGATCGCCCATCTCGTCTGCCTTGGTAGCTTTGCCGTTGTGGCTTTGTGAGGAAAGACAGCACTACAAATGTTACTAAGGAATGAAGGGGAGAGTTCGGGGTTTCATCCTCACTTTGAGTGTATTGAGAAGAATACAGAGCGAGCGAGGGGTATGCGCACAAAAGTGCTGATACATTTGCTGTACTAGGTGGTTATATATGTATGCGTGCTCTGTACTTATTTTTGTTTCGTGTGGCTCACGTCCTCTAGCACGCACTGTAACTATTAGTCATCTTAGGCACATATCTGGCCCTGCTGAGGTTGTCGATCGCGCTGTATTAATCTTTGTCAGTTCATGAATGAACTTACGTATGTAAATAAAAGGCATTGCGCCGGCGGAATAGTCTCTCCTCCATGAAATGGATTGAACATTTTAGTTCGTAAACTCAGTAAATGTGTCCCAGCACTTCCGTGATCCGAATAATAAAGAAGTTACGGGTCTACTCTAGCAGTAACAGATGGTTCCATCTCAACGCTTTCAGGGGGCAATGCGCCCAAACTGTCGTTGACATTCGTGCGGGGTTTCTCAGCTGCAGAGGTGATTAGGCGCTGCTCCGGCTTGTGCTCCTGATTCATGTCGTACTCCTTTACAATAAAGTGGACGAGCATAGCCACACCGGAGAGCCCGTACATGGTGGCCCATATGACCCTAAACGACCGTACCAAGGCGATCTTTAGAGCCAAGACGTGAGGCTCGGTCTGATCTGGCTGTGCTCTGACATAAACAATGAGGGCTACTGCGTCGACACTCTGGCCTTGTAGGGCCGGTGGAAGCATAGTGGTCAGTTGCTGTAACTCGACACTGACTCGGTTATCAAGGATAGACCCTCCGATAGCCACGCCGACGGCTTGACCAAAGTTGCGGAAGAAGAGCACAAGTGTAGCGGCCATGGAGATCTTGTCCTGGGGCACCGAGGCCTGCAGTGCGAGCGTTATGGAAGGAAATAGGAGGCCGATTCCGAGTCCAGACACGGCGCTCAGAAACATCCAGGCCGCCACATCTGTTCGCGCAGGCACGTTGAGCAGCACAAGTAGTCCACAGCCAAACGTTGTCAATGCCCAGCCAGACCAGAGCGCCCAGCGATAGTGGCCGGTCCTGCCGACCAAAGCGCCGACGAGGATAGCTCATGGCACCACCGTCGCCGTCTGAGGCAAGGCTGCAACGCCGGCCATCAAAGCTCAATAGCCCTGTACAGCCTGAAAGTACTCAGGCATGTAGAAAACCAGCGAATACAAAACCAAGCCCTGTACAAAACTACCGGCATAGACGATAGATGTTGAATAGTTGAGGAAGATGAAGACGGGTATAAAAGGAGACCCGGCGACGTAACGCTGGTAAAGTGCGTCAGCCACCAGGCCGGCAGAGCCAAAAAAGAGTGGCACGAGTGTGTGCCAGCTGTTCCACGCGAACTGGGTTCCTCCCCAGGTGATCGGAATTAGGAACGACGTGACTGAGGCCATGAACAAGATGGAGCCGAGGTAGTCCAGTCTGCGTAGCTGTGCAGTAATAGAGTCCTTCCGCCGTGTAAGCTTCAGGGAGAATCCGATACCGAGAATGCCAATTCCAACAATCGGCAGGTTTAACCTTACAGACAATGTTATTTTCAGCTCGACAAAGCGTACATTGCTTTAGACAGGTATGGCTCACCAAAATATCCACCTCCACTGTCCATTTTCCGCACAAGCACCCCCTATAACAGGGCCTGTAGTGCTCCCAATAGCCCAGATGATGCTGACTAAGGCGTAGAAACCAGCCCGATCCCGAAGCGGTACCAAGTCAGTGATTAACACGGTGGTCAAGCCTATGACGCCGCCGCCACCGACGCCCTGGATGGTACGGCCCACGATCATGACGGTGTAGTTCTTAGCAACGGCACACACGATAGATGCCGCGCCGAAGATGACGAGGGCAACAAGCAGCACAGGGCGTCGGCCTAATGCATCACTCAAGGGCACCCAGAGCAACATGGTGACCGTACAAGCCAGGAGATAGCATGTTCCTGCCCAGAAGGCCTCAACTCGACCTCCCCCAATGGACTCGCTTATTGCCTATTTAGAGATTAATCACCGGTCAGCATACAATTATGTATTGGAAAAGGATTCTTATTTAGCTGACTGGCTGCCAGGTCTTGTGCGCGAATGAGAAGATGGACATACTGGAAGAGCAACAGACAGAGTTGTGGCATCCAAAGCAGCTGCGAGATTCGTTATGGCTACAGCCCAGAAGGCGAGCCAGAAATGAAGGCCTAGCCTACGCCGGGGCTCATCATGGCTGGGAGCAAGCTGATTCGGGTCCTGGGGCCTACTCATATTCCCGAAAAGGCCTTCCCCAGTGGTCAAACTCGACTGTGTTAGTATTCAAAGTCCGAGAAGTTGTTGAGTCGCTGAAGTGCTTCCTCTCATCAGAGAGACAAAGTTGCGCGAAGTTCTCGTACAGATTTTTCCTCAGAATCTTCAATCCTGGCTGTCTACACACGTATAGACACTTAGAAGTGGGTTCAACCTGGATAGTAAGAGACACACTTGATTCGACAACGGAAAAATTTGATGAGCGCTCGTTACGCTGTTGTGCGGTACTAGTCTCTGACCAGCGTGCGGCGCTGTTTACTCATAGCCAAGATGCCGAACGGTCGGAAGTCCGAATGCACAAACAACCCACTCACCGACGGTATACCGAGTGTTCAGCTTTGCTGCGCCCCCTCCCCATGGGTGCTTGGGTGGTATTACGGATAGTGACTAGCAAGCTCGCCATCATCGTAGCGTCTCCTATGCTTAGCACGCGACTCGTGGTTTTGAGCTGCCCATTTATAGTCAATGTGTTGTAGACCTATTCCAATCTTTTATTGAGGTTGTCTTCATGTAGAAATCCACGAAGATGTCACCCCAAATGGATTTTGCACTCTGCGCAGCCGCTATATTAGTCACATACGTCCTCTGCTTCCGTATCAGCCTCTACATCCGAGCGCGGCGGTTCGTTAAATCTCACGGCTGCATGCCAGCCAAAAAGGCGCCATCATGGGATCCAATCTTCGGGCTAGATCATTTCGCGCGCCTGGGACGGGCAGCGGCCGAGCACCGGTACTTGTCGTACTGGGACCAGCGCATGTTCGGGCGGTTTGGCAACACCTTCAGCATCAATCTGATGGGCAAACGACTCGTTTTCACCAACGAGCCGCGCAATATGCAGGCCGTGTTGGTGACGCAGTTCGCAGACTTCGATATCGGCCAGCGCCGCCGCGACATCTCGGCCCAGCTCTTGGGCGTCGGCCTATTCAACGCGGATGGCGAAGTTTGGGAGCATGCCCGAGCTACGGTATGGCCCAATTTAACGCGCAAGCAAGTTGCTGATTTGGGGATGTTCGAAAAACATGTCCAAGTATGGGTGAACGCTATGCCGACTGATGGCAAGTCCGTTGATCTGCAGGAGTGGGTGTTTCGATTTGTGAGTTGCTTTTTTAATGCTGGCTTTGGTTTTACCCCTTGCTCGTTATGTAAGCCCGCGTACTTGAAAGGATACGGGACAGTTTTTTCTTAATATCACTGCTAATAAAACGAGACCCTAGATGTAGGAACCGATTTCCTGTTCGATAGCACGACAGGTGTGCTGCATCCCAACGCGACCGACCGCGGCCGCCAGTTTGCCTGGGCCTTCGACTTGGGCGTTGAAGGGGTTTCTCAGCGTCTCCGCCTTGGTAGACTCGCATTTCTGTATTTCAACCGCGACTATGCCAAGGCGTGTAAGGTTGTCCATGGGTTTGTTGACTCCATCGTGCATGTTGCCGTAGAAAAAGCAAGAAACGGACAGAGCCACGAATTCTCCGTAAAGAACGAAAAGGCCACTTCGGATGAAGGGCGCTACACATTTCTTAAAGCTCTGGCATCCGAGGGTATGAGTTCGAAGGAAATCCGAGACCAGATGTTGAACATTTGTACGCACTGCCTCAAGTATCCACTACAGTTCTTCGCAAATTAACGCAGAGGGATGGCCCAGTGATCGCTACTAGAGACACATCCGCCTGTTTGATGAGCGCCGCATTCTTCGAGCTCTCCCGGAGGCCGCACGAACAAGCGCGGCTGCGCGACGAGATCGAGAACACGTTGGCTAGGGGTCGAACACCAACCTATGATGACTTGAAGAACATGACATATCTTAAGTGGTTTATAAACGAAACGCTTCGTTTATACCCACCAATCCCCTTCAACATTCGTGTAGCCAACAAAGATACTGTTCTTCCAGTGGGAGGTGGTCCTGACGAATCTGCTCCCATTTTCATTCCTAGAGGCACTGAAGTCGCTTACCAGGTCTTCTCTACCCACCGGCGACGCGATCTCTGGGGCGACGACGCGATCTCTGGGGCGACGACGCGATCTCTGGGGCGACGACGCGATCTCTGGGGCGACGACGCGATCTCTGGGGCGACGACGCGAACGAGTTCCGACCTTGCCGGTGGAAAAATGTCCGCTCCCATTTCCAGTGTTTGCCCTTCAACGCAGGTCCCCGCGTATGTCCAGGTATGTGTCCATCTTCCCTTACGTTGCTCTTTCAAAAGTTACTGATGGCTACGGCGTTGCAGGTCAGCAATTCGCTCTGGTAGAAACTAGTTATGTGCTCGTCAGGTTTCTGCAGATATACTCCGGCTTAGAGGCCCCGAAAAACGACCCCCGGCCGTGGACAGAGAACTATGCTCTGACATGTTCAGTGGGACAGGGCTCGTGGGTCAAGTTGACAAAGAGGACACTGGAGTGATATGAGGTAGTATTGGTCGACCAACATTAGATAAATGGCTCTGATTACACCAAATACAATCCACCTCTGTCGCAGAATAGGGGTATCTCTGTTAGTCAGCATGCTCCCAGCTCCCGGAATAACCTTATTCCGGTGTGCCCCTAGTATATAGAGAGCTTCCTAGCTACCGCTCCCTAGAGCGCAATTCTAGTCAGACAATTATCACTTCCCACACTCTATGTTATCTTATCTCCCGATCTTCTTAACTGTGACAACCTGTATGAACATAATCTGCTCGTCGTTGCGTGTACTATTAATCAAAACATAAAAATAAAGAAAAAATTCCTATGATGTTAATATAGAGTTAAATTGTCATGCTATTATTACAGCGCTTCTCATTCAAGTGTCAACACTATCCCCGCGACAACGTTTCAGCAGAGCCATCTCGACTACCAAGCCAGGTCCAAACGAGGTGGCAACAACATGATCTCTGCCACGGCCCATGTTCCGCAAGAGATCCAATATAACTAACACCGTGGGACTGGCAGAGTTCCCTCGCGTTTTGTATACCTGGCGCGTAGCTCTCAATTGGTCGTCAGTCAACCCTAGCTCCTCCTGTGCCCCGATGATGATGGCCTGGCCGCCCGGATGCAGCGCCCAGTCGAACTCAGGGATGCCTACCCGCTCCAATCCCGTCTGCGCTTGGAATGAGGGTAGCAGCTTCTGGAAAGCCGGACCGATGGCCTTCTTGATCAGACCAGGCACATCGCGCGTCAACACAGTTCGAAATCCGGTAGGATCTGCGTAAAAGCTCATGTGCTCCATCGTGCTTGGAATCGTTGAGTTTTCCCACTCTAGAAGCTGGAACGGCGGTTCTCGTTCTTCGAGGTCATGTAGCATACCTTGCTCATTGCAGAGGACAAATGCTGCCGCGGCGTCCGAAAACAAGACCCCCGCAATGTTGATGTTTGCAGGATCGGCACAAGCCTCAGCCTCGGCCAGGTCGTGCCTCACGTTTGGAGTGCAGAGCTCACAGGCGAACGCCAGTATGCGTGCTGGTTTGTCACGAACAGCAGTCCCGCAGGCAATCTGTGCTGCTACGCGCATGATGGCAAGCCCACCAGCACATCCAACACCATGCATCAAGATTCGTTCAACTGTGTGAGGGAGGTTGAGCCTGCCCGCAACCAGAAGATCGTATCCAGGGTTTCCCTGATTAGTGCAAGTCACGGCGATGGTATGAGTGATGTCCGCCGGCGAGCCACCCCATTCCTTCATAGCTTTCCGGCAGGCTTGTGCCGCGAGATCAACGCCGACTTGACGGTAGAAGCTGTCCAGATCAATAATCGATGGCGGGTCAGGACGATTGGCAAAACCCGAGTCATAGGCACGTACGGAGGCGCGAGTGTCGATGCCGGTGGTTCGATTGATCTGGAGAAGCTTCTTCAAACTAAAAATGGAGCACGTAAATTAGTGAGGTTCGTCCGTTTCATCTAACGCCTCGGTCTATACTTCGACAGATGCGTTCTGAGTGTTTCCTTTGCTGCTTTCTTCGTTGCTCGTGTGACGCTGCGACTAGAGAACGGACTTTACTCACCCAGGTTTTTCAACATCATAGAACCGTTTCGCGAACTCATCCAGCTTCTCTGGACCCAGGCGGTACGGCGGGTATTGCGAGCCAATGCCCGTGATCCAGAGGCTGGGTATGCGTAGCGCCTCCTGCGCACCATCCCCCCCATTCTGACCATTGATCGAACTCGCCATCTGGATGATGTCTCTGAAAATAAAATTTGACGAAAACGAGAGATCGAAGACGTTGATTTATTTTTGGATACCGAAATGAATATCCAAGACTGAGTTAATGCCTGTTCATTCTCAGGATTTGCGACACAAGTGCCTGGTATTGCGGCCCATGTCCGACTCATATGCTCAATCACCTTCAGCGGTAGAATTCGGACCTCGTTGCTGAGCCGCTTCGGGAGTCCGACACATGGTGTGTTAGTAAGACGGGCAACAAATCCTACCAAAAATCATCTCCGACGGCGGCTTCGGGAATCCGATTGTGGCGGATCGCTCTTGACATTCATCTGGCAGACCGAAACGATGTCCACATGCCGATTTAGGGTGAGATATAATGCATATATTAGAAGGTTACTTGATGATTTTGTCTTCAACGTTATGAGAAAGGATCATTTTTATAAGGCGACTTCCTCATTGACCGCGGCCACACGCCTTGCAGTTTTGACGACTAAAGTACGGAATGCAAAAGCCCCCTAGCATCAACCACGACGTTTCGAAATGATATCAGAGACCAACGATCAACCGCGTCTAAAACCAATTATCCATCTGCTAGCCATTCCGGGTTTAACGAAGTCAATGACTTGTTCAACTCCTCAACAGTGAACAGAAACAGCGGCGAGACTACAAATGGCTTACACACCCATGATGCAGCAACGAACGGTACTCTAGTTAATGGAACGCAAGTGGAGCACGACAATGAAGCCGCCTCTGTACCCGAGGCAGTTGAGCCAATCGCCATCTGCGGTATGGGCATGCGCCTACCAGGAGGCGTCACCGATGCTGCAGGTTTTTGGGACATGCTGATTAACAAGCGCAGTGGACGCTGCGAGGTGCCCAAGGACCGTTATAACGCCGAGACTTGGTATGGACCAGGCAAGATTGGCCATACCCCAAGCAAATACGTCTATTTTCTCGACAATATCAACCTGGCCAACATAGACTCATCTTTCTGGACCATGGCGAAGGAGGAGATCGAAGCCATGGATCCGCAGCAACGGCTGACCCTCGAAGTCGTCTACGAATGTCTGCAGAATGCAGGCCAAAACCCAGCGAGCTTCGAGGGAAGAAAGTAGGTATCTACCTAGGCACATTCGAGGGAGATTGGCTCGAGCTCGACGGCCGCGATCCCCAACAATACCATATGTACCGACTCACTGGCTACGGCGACTACATGTCGGCAAATCGGATACATTACGAGTTCGGGTTCGAGGGACCTAGGTTAGTGAATTGGGCGGCGATTCCCACCAAACTCGGAGACGACACTCAAGCATACCAAAATCCATTTCCGTTTCTAGAGCTGAGTTCCTGCTGCTCTATGCTGAGCTGCTGCTGAGCGATGGCTGAGGAAGTCGGAGCTCGGGCTGAGCTTGGGCTGGGGGGCTGGGAGGGGGCCCACTTTTGGGATCACAAACCCCTGCATATGCCCAGCTCTAGGACAGTGTCCCCCTATTTCGGGCCCAGGCTAGGCTTTCCCTCCTCGAAGAATCTGACCAGCAGTTCGTGTACCCGGCAATCTACGAGACCGCCACATTTGACGCCATCACTAGCTACGCAATTTCGCTTTCTTGTCTGCGCTTTATTGTCGCAATGTTTGCCCGGCCAGATGAACATAGCGTTTCCAAGATTGTGCTATTTCCTGCCTAAATCGCATCTACAAAATTTGCTCGCAATTTCTAGCCAAGTCAATTCTCTAAGTTAGTAGATAGCTATGCTCAGCTGCAAGGGTCACAGTCCTCCAAGAATGAAGGATCAAGTGGATTATGAACAGATCTGCTCGCTTGATTGTTGACATGTGGAAACGTGCCTGCTTGCCATAATTCCGCTTCTTACACCACCACCTATGCCTCATAAACTACGTGTAACCGGGTTCTACCTTATTCATAAGCAGTGGTGCTGAAAGGAACGGCTCGAAATCATGGTGGCAGGGCAGATTCTGCATCTGCAATGCTGCCTAGGGGGCAGGGTTTCCACCGATCTGAGATGAATCCTGGGCTATGTAAGAGGTAGACTGGCATTCCTTTATACACATCAGTTTCCTCATAATAAAGGTCACAGAAGGTAACAATCCAGGCATCCAGGCAATCTAGGGGTGGGAACGATGCTCAGGTGCTCCACGAAGCTGTCTCCACCAGGAGTCTGGCCCGAAGCAAAATCATTCAAGCTAACATGACCACTACCCCGACCACGAGAAGGATCAGAAGGAGGCAAGAGCTTCATGCGGAGCTTCTCTAACTCGGTGCCGTATTGCGAGGCTGGCATGATCCACACCAAACTTGGGCAGAATTGTATAATCTCGGTTGGACGAAGCATCCTGTCCTCAGCGCGGAAGTATCGTGGGTGATTGTCAATCCGGACGGTTATCACGTCCCCCCGCCTCCGGGAGGGTCAACGGACGCTTGGCATGGACGAGGAACTGAAGCAGACGGATGGCCTTGCCCTTGCGTCTTGTGGGATGGATTTGAGAGCGGCTTCGATACCCTTCGCAACCGAGACATGCCTCGAGGTTGTTTAGTTGATACGCTGCCCACCTGAACCTAGATCTGGTATTAAACATTTGATTACCCAAAGAAGCGGTCGGCAGAAGAGGCTTACATCCCATCAGGTCTGCCTCCGATCTCGTCAGGAATTTGCTGGAGTACCGAGAGGAACGAGGCCCATTTCTGGAACTCCGGGCTTTCCTCAAGCCTCGAAATGATGTAGGAACGGATGTCGGCGTCGATACACTCCTTGTCGAGTGAAACGCAGTTGCTTTCGCCAAAAACGGAGGGGGGCTCACGAAGAAACGCTGCTTCTGGCCGTCCAGTAGCAATCAGCTGTACGTGGGCAAATTCGGAGCTGGATACAAAGCTTCTGGTCCACCAGAGGAGTTCGGTTCTCGTAGTGCACTCGTCCAGCGTATCCAGTACGATGTACATCTTTGTAGGAATCCTCGCCATCGCGTAAAAGTAGTTAAATAGGGCCTTGATTCCCGGCTGGTCTCGGCCATTGCGGTGAGATCGGAATAGACTGTTGGGCTCCTTCGCAGAGTCGAACCCGAACTTGTATAGTTGGAAGGCAAGCGAGCGGAGCATGCCATCCACGGTTTACTTTATTGTATCAAAAAGTCGAAGGAGAAGTTAGGAGGGATGCGATCGTCCAGCTTCGTGAGACTGTCAAGGATTATCGTACTGAGAACCGTTTTGCTACATCCTGGTAGTCCGTGTAACTACAGGTGTTGACATGATCCAACGCTCCACTCGCTGAAGGCATGGCTGTCGAGAAACCATTGCCCAGTTCCTTCAAGCCGCAGTATCCTCGCATGATTGGTATTGGTCGCCGCATTGGGGGGAGGAGACAGCCAGCGCTCGATTTTGTCGATGTGATAGTCAGACTTCATGGCTTCGACTGTAACGGTTGTTTCACTTGATGTTCTTTGCATATCATCTAATTTCATTCCGACTATTTATAGTTAGGCGGCGTACTATGAAGAAGAATGGTCAGACTCACAGGAATCAAAGGACTTCGCTGATCCCTTTCTCAGCCTCGACTTTGTTTGGGGAATCTGACGCAGAAAATCCTTCGCATACGCGGCCACTACCATAGCCGCGAAGCCCTACCACTCCTTGTTTTTGTGAGAGTCAGAGCAGTCGCATATACCGTGGACCGCCAGACATGGAAAGTGGTTCATCGGCCCGGCGGCCTCCATCTTGAAGCAAAGGACGTCCTTTCCCGCCGCCAGTGCATCTCGAACATGGCATCCTTCGTCAATTGGTTTGCGCTAGCAACCAATCCGTAGTGAATCATAGGGTCGTCCTCCTCTTCGTCGCGTTCCTCTCGGGCCACCAGGTATGACGGATCGCATACTTCGTCGCAGTCTTCACCCGAGCTCGGAAGATGCGGGATGTCGGATTAGTACAGCCTGTCGCTAGCCGCAGGTGGACGGGTGTACTTCTCCGCTTCTTAATCTTCTTCAACGCCATGTCCACGCCGTCGGAAAGCTGGTTGCCCTTCATCTCGTATGTACTCTTGAGCACGCTGACTGCTGTCCGCAGCACCATTGGTGGCTGATTTAAGGATCCCGTTACTTGGAAAGATTGATTCTGGATCGTCTTGCCAAAATCGTATTGGAACACTCCGCCTCTGCTGCCGGCGCGACTGCTGACCACGACATCGCCGAGTCGCACATCGTGCTTGGGGCTTGGAGCACCGCCCCCGGTGCCGACAATCAACCCGATGCACACGTTCGGGAAGCTGTGCAGCATGTCTCTTCTTACAGCCGCGGCAGAGGCCGTACCATACTCCCCATCAGGCAATACAGCAGTCACAACATTATGACTTCCGATCCCGCCCAGGGCATAGCCGTTGTTCTCGCTCTGGACGACTTGTCGGGGGCGCTCGTGTTCTTCGTCGAGGAAAGCCCGGGCAGCGATGAACGGTGGGACGGCTGAGCGGGAAGGCACTACTGAGGAAGGCAGAGGACTCGTGAGCGAGGCCTTCAATGGGAGGATTGCTAGGCTCCAGACGGAGCTCAAGTTTTCGAAGGTAGCTGATATGCTTAGTCCTCTGCGCGGCTGTCGACGTTCGGCAAAGCAGTTAGGTCGTGAACAAGAGAAGATCAAAAAGCACGGAGGTCATGAGAAAGGGATGGAGCTCCTTTATAGACATTCCCGTTCATTCCGCCGGCCACCTTGTCTGGAACACCAAGGGGATTTAGAATTCAGGTGCACAAGTCAGTTGAACGGTCGGTTTAGGGTGATTAAAGGGAAGCTAGAGGCGGTAAGGGCTTAAGTCTCGAACAGTGTCTTCCTTTTGCGTCGCGAACATGGTTCATTCCATTTGAGCCTCCAACTGTGCACCCAGCCCTTGTATTCCTCAAATTGAGAACAGGCCAATCGACCCACGCTCGTTCTCTACTAAATATGACAACAAATCCAATCGGCCGCAAGGTCTATGTGACTGCCCATGCTCGTTTTAGCGTCGTGTACGCAATGTGAAGGTGGAGCGGTCTGGATCGGTGGATGATACCGTTTTGTGTCAAGATCTTGCAATTTCTCACCAATCTCATGTCATAGTACGACTTGTTGATGCCTAAGAAGGCATTCTCGTTGAACGTGAGTTCAGTTTTCTGTATTTAAGACCTTAACCCTTTTTCACTGACTTCACTATAGGTCGCCTCGCAACTCTGTTGCCGTTGTCCCAATCGCCACCTATCTAGTCCCATTCCCCCTCCAACCGCCGCTGTTGGGCCTCGTAACTCCAAATCCTTCATCACCGCCCAGGAAGCATCGTGTCGGCCCCTTTAACTCTCTCTACTACGAATGCCTTTGCCCAAGAGGCATGCTCACGTGTATTTTCGCAAACACCCGACGTCGACCGCACAAAGGAGGGGGTAGAAAGGCATCGGGCGGGAATGATTTTGGTATTGTCCGCAAGCGACAAAACGCTACAGTAATATCAATTGACGATGCTAAGCTTGGGAGGATGGTAGAGAAGAGAGTAAGTCAAATTTGACTTCCGTCACCGCATCTGCTAAATGTGATGCAGCTAGACCACAAAGTGAGCCTCGACAAGGAGTGGACGGTATGCAAAGATCTGGAAAAAGCAGATTTCTCAGTTTCCAGTTCTTGTGAGGCAAGACTCTGAATGGGGAGCCGTCAGGGTCAACAGTGATCCTATATCTAATGTGGTGACTGGCCAAGGCCATGAGTCCTACATTGTCTACGTCGCAAGCCAGAGCTGTCGCTTTTACCAGAATCCTTCAGTGCGCTTCTTCCATCGCCTGTAACATACGTATATACTCAATCGATGCGTCACTCGCCCTGAAAGAAAACTTGATCGTTGCCTGCTTCCCCCTGGGGGCATCTAGGCTTAGGTTGATGGGAGAGGGTGCTTAGATAAGGGATAGATCATTTGCAAGTTGCCGGATTGGGCGTGTTGTTGGAGGAATCTAAAGAGTTGTGCATAAATTAGACGTACAACAGTTGGACATGCCTGGCCTGAGGGAACGCGGGACCTGAGAAATGTCTACTAAATTCAAGGTTAACATCTTGCGGTACGGTAAATACAAAGTGCTATTTGGCTCCATAAACAGTCATATCGCATAGACTCTAATGAGGTGGTCTTTAGGGAGCCTCCGTCTGGATCCGGTCTGGACTGGAGAAGATGCACGTGTGGAGGGAGTTGTGAGGAATGGCATTGAGGCCAATGGCTTTCGAAGTAGAGCGAGAGGACTTGGTTACATATGGGCATTGGTTGACAGAGATATTGAAGAGCAGAATCACTTGTACAGGATGGATCAGAAAATCGGGAGTGTAGAGTACTCGTCTTAGAAAGGCAATATATATATGGGCCTAACCAACACAACTACCTGGGCCGCATCTTACAAGGGCTGTATGGGCGGCCCGTCAGCTCCCACCATGACGGGCCGTCCGCTCACAAAGGCGGTGAGAGCGCCACTGCACGCCCCATCTTCGTCATCTACGCTCACCAAGGCGACTACTTCTACCACCAATCTGAAACCTTCGGTGGGCTGGGTGTGCGGAGAGGTTAATACTCCGTTCATGATTGTGTTGGCCATGCTCTGGATTAGCCAATGCCCGTCGAGTCCACATATAGTTCTCTTCCAAGGCTTCCCCAATCACTTTCCACTTGCAGCCGCACTTGCGGGACCGCCTCTGGCGGAGCCCCGTCCCTTTAGACGGGCGTGGCTGACCATACCGATCACACTCAAACACGTAGCGAGTCTTCATTGCTCGACTTCCAGAGGCATTGCGTCTAACAACGTCTAACTCGTTCGCCTTCGCGAACGCGTTAACCTTAGCGTGAAAGGCCTTGATCGATGGAGCTGCAGAACCGGGAATCGGTGGGTTGGGAATTGGTTCGGCCTCGCTCTGACTACCAGACTTCATGTCAGAGAAGCCGTTCCACTCTTCGTACTCCTGCTCGTCTTGGTTTAGCGGTGGTGACGGTAGAGAGAGCGACAGGAAAGGGTCGCGGTTGTCGTCTCCCGGCTCCGAGGTACACCGCCGCAGGCTAGACCCTTCTCGATTCCTGGTCAACTCGCGAGATAGTAATGAATTTGTCTCTGTTAGCTCCCGCGCGAAGTTCAGGGAAGACTGGAAGCTGGCCTCGATCCGCGTGTGGGCATCGACTTTGTCCACCTCGAGAGACGGTGTAGGCGCTGTCTCTCGAGCTCGTCTGGGCCTGGAATCGCCGTGATGAATAACCGCCGAGTCCCGTCGCCATGGAAGCAGTCGTCCAAGAAGATTCATGACTGCCGCAGTTTCCACCAGGGCTCGTCGACACCACAAGAGCCATGTGGTCTCGGTAGACTGGTAAAGCAGCTTTCTGGCCATGTCGCGAAAGGATTGTATAAGGCGTCGTCGTCGTTAACGCCGTAATAGGGCTCAGGATCGAAAGGAGCCCGAGCCTGAGCCTGAGCCTGAGATGCCTGTCTCCGGCGCTTGCGCGGAGGCATGCCCGAAATGGAGCCATCACTGCTATCACCGCTGCTGATAGCGATTCTGTTTTCTTGCAATCCCATTGCAATTGGCCTTCCAAAATCCAGGATAGTAGCTTTTGGATATTTG
This sequence comes from Monosporascus sp. GIB2, assembly GCA_004155935.1. Classification (NCBI taxonomy): domain Eukaryota; kingdom Fungi; phylum Ascomycota; class Sordariomycetes; order Xylariales; genus Monosporascus; species Monosporascus sp. GIB2. The sequence goes on from QJNV01000154.1 coordinate 21,821, forward strand.
TGATCACGATTTTGAGGACAGATATATTGAAATGCGGCTGCGCAGACAGAAAGTCGGTAGGGTAAAGTTAGTATCGCTGTTGAAAGAAGGATGGCTGGTTGTCAAAGCGGCGTGGATTGAAGTGCGTGATGGGCGGCCAGGTGGCCAGTGAGGCACCGGACCCCTATCAGGCGTACAGGCCAGTCAACAGAAATTCTTGGGCCAATCAATAAACACGGCCCGGCTATCAAAATGGTTCGGCCCGTACTGTATATAAATTGCCCTTAGAAAATACCAGACAGATTGCCGTGCGCCCACGCTGGATCGCGCCAAGCAGCCTTATTTGCGCGCCCGGGCGCCCATGTATTAGTCGCCTGTTGCCTGAGCCTGCTGGGGTAAGCACTTGGGGTCTATAATACACGTGACCTTGGCCTTTTCTTCAGGACGCCGAGACGCAACTGACCCCCGAATGGAAGTCCTATGTAAAGATGCCTTTGCTTTGCATTTGCCGTCTCCCCATCGGGCTTCTAGGCCGCAACGCTATGCTGCGCTTGTCGGCGACGTGGTTACACGTGCGCGTTTCTGATTCCGTTCGTCTCTTCAGACTTCTTGCGTTCTGGGAAGGATCTCAGAGGCAGTCGACTTCACAGCCATGTACCGATATCAACCGCTCCCACCCATCACCACGACGGGGCGAACGCCTCCCTTCACTCGCCTTCTATACCTCGAGCCAGGGAAGAGCGATGACGAGCCCTTTTGTGGCCGACTCGAGGTCGTAAATGTGGAAGATGCTCCGCCGTACGAGGCCCTCTCCTACACTTGGGGAATCGACGACCCAACCAACTATATTTGGTTCCAGGGCAACCCGCTGCCTATCAAGCCCAATCTGGAGAGCGCATTGCGGTCCCTCCGCCTTCCGACCCAAGTCCGTTGCCTTTGGATCGATGCGCTGTGCATCGACCAGTCGAGCGTGGACGAGCGATCGCGCCAGGTCCAGTACATGCGGCTCGTCTACAAGCACTGTGCCAGGGTCGTCGCGTGGCTTGGGCTGAAGTCTGGGGGCGCCGAAGAGGCCTTTGAGGTTGCGAAGAGACTCGCCGATGTTAGAAAACTGATTGCGGAGTCCGAAGAGGCCACCCCCGGCGAAAGGCCAGCGGAGGTTGATAACGAGTTTGTAGCTAATATTATGGAAAGTGCTATGGCAGGGCTGCCCACAGCGTCCATGGGACATCTGGTCAATCTCTTCGACCGGGAGTACTTCCACCGGACTTGGGTCGTCCAGGAGGTCGCCGTAAGCCCCTGGGCGATTGCAAAATGCGAAGAACTTGAAATATCATTCTTCGATCTGATCTCGACGTTGCTCTTCCTGGGAGGTCAGCGCGGGAGAATCGAGATGGCGACGTCGCTCCACGTCTGGTATAACATCTTTGCGAACCGGCATGAGAAGCACATGACTTTCACAGATGTGGCAGGTTCTCTCGGCCCGCTCCTCGAGCTACTGGAGGACATGAGGAGCTTCAAGGCCACAGATGTCCGTGACAAGGTCTACTCGATTCTGGGCATATGCGACGAAGGCGTCCAGCCCGTGCTGACCTTGACGCACATAACGAGGGAGACGGCCCGATACCTCGGTGCATTCCACCGCGCCGTGACTAATGTTCAGAACTTTATCAACAGCCACAACCCTCAACTCGATTTCGGCATCCCCGCAGCTCTGAAGCCAGATTACCGCAAAGACACCGCCTCGGTTTACATCGATCTGGCACGCTTCATGATCAGCAAGTCGCCAATGTTCCTCGATGTTCTCAGTTACGTACAGCACCATAGTGATCCGTCGCCCGGAGAGTATCCAACATGGGTTCCGAAGTGGTTTGAGGCCAAGGCATACCAAGTCTTTCGGAGAGGAGGAGCCTTTGCAGCAGGGACGTGTACTCCCCCGCTGTCCGACCTACTCCAGTCGAGAATAAGGCGAGCCTTCGCAATCCCGCGCGCTCTCACCCTCGAAGGGTTTCACGTCGGCGTGGTCCAAATAGTGAGCGACATCATAACATTTGAGCGTAGTGAGGATTCCGTGACGGCTGCTATAGAGCATGCCTGGTCTCAGTTACTCCCTATGCCTATGGTACCCAAGCCGAGGCAAGTTTACCGGACAGGCGAGCCGTTAGACGTGGCCTTTTGCAAGGCTGTTTCGGCTCATCCTCTCGGCATCACGTACGGTTCTCTGTTTGTAGACTCTGCGATGGGATTCCGATTCCCCGTCCGGGATTTCAACAGGCAAACGGCGACCCAATTGAGCGAACGGTGCGTGGCCAGCTTCCTTGACAGACTGGGCCGGCGGCACGGAGTTTCTCAGCCGACACAGGTCCCGCTGCAAGGCGGCACAAGTAAGGATGCTAAATGTTTTCGGTCCGGATTTTGCCTATATTCCTACAATCGTCGAGCATTTCTAACAAGGGATGGGCATATTGGAATTGGGCCAATGGTTATGCGACCAGGTGATGAGGTCGTAGTACTTTTCCGCGGAACGATGCCGTACGTGCTGCGTCGGCGCCAAGATCACCACATCTTCGTCGGCGACTGCTATGTCAGGGACGATGATATCATGTATGGAAAGGTAACGGAGAGTGTCAGACATGGGAGGAGCTCTCGTCCGGTTTTTGTTTACGAGATAAGATGAGAAGCTATGTGCTGCAAAGCATCTTGCTGAGGCGAACTGGGTTTACCTCTCTTTAGAAGCCATGGTATGGGCCGTGCCCATTCCCGGCCCTCAGCAGGAATGCGGGCCATTCTTGCTCTTCGGCCAGGTCAAGTTATCCTCATGCAGAGCCACGCATATGTTAAAAGGTATGAGGCTATAATTACTGAGGGTGGAAGCGAAGGTAGGCTCTTTATGGAATGTAATAGGTAAGACTATATATTCAACTATATGACTCTTCAACTCCAATTTCTTCCTGGGTAATATAGGGCCATATATATTCAAATGTCTTCGGCGTTTCGGCGGCTCGGCCGCCTAGGATTAATACTAAAATATAAGGTAAAATATGTTACGGAGTTACTTTAAAAGCCACCATAAAATTATATAAAACCCTGACATCACGCACTGAAGCATATATATAACTGAAGGAGGAAGAATTATCAGGTTGACCTCTGAAGAGATCCTGTTTAAAAAGAGAAGGTTATGAAGCTTTCTTAATTACATATGAAACAGCTATAATTGAAAGAAAGCGATACCGGAGATTCGAACAGCGCATCTCTCTGGTGGTGAAGCTAGCTAAGCCACGGCGTTGCTAACAGACCTAGATTTCAGTAGGGCCTGACAAACTACCTTAGAGCTACCTTATAGGTATCTTAAAGAAATCGAATAACTTTAAAGCTTTTGGGTTAGAAATTCGAATGTAAATATTACAGTTAGCTTTAAGAACGAATAAATAAGGAAGTTAGATAATTCTAAAGGAATTCGAATTGAAATACCAGACATAGGCTTAAACACGAATAAGACGGGGAGGACATAATATGGACGTATGAAAGCTATGGATGCTTATCAACGCGGTGTAGTTAGTTCTCAGGGAGCGAGGACCATTATATAGGGATCCACTACTTTTAAATACGGAAGGATTTAATTATAGCATAGGTCCAGGACTTCGTTAAAAGGACCGAAAACTGGGATCCCGGTCCCAAAAGGGTGCCCATGGCCGACCCCCTGGTTGGGGTTGTCATCACCTTCATAAGAGTTGGACGGGGTAATGGGAATAATCCAGAGGGCCCAGAAACGGGGATAGGGACTGGTTAATGGGTTACCTAACCAAAGGGGTAAGCAGAGTTGATGTAGGCTGATAGGGGGCTGAGGGGGCTGATAAATAACTGAGTCGATGTTAAGCCGGAAAGCAAAGAGGTCGTAATAGTGGTCACCCCTGCCGATTCACGTGTCGCTTAAGTTTCGACTCATAATACCATGATATTTATTTACTAACCTCCTACCAGTGTCACTATTAGAACTGCTTGCTCGTCCTCACTGACAGCCTTGCATAATGCATGCCATGATACATACTCTGGAGATTGCGAGACAGCCGTTGTGGCCTGCGCTAACATCATATACTCACCGCGGACGACCATCACGATGCAGGAGCAGGGTGTCTTGTCGCCAAGTGGTCTCTGTCAAACTTTTGACGCCAATGCCGACGGCTACGCGCGAGGCGAGGCTGTATCGGCTATTTATGTGAAGAGACTCAGTGATGCCGTGAGGGATGGCGACCCGATTAGGTCTGTGATTCGGTCAACGGCGATCAATGCAGGTGGGAAATCTTCCACGCTCACGGCCCCAAATACAGCCGCCCACGAAAGACTTATCCGGCGCGGCCATGAGCTTGCTGGCATTACAGACTTCTCTAAAACAGCTATGATCGAGTGCCATGGGACAGGAACAACGGTAAGCCTAGGCATTTGAATGATGGTGCTTCGTCTAAGTAACCCTTCCTAGATCGGTGACCCAATCGAGACATAAGCAGTGGCGAACGTTTTCGGAAACTATGGGATATACATAGGATCTGTAAGTCATTTGTGAACTTCTTGATCTCTCAATATGGCTAAGCCTTTCAAGGTGAAAACGAACTTGGGCCATAGCGAAGGGGCCTCCGGGCTTTCTAGCGTCATCAAAATGACCCTCGCTCTGGAAAATGAGACTATCCCGCCTAATCTGAATTTTACCACGCCAAACCCCAAGAGTGAGTGACGAAGCTCCTTATCAGACGCCTCCAGATACTCACTGACCATCCCGCAGTCCCATTTGAAAAATGTAAACTTAAAGTCCCAACGGAACCTTTGCCTTGGCCTTGCGACCGCGACCATCTTGTCGGAGTCAACAGCTTCGGGATTGGCGGTTCAAATGCCCACGTAAGACCCGACCCCCAGAGTCTTGGCTGACTATCAAAGAACTAAATTCGGACAATTCTAGGTATTACTCTCTAATGCCGCGTCATGTGGGATCGACAGAAAATCAAAGCCATCAGGGTTGTTTGATGAGGCGCCCACTCATAAGCTCTTGCTCTTCTCTGCTAAACACCCGAAAGCGCTAGGCAAGACCATTGAGGATCATCAAGCCTACCACCTTTCGAATCCATCAAGAATCCATGACTTGAGTTACTCATTAGCCCTGAAACGAGAGGCTTTGGTCAATCGAGCCTTTTGTATCACCGATGGAGTGGGAGACTGGAGCCCGGTTTATTCACCCCGCTCAGCACCTCGCCACCCTGCCAAGCTTGTCTTCGTATTCAGTGGACAAGGGGCTCAGTGGGCTCAGATGGGCAAAGCCCTTATTCACAACGTTCCCGAATTTAAAGAAAGCATTGAGCGGCTGGATGGACACCTCCAGGCACTTCCTCACAACCCATCATGGCGCCTATTAGGCAAGTCGTCGCTTTCTAAGATTCTTACAAACGGGTCATAGCTAACTAGGCCCAAGATGAAATCCTTGCACCAAAGAAGCGTAGCCGCATAGCCCAAGCAGAGTTGTCGCAGCCTTGCTGCACAGCAATCCAGATCGCACTGGTTGATCTCCTGAAGCACTATGGCGTACAGCCTGATTTTGTGGTTGGTCATTCGAGTGGCGAGATCTCAACCGCCTACGCGAGCAACTCCATGACTGCGCAGGAGGCGATTGCGGTTGCTTACTATTGAGGTATGGTAATGATAGAGGCCGACCCCGTGCAAAAGCCGGGTGGTATGGCTGCTATTGGCCTGGGTTCCGACGATGTCAACCCCGTTTTGACTGATGGGGTCATGATTGGCTGCGAGAACTCGGCCGAGAGTACAACCATTACAGGAGACAAGGTTGCATTGGAACACGTCATGCAGAGGATCAAGGAGGCTAATCCAGATGTCTTGATCCGGGCACTGCGGGTCGATCGAGCATATCATTCTCGTATGTTCCGTCTAGCATTCCCTATGTCGCCGGCGGCAAATCAGTCATTAGAATCTATAGCTAATACTTCCACCAACAGATCATATGAGAGTATTAGCACCTCGCTATCTCGAACTTATAGGCGGTATTGTCAACTCATCTGATCCCGTGGTACCGTTCTACTCGAGCGTTTCTGGCGAGCACGAACTCAGCGGCCAGAATCTTGGCCCGCAGTACTGGGTCGACAATCTGGTCTCGCCGGTCCGATTCTCTACAGCACTTCAGCAGGTTGCTTCTACCACAGGGCGGAAAATTTTCATAGAAATCGGGCCACACTCTGCGCTAGCTGGCCCTGTCCGGCAAATTTTGAAGTCCGTTAAGCCTTCCGATGAGTATTTAAATACATTGACGCGAGGACAAGATTCCCATGCCGATGTGCTCAAAACGCTAGGAGAGCTCTGGGTCGCCAACCAACCATTGAATCTCAATGCTATCGTTGGTAAGGGGAATTCCTAAATGATCTACCGCTTTATCCGTGGCAATATGAGGAGCCTCTGTGGTATGAAAGCCGCTTAGCACGAGAATGGCGTCTTCGCCAATTCCCACATCACGATATTCTTGGCTCACGGGTCTTAGAGAGCACCAACGTTGGACCAAGTTGGCGCAATTTGCTTCGACTTGACGTCGTTACTTGGATCAAAGAGCACGAGATTATGGGCGACAATATATTTCCTGGAGTGGGATATGTGGCCATGGCAGGTGAAGCATTCGCCAACTAACGGGCGCTACTGACTACACATGCCGACGTGTACACATCAATGCCGCGATAATACTAACGTACGATTCCCCTACCGAAGTGGTCACCCAACTCCATAAGATACCTTTGACAAGTTCAGAGGATTCGGCCTGGTACAGCTTTATAATCACTAGCTTCCAGAGCGGCAGCTGGTTAAAGCATGTCAGCGGAGAGGTCTCGGCAGGCTCCGAATTTCCACGAAAAGCACCAGAGATCAAGCCTCTGCCGCGTGTCGTGTCGAGTAAGTCTTGGTACCGCAACTCGCGCCTCCTTGGCCTCGAATATGGTCCTCGCTTCTTGGGACTGAAGGATATGACGGCGCATCCGGTCAGCCCAGAGCTTGTGACACACATTACGAACGATATTCAGGATGGGGAGTCCTTCTATGCAATTCATCCCGTCACTTTGGATTGCCTTCCGCAGGCTCTGGGACCCGCCCCAACGAATGGTCTCATCAGAAAGTGGTATCAAGTCGCGATTCCCACTTATATTGACGAGATGTATGTGCGGCCGCCTCCTGTGCCGGATATGATGATGCATGTACATGCGGGAGAGCGCCGTAGAAACGGATTTATTGGCGACATGGTTGCCGTATCTGAAGGGCAGGTGGTAATCCAGGTCAAGGGACTGCAAAGCTCGTTTATTGGCTTTGCTGATGCCGCCGGCGACAGTAACAACGATCCACACGCTGCAGTCGAGCTGGAGTGGAAAGAGGACATAAACCTGATGAATGCATCACCCTTGATACACCCTGCAAAGGATAGGAGTGATGTTCACAGGCTTCTGGACGCATTCTCTGCGCTCTGTATCCTGCAGACAATCGAGAGTGTCCGGGACCTGAAGCCGACCAGGGCTCATCTGACGCATTTCCGAGAGTGGTTACTCGGGCTTGAAGGTGACATCTCAAAAGGCTATAGCCCTGGTAGCTTTGAGGAAACAGATATCCTCTTCCTGTCACCAGATTCCCGTAGGGAGGGAATTGACACGATGTACGCTCAACTTCAAGACACTGAAGCTCGTGCGGCAGCCACGGCAGTCTACCGCATCGCAAATAATTGCCAGTCTATCTTCCAGGGTAAATTTGACGAGTTGGCGCTTCTCCTCGAAGATGATGTTCTCCATCAACTTTACGACTTCATGCAGAACTCGGAGTACTCGGGCTTCCTGGACCTGGTGGCACATCGAAAGCCCAGCCTTAAGGTGCTAGAAATTGGCGCCGGCACTGGCGGTACCACGGCGGCAGTACTCCCGGCTCTGCGATCCACTTATGGCGAGCGCATGTACCTTTCATATACCTATAGTGACGTGTCGTCGGGCTTCTTTCCAGCTGCCAGAGATCGCTTCAAAAACTATGCCGCTATTGACTTCGCCGTTCTCGACATCTCCAAGGACCCGTTAGAGCAGGGTTTCAAGGAAGGAGATTTTGATCTCGTGATCGCTTGCAATGTCTTGCATGCAACGCCAAACATTAACGAGAGTTTGTCTCACGTGCGAAAGCTCATGCACCCAAGAGGCAGACTTTTCTTGCAAGAGTTGTCACCAAAAACGAAATGGATCAACTTCGTGATGGGAGTGCTGCCCGGCTGGTGGCTGAGAGCAGACGACTCCCACTTCCTAGAGCCGTACATGAATAGTGCTCAGTGGGACAACGTCCTCCGCGCAGCTGGATTCGCTGGTGCTGATGTGGTAGCCCACGACGGCTACCTCAATAACAACATCATATCTAGCCCCACGGACTGCAGCCCTCGGTCGAAGCGGGTGAGCCTACTATGTCCCGACAAGGGCCAAGAGGCGGCGCCCGCCATCAATGAACTCGCGCTCACGCTGCAGAAAGATGGATACAAGGTGGATTCCCTTGATTTTAGCAATGCCGCATTGACTACGGTGTCCGAGAGGGCTTGCTCTCTCATTTCAATAATTTTTAGGAAAAAGTGTTATACGTACACGCCATATATAATTTAAAAAGTTTTATATAAACGAAATATAATAAAGCAATTAATATAATAACTAAAAATTAATTTTTTAATTATTAATACTTTAAATTATTCGATTAAATAAAATCTTATTAATTTATTTTTAATTAAATTTAATATGGGTTAATCGATATTATTCGTAATTATGTAATATTAGTCGTAATTAATAAAAGTGTTACAACCCTACAGGAGGGAGGTCTTGGAAATGGTCCCTCTAGACCGAAACAGGACCCAAATGGGTCAAATTACGTAAACAGTGCTTAACAGCGATGCACTAATTACGGCTAAATATAACTAAGCATTACTTAATAATAATTAATTAAATAAGCATAAATTAATAATATAAAATAAGAATATATATATTCGTTATTATTTAAGCTAAATAACGATAACTTGCAATATAATTTCGTTACCTAAAACACCTTTAATATTACGAAACGTAACTAAGTTATCTTATTATTACTTAAATTTTTACAGTATTTTGCTAACATAAACCCGTCGATTTAAGTTTAATAATTAATTAATTAGCCTAACCGTTATACGTTACAAACTTTTGTTTAATAATACCGTTAAACTCTAAACAATATCCCGATAACATATCTACCAACAAATAACCCGCTTATTAGGCCCCTAAAAACAATAACATAAATTCGGATAAAAAAAAGCAGGCTTTTACCTTTACTAAAAAAAAGTTTTTCGATATCTGGATCTTATAAATTAACGTATTAACTAATTTAAACGTAATAATACGGAGCTTACCTCGATATTTCAGGTTATTCGGACTTTTCTAGAATAAATACGTTAAACCCTAGAAAAAACACCCGCTTAACCAACCTTTAACAAAAAGCTAGGAAAAATATTAAAACCTCTTAAACCCGAACCATTCGATAAAACGTCCACTAAATTATAATTATTCCTTACTTAATATCGAACATATTTTGGGTATTTTTTAATATAACTAATTACCTTAATTGCACGAATCGAATTCGTAATAAAACAACTTTCGGGATACGTAATTACTTAATTTAAATTCGTTATACGAAAACATATTACGGTACTTTTAAAATAACAAAATCCAAAAATAATACGGATTTATAATAATTACGAAACGTTCGAACAAATTCTTTAAAAGGTTTTCGAAATAATAAACGAAAAAAATAAAGTAAAAATAAAAATCCAATAATTACGACAAAAAAAATTTATATTTCGATACGGCACCGATTTCGTTCAACTTTTTTCAAAACTTAACTAAAAACCAAAAATTTTAATGGCCCGATTTTTCGACGGCCTTAAAAAAAAAGTCCAAAAAAACTATTTAAAAAAAACCGTTTACAATATCTCACAGATTATATCATTATAACTGTTAAAATCGACGATCGGCAATACGCCTAACGAACATATAACGTAAAAAGAAAAAACGATAATAAATTACGATATAATATAAATAATAACGTACCTTGACAAATAAATACGTTATATAAAATTAAATCTAAATTTATAAAAATCGGCGTTATACAAAAACAGAATAAATAACGTATCGAATGCTGGAATTATAGTAAAACGGGTTACCGGGCCAAAAAATTTAAGGCACTTAAAAAACCCCAATAAGATAAACCATAAACTCCCGTATTTACGGGATAACCCCTAAATAATAAAAGAAAAACCATCGCAATAATACGTCGCCAGCCCTTTATTAAGGAACCTTTAAACGATATAGAAAAATAGTTATAAAAATATCAAAAATAAACAAAAGTAATTTATCCCAGTATCCCCGATCGATACGCCAGGAAATATCCCATTTATTACCAACAATAATAATACCCGGATTACGAAAAATGGAAATAATTTATTTACCTACGTATCGCATATATAACAGAAAAAAAATTCGACTTTTCCAGTTAAATTAGCCGAAATAAACAAAACAAACGATAATACCGTTATTTTCGCACGTTACGCTTTTAAAAAGAAATTAACTAATTAATAGCATTTTATAATTAGCCCCTAGGAATATAATATCTTAAGAAGGATTTATTTTATTACTTCGAAAAATACGAACATTTAATATTAGAAAAAAAAAAACGTTAAAAGAACGTATCTTATTTACGCGGCAATTAATCGCGGATTTTCACCTCCGATTATCTACCATTATGGACCCGTAAAAAAAATTTTATAACTAACTTAGAATAAATTATTAAGAACTTATAGGGAAAAAACGAAAACATTCCTACTTAGGAAATAACATACGCCATGGAAAAATAATTTACTTAATAAAACCAGGAAATGCGGCAATAAAAAAAGATTTTAGTTAAAAATTTTTTAAAAATATAAAAATATCGAAATACGTAGCTTTATAGGGATACGAAGCTTTACGTAATACGTATTAACGTTTTAAAACCGTAAATTAAATAATAACATTATTTTATCAAATAATTACAGAATTAAATTAATAACTTAAAAAAACGAACATAACGGTTTAAATAGCCCTTAAAAAAACCAAGCCCCTTGTAAGAAAATCGTGGAAAGGCGAAACCTAGAAGAATTAACAGGAATTCCCAAAAAGGGCTTTAGCAGTAATAAGAAATAACGAAAATCCCATTACTCTAAAATTACAAATTGAGATATATTAATATACCATAATAATAAATAACGAAGTTTTAGGAGGTAATTATATTACGCTTAAAGTAATTAACTAATTTAGATTATTATAAAGATATAAAAAGGACTTTTATATTGCGAATACCGCCAAAAGTTAACCCTTTTTATACGATAATAGGAAAATTATACGCGAAATTAATTATTTCGATACCGTTACGCTAAAACGATATATAACTATTAATTTCGATATTATACCGTGAAAAAATTATAACATAATCTTAAAAATAACATAATTACGTTAATATAATTTTTTAATCAATTAAATAATTAGCCAGATAAAATTCCTTTTACGGTCCAACGATAAATAACAAGAAAAAAAATAAAGATTTTAATATTCGACCGAAAATAACGGCGAATACCGGCATAAAAATACGACAAAAACCTTACCACCTAAAAAAAAAAAAAAAACATAAAAAAGAAAAAGGATATCATAAAAAAAATTCGACGTATTATTACCACCATTAAAGCAAAATTACGATAATTAAATAACGATTTATAATAACCAGGTCCGGAATTAAAAAAATTAATTAATATATTACCATAATATCATAAGTATAAAAAGTTTTTCAGCAAAAAATTTAAAATAAAGTTACCGGAATATAACGAATAAAATTATGAAATTATCCTTAAAAAAATATCAATTAAGTTTTACCTTATTTATAACCTTAATAAAACAAAATTATAAACATTCCGAAAGTATTTAAAAAATCGATTTAAAAAAAATGGATTCGATTATCCAAATTATTAACCGGTTATCTTATATTTTTTGTACCTAATAAAAACGGCAAACTACGATTAATAATAAATTACCGATAACTTAATAACATTACTGTTAAAAACCGAATATTATTATTTTTAATTAATAAAATAAAAAATTGTTTTTACGAAATATAATAATTTATTATTTTCGATTTTAAAAATGAATATAACTTAATTCGTATTAAAAAAAACCATAAATAAAAAATAACGTTTCGAACGAAATACGGCTTTTACGAATACCTCATTATCCTTATAAAATTTATTAACGTACTTATTACCTTTTAACGTATAGTAAACTATATCTTTCGGAAATATTTTAATATCTTTATAATATATTACCTCGACGATATTCTCATCTTTTCGGAAACTAAAAAATAACCCGAAAAATATGTTCACAAAATATTATAATTACTTTAAAATGTTAATTTACTAATTAACGCGGAAAAAAACCAATTTTATACACAAAAAGCTTAAATACTTAAGCCATATTATTATTTCCGGATATATCAAAATAAACGTTAAAAAAATCGCTATAATACTTAATTAAACATAACCTACCATAATTAAAAAAATTTAAATTTTTTTCGAATTTATTAATTATTATCGAAAATTCATTAAAAATTTTAACCAGATAACTATACCTTTTAACGTATTTATATAAAAGGAAAAAAAGTTCTAATAAATACCTAAAACGGAAAAAATATTTTAATAATTCAAAAAAATAATTATAAATTAACTAATATTAATTATATATAACTTAAATCGCCTAATAAAGCTAAAAACCGACGTATCAAATTATGCTTTAAACGTAATAATCGGATAACGAAATAATTAAAATATATTACACCCGGTTACTTTTTTTTCCTATAAATTGCAAAAACCCGAATTACATTATATTATTCCGGATAAAAAATTTTTAATTATTATTAAAACATTTCGCGAATTTAAATATTTCCTTAAAAATAACTAATATTAAGTTAAAATTTACACAAATCATAAAAATTTCACTCGATTTACCACAATTAGAAAATTTATAACACGATAATTTCGTTATACAAAAAAATTAATAAATTATAACTTCGTTATTATTTATCGCAAAAAATCGGAAAATAATAAAGCTAATATACTTAACAAACGAACTAATTTAAAAAAAAAAATAATTAAAGTTAATTACGTTACTTTCGACACCATAAAAAAAAAACATTTACGCCTACGATAAATTGCTATAATCACGACCATACCACTAAAAATGTATAAGGTAATCCGAAAATCCAACATACATATATACGATATAAACGACTTATTATTCATATAAATACCTAAAGAATATAAAAAGAATTTTACCCAAAAAATACATAAACATTAATTACACAAATACTCAAATGTCGGAAAAATACTTAAAAAAATACGACGATTTTATCGTTTTCTATATATAAAAAAAACAGTACAAAAAATTATACGACAATACGATATATATGCCAAAATAAAAATATAACGATATAAACCTTATGGAAAATTATAATTATTACTAATTACTAAATAACCATAAAACTCTATTACGATAAACTTTATTACCAAACTCCTTTTATTAAAAAACCTAATTACGGGCATATATTACGATAACATTTTCGTAATTATTAATCGATTTACAAAATTTTCCTATTTCTTACCTTATAACAAAAACATAAATGCCGAATAAATAACATACATTTTCTTTCGAAATATTTTTAATATATACGGATTATCACATAAAATTATTTTAAACAAAAGCATAACGTTTACGTTTAAATTTTAGCAAAACTTAATAACATAAATCGGCTTAAATCATAAATTATTTAATATATTCCGACCATAAATAAATAAACAAACGGAACAACAAAATTAAATATTTAAAATATATTTATAATATTACGTTAATTACGAACAAAATAATTAAATTAAAAAATTACCAATAACTTAAATAACTTATAATACCAACTATTACGAAAACATTAAAATAACGCCATCCATAACCAGTTTTAAGTTCACCCTAAAAATTTACCGAAAATCTTAAAAAAAAAAATTACTTAATATCAAAACAATCCTAACGTCGGAACAACTTAAATAACTATACCAAAAAATAAAAACAGAACTAAAATTTGTACGCAACCAAATAAAAAAACACTACGACCAAAAACGGTTAAAAAAAATTAACTTTTTTAAAGGGAAAAATGATTTACCTAATTACAAAAAATATCCAAATAAAACGGCCAAACAAAAAACTCGATTTCAAATACATTAATTCTTACAAAATTATCAAAAAAATTTCAAACAATAATTGCCAATTAAATTTACTATTAAAAATTAAACTCTATTTAATCTTTCATATATCCTTACTCGAATTAATAATAAACACCATTAAGGTTCACATAAAACAAAACGAAATGGAAATAAAAAATAAACAAAAATATAAAACGGAAAGAATTTTAGATATACGGAAAATAAACGGACTTACCTAATATTTGGTTAAATAAAAAAAGTACCCTAATTCGGAAACATTATAGGAACCCGTTAAAAATTTTGCCGGTACCTAACGTTTATTAAAAAACTTTCACTAGTAATAACGGAACTACCAAAAATAACACCCTAGTTAACGTTTTTAAAAAAATAAATCGGTATTTTCGATACCGGACCAATCCATTAAATTAATAAATGGCACAAATATAATTATAAAAACCTTTACGTTAACCTATTTACGCCGTTTTTATTCTTCCAACTTTTCCAAAAATTACAACTTACGCTATACCATTTTTACATTTTTAAATCGAAAAAACGTTTTTTATTTCTAAAAACGAATTAAACGCGTAATAACTTTATTTATTTCGCGTTAATAATGTTATTATAACTCCAAAAAGGGCTCCTCGGCTAATATTTCCTTACGCTTTAATCGTTAATTTTTAATATGGATATTTTTTTAAAAGAAAAATCGCTATTTCCGTTACAAAAAGTACCCCGTCTAACGCAAACTTTATATTTAAATACGTTTTCCATCATCTCGCATTTTTAACCCTTAAAGAAACAAAAAGAATATAACATAACTTCGAAACTAAATTCGTTAAAAATAAAAAAAAAGTTTTAACGACAAACGGTCGAAAAAAAAACTTAACGACGAATTTTAGCTATACGACCCGACATAATAAAAAAAAGATACTTATCGCAAAAAAAATTTTAAAGGCAAAATTTGCGGAAAGGGAAAATCGTATTATAACTTTATAAAAAGGAAATTTCGGAAACGGTCCTTTTAAACCAAAACAGGACCCAAATAAGTTAAATTATGTAAATAATGCTTAATAACGATACACTAATTACGGCTAAACATAATTAAGCATTACTTAGTAATAATTAATTAAATAAGCATAAGTTAATAATATAAAATAAAAATATATATATTTATTATTACTTAAGTTAAATAACGATAACTTATAATACAATTTCGTTACTTAAGGCACTTTTGGTATTACGAGACGTAACTAAGTTATCTTATTATTGCTCAAATTCCCATAGTACTCTGCCAATATAAACCCGTCGACTTAGGTTTAATAGTTGGTTAATTAGCCTAGCCGTCACATATATTACGCATAAAAACGATATAAATATTTACTTAAACTTATATACCGGGATAAAACAAAATATTAACGAATTTATAGAAAAAAAACGCCATTCGAAATACAAAAAATATACCGATAATAACGATAATGAAAACAACATAAATAACAACTTATCTCCTATTAATAAATTCCCTTCCGTCCCTCCGAAAAAAAAATTTAAACTTATCGGAAAAAAAAAGCCGTAAATAAACTGTTACGACCCTATAGGAGGGAGGCCTCGGAAACGGTCGCTTTAGACCGAAACAGAACCCAAGTGGGTTAAATTACGTGATAACATGCTTAGCAAAAATCTCCTAAGCACCGCTAAACTCAGATAAGCATAATTAATTATTAATTAGCAAAAAATAACTAAGCAAAAATAAGTTAATAAAAAATAATTAAGATATATATATTTGATTATTCTATAGTTACATAGTAACAACTTGTAATATAATTTCGTTACCTAAAACGCCCTTAATATTACGAAACGTAATTAAGTTATATTATTACTTAATTTTTTATAATATTTTGCTAATATAAACCCGTCGACTTAAGTTTAATAATTAATTAATTAACCAAACCGTTATACGTTGCAAGTTTTTATTTAATAATACCGTTAAACTTTAAGTAATATTTTATATTATTAAAATATCGATCAGTAATTCGGAATTTACCTTATAATAATTCCAAACTCGTATTAAAAAGTTCGAAAAAAAATTAACGATTTAACGAATAAATTAAGGTAATCCTAATTATATTAATTATAATCCTTCGCATAAAACCAAAAAGGCCAGAACTTTACGATAGCAAAAAAAATCCCCAAACCTTTTTTACTTAAGTACGTTTTTACTTACGCTTTTTAGACCTTAATAATATTCCCGAATTAATCCTTATAATAAAAGCATATTTTACGGGAAACGCAGTTAATTAATTTAAACCTATTTCAAAAGATTATATGAAAAACGTAAAAAATAACCGAAAAACTTTAATTAATAAAATCTTTTTCTTATAGATTAATTTCGAAAATAAGTTTCGCTCCAATTTTGGCAACTTTAACGAAAAAAAATTTTCCACGTAAAACAATTTAATTTTAAACAGAAAAAACCCGCGTTTAAATATGCCGTTAATTTTAAAACCTTAATTACCAAAACCGGATAAAAAAATAAAGAAAAAAACGTTTTAATCGATATTTTTTACAAAGAACTTAAAGATAATATCAAAAACGAAATAATTCGAATGGAAAAAAACCTATACCCTCGACGAATATATTAAAAAAACCATTAAAATTAACAACTAATAATTTAAACGACGATAAAAACGATAAAAACGAATTACCCCAAGGATAAGTACGTAGCATAATAAAAAGTCTCGATATTTAACAAATATTAATACCCCCCCTCCCAAAAAAAATACCTCGTTTAAAATAAAACCCGAACTTATGAAATTCGGAATTATCCAGTTACGAAATCCCTAACGGGTGAAATACTAGAATTATAATAAAATAAGTCACAAAACTCCTAAATATAAATCGCCTAAAAAATTACGATAAAACAAACTATAAACTCCAGTATTTATAAAATAATAATTTAATAATAGCGGAAGAAAAACTTTTACCACAATACGTAAAAGAAAAAACCTTACTGGATTTTTTTCCCAAAATATATAATAAGGATAAAAAAAAGCCAAAAAACTTTTACAAGCCGGAATATAATAACACCTTACGTAACCCGTTTCTAAAATATAACAAAAAAAAACAATAACGATAATTATCTTAAACCTTAAAAAATAACTAGAAAAATACCAGGGATAAACAAAAACCGTTTATCCCGATTTTCCCAATATCCATAAAAAAAATATCCGTTATTATATAAACGATAACAATACCTTAATTATAAAAAATGAAAACGATTTATTAAAAAACGTATTACTCGAATAATTAAAAAAAATTCGATTTCCTGAATCAAATAAGAAAAAACAAATATAACGAATAATAATACTAATATTTTTGTACTATTTACCCTAAGAAAAAAAATCGACCAAAAAATAACACTATAAAACTGGCTTTTTGGAAAATAATATCCATAAAAAAACCTCTTTTGCTATTATAAATGGTACACACATAATTTAAAAAATAAAAAAACCTTGGAAAAACTTAACCTGGCTATACAATAACAAATCGCCAACTTTTATTTCGAATTATTTGTTATTACAGATTTAGAAAAAAAAAATTTCGGCAAAACTTACCTAACTTACCAAGAACTTATAAGGAAATAACGAAAATACTCCTACGTAAAATACGGTCCACGCCATGAAAAAATAATTTACCTAATAAAATCGGAAAATACGATAACAAATGGAAAAAATAATCCATCTAAAAAAAACGATAAAAAGATAGAACTTTCGAACGACGTAACTTTATAACGATACAGAAAAATATATAACACGTATTAATAAATTAAAATAATAAACCAAATAACAACGGTATATTACCAAATAATTACAAAATTAAATAAACGATCTGCAAAAACGAATGCGATAAATTAAATAATACTACCCAGAAAAACTAAACCCCTTATAAAAAAACCGCGAAAAGGCGAAAACTGAAAAAGTTAACAGAAATTCCTAAAAAAGGCTTTAGTAATAATAAAAAATAACGAAAATTTTATTATTTTAAAAATACGAATAAAAATGGATTAATATACTATTATAGTAAATTATAAAACTTTAAAAAATAATTATATTACGCTTAAAATAATTAACTAACTTAAACTATTATAAAAATATAAAAAAAACTTTTATATTACGAATATAATCGAAAATTAACTATTGCTTTACGATAACGGTAAAATTACACGCAAAATTAATTACCTCGATATTATTATATTAAAACAATATATAACTATTAATTTCGACATTATACCGCTAAAAAATTACGACATAATCTTAAAAATAACATAATTATATTAATACAACCCCTTAATTAACTAAGTAATTAACTAGGTAAAATTCCTTTCATAATTTAATAATAAATAGCAAAAAAAAAAAAAAAAAAAAAAAAAAAAGCAACCCCCAACCCAAAAAAAAAAAAAAAAAAACACGACAATAAACCGCGCTACAACGCCAATACTAACGTATTACGACGATAAAACATATCCCACGAAACAAAACCTAAATCCATGAAGATTAATACAATTTAACGACAAAATAAACGACGTATCGAAAATTAGAAATACGGCAAAATAAAACATAAAGCCCCTAAATATAAATTACCTAAAAGGTTACGACAAAACCAATTATAAACCTTAATACTTATAAGATAATTGCCAAAAAACAAAAAGGGAAAAGCTTTCGGTATAATACGTAAAAAAAAACTTTACAAAACTCTCTAATCAAAAAATATAATAAGGACAAAGAAAAGCTAAAAAATTTTCCTAAACCGGAATATAATAATATCTTAAATAACTACGGCCATCTTTATTACTAATTTTACGGATATAATAAAAGAAATATCGATAACGATTATCTTAAATCATAAAAACATAATTAGAAAAACATTAAAAATAGATAAAGACGGTTTATCCTAATACCCCGAACTATTATAAACGAAAATACATTTGCTTATACAAACGATAATAATATTATAATTATAAAAAATGAAAACGGTTTATTTATAAATGTATTATACGAATAACTAAAAAAAAATTCGATTTTCTTTATCGAACGGGAAAAAATAAATATAACGAATAGTAATATTAACATTTTTATATTATCATCCCGCTAAAAAATATCGATCAAAAAATAACGTTATAAAACTAGCTTTTAAAAAAGCAATACCTTTAACGAAACCTCTTTTACTATTACGAATAATACATATACAACCTAACAAATAAGGCCGTATTGAAAAAACTTAACTTAATTAGCCAGCAATAAATTACGGACTTCTATTGCGAAATAATTATTATTACGAATCCTAAAAAAAGAAAAAAAACTTACTACGGAATTTACCTAGCTTATTAAGGATTTATGGGGAAATAACGAAAATACCCTTATATAGAATACGGTTTACGTTATAGAAAAATAATTTACTTAATAAAATCGAAAAATGCGATAATAAACAAAAAAAACATTCCGATTAAAAGGGATTATCGACCTAGAAAAAGCCTGGATAACCCAATCACAACATAAAATAAGCAAACATATAATATAATATTAATTAATTAAAAACGTAAGCGGAATAATAACTGCATATTATTAAGTAATTACGGAATCGGATAAATAACCTAAAAAAACAAATACGATAACCCGAATAACATTTAAACGAAAAAAACTACTTATAAAAAGTCCGCAAAATAATAAAAACCCCTAAAGAAATAATAAAAACTACCTAAAAGGGCTTTAACAGTAATAAGAAATAACGAACATTTTATTATTTTGAAATTACGAATTAAAACATATTAATACATTATTATAATAAACAACGAAATTTTAAAAAATAGTGATATCACACTTAAGGTAACTAACCAACTTAAGGTATTATAAAAATATTAAAAGAAACCCTTATATTGCGAATACCGCTAAAAATTAACTTTTCTTATACGATAACGGGAAAATTACATATAAAATTAATTACCTCGACATTATTACCTTAAAAAAATATATAACAATTAACTTCAATAACATACTATTAAAAATTACGACATAATTTTAAAAATAATATAGTTACGTTAATATAACCCCTTAATTAATTAAGTAACTAACTAAATAAAATTTATTTTATAACTTGATAACAAATATACAAAAAAGATTTCAACACCGAATCGCAAATAACGACGAATATCGGCATAAAAACACGATAAAAACCTTATTACCTACAAAACCCTAATATAAAAAAAGAAAATATTATAAACGAATACGACATATTATTACGATTATTAAAACAAAATTACGGTAATTAAATAATAATATACAACAACTAACCTAAAAATTAGAAAATTTAATTAATATATTATCATAATACTATAAATATAAACGACTTTTTTGAGAAAAATTCGAAACGAAATTGCCAAAATATTACGAATAAAACTATAAAATTATCTTGGAAAAAATAGTTTCGACCAAATTTTACCTTATTTATAATCTTAACAAAACAAAATTATACGCACTTAAGAAATACCTGGAAACCCGATTTAAAAAAAATGGATTCGATTATCCAAATTACTAATTAAATGCTTTATATTTTTCGTACTAAAAAAACGAAACATTACGACTAATTACGACTAATTATAAATTAGCGCTAATTTAATAATATTACGATAAAAAATCGAATATGATTACCCCTTATTAACGAAATTAAAAATCGTTTTTACGAAACCTAATAATTTACCGTTTTTAATCTTAAAAATAAATATAACTTAATTTAAATTAAAGAAAATTATAAATAAAAAATAATATTCTAAACTAAATACGGCTTTTACGGATATTTAATTACCCCGATACGATTTATTAACCCATGTATTACCTTTTAACGGATAATTAATTACGTTTTTGGAAAATATTTCCACATTTTCGTAATATATTACCTCAACAATATTTTCATTTTTTTCGGAAATAAAGGAATAATATGAAAATTACGTCTTTAAGGTATTACAATTTTTTTAAAACGCTAATCTATTAATTAATGCAAAAGAAAAAGCCAATTCCATGTATAAAAAGTTAAATACCTAAATTATATTATTACCGCCGAATATATTAAAATAAACCTGAAAAAATTCGTTACATTACGAAACTAGGTAACATTTATCATAATTAAATAAATAGGAACCTTTTTCGAATTCGCCAATTATTATTAAAAATTTATCAAAAACTTTAACCGAATAACGATACCCCTAAACAAACTTATTCGAAAAAAAAAAAGTTCTAATAAACGCCAAAAAGGGAAAAAACTTTTCAACAAATTAAAAAAATTTTTACAAATTAATTAATATTAATTATATACGATACAAATCGCGCAATAAAACTAAAAACTAATACGTTAAATTATGCTTGAAGTATAATAAATAAATAACGAAATAATTAAAATATATTATACTTTATTAAATTTTTTTCTTACAAATTACAAAAATCCGAATTACGTTATATTATCGTTAATAAAAAGATTTGGCTATTATTAAAGCATTCCGCAAATTTAAACATTTTTTCAAAAATAATTAACATTAAGTTAAAATTTATACGGATCATAAAAACTTTACCCGGTTTATCATAACCAAAAAACTTACAGCACGACAATTTCGCTATGTAAAAAAACTAACAAAATACGACTTCGTTATTATCCATCATAAAAATTCAGAAAACGGCAAAACCAACATATTTAGTAAACGACCAAAATTCGAAAAAAAAACAATTAAAATCAGTTATGCAATTTTTAATATTACTACGGAAAAATATTTATATTTCCAACAAATCGTTACAATTATAACCGTATTACTTAATATGCATAAAGTAATACGAAATTTTAATACATACGTATAAAACGTAAATAACTTATTATTCGCATAAATACCTAAGAAATATCGAAAAGAATTAATATGGGAAATATCCAAATACACCTTATATAAATACCCAAATATTAGAAAAATATTAAAAAGGTTACGGCAATTTTACTGTTTCCCGGATATAAAAAGAAATACAAAAAATAATACGGGAATATAACATAGACGTTAAAATAAAAGTACGTAGACATAGACCAAACGGAAAATTAAAATTATTACTAATTATTAAACGACCATAAAATTCCATTACGATAAAGGTTATTACCAAATTTCTTTTGTCAAAAAGTCCAGTTACGGGAATATATTACGATAGTATTGTCGTAATCGTTAATCGATTTATAAAATTTTCTTATTTTTTATAATGTAACGAAAATACAAACGCAAAACAAATAATATATATTTTCTTCAGATATATTTTTAGCGTATATAAATTACCGTACGAAATTACTTTAAATAAGGATATTACGTTTATTTTTAAATTTGGGCAAACTTTAATAATACAAATCGGCTTAAACTATAAATTATTTAACGCTTTTCGATTATAAATAAAGGAACAAATAAAACGACAAAATTAAACGTCTAAAACATACTTACGATATTATATTAATTACGAATAAAATAATTAAATTAAAAAATTACCAATAAGTTAAAGAACTTATAATACCAGTTATTACGAAAATATTAAAACAATATTATCTATAGCTGATTTTCGATTTACCCTAAAAATTTACAAAAAATCACAAAAGGAAAAACTACCTAATATTAAAGCAATTTTTAGTTTAAAATAATTTAAATAATTGCATTAAAAAATAAAAACGGAATTCGAATTCGTACGTAACTAAAAGAAAAAACATTATAACTAAAAACGGTTAATAAAATTAATTTTTTTAAAAAGAAAAATAGTTTACCTAATTATTAAAAATATATAAACAAAACAACTAAATAAAAAACTTAACTTTAAATACATCGGTCCATACAAAATTATCTTAAACAATAATTACTAATTAAAATTATTACCCAAAGTTATATTCTACCTAATCTTTTATATATTTTTACTTAAATTAACCGCGGATACTATTAAAATATATACCGGACAAAACAATATAAAGGTAAAAAAACGAACAAATATACGAAACAGAAAAAATCTTAAATATACGAAAAGTTAATAAACTTACCTAATACCTAATTAAGTAAAAAAATTACCCCAATTTCGAAATGTTTTAAGAACTTGCGAGAAATTTTATAAAAAACCTAACGCTTATTAAAAAATCTTCACCAATAACGAACGAAATGTTAAGGACGATAACGCTTTAATCGATATCCGATAACAACCTTTAATCCAAAATATTCCAATTAATTACGTCCAAACTATCTAAAGCTTAAACGGCCATTACGGAAAAAAGCTTATCGTCCGGCTTATTTAAAAATTAAAAAATACGGTTAATTAGTTTTATACTCTTAAACTAATAATATTATCGCTATTAACGTATCCGAAAAAAACGTACTAAAAATTTAGCTAAAACTTTTTCGGTAACCAATTCTTTTTTTTTTAAACGCTAAACCTTTGCCGTATAACGATTAATCATGATAACAGGGATACCCGTACCATCGCAAAAACGCCTACGACAAACATACTTTTTATAGCGAAACACCCCTTTTATCATTTTGTACGAAAAATAACGCGTAAAGCAAAAAGAAATAAAGCATAACGTCAAAATTTCTAACGTTAATCAAATTAACTAACGTTAAACGCCGCACAATTTTAAATAATCGACGTTTAAAAATACGTAAAAATATAACGAAAATATATATAAGAAAAACTTACCACAAAGAAAAAATTTTAAGAGCAAAATTTGTAGAAAAGGAGGATCGTATTACGACATAACAAAAAAAAGGTCCCGGAAACGGTCTTTTTAAACCGAAATAAAATCTAAAATAAATCAAATTACGTAATCAATCACTAATTTAAAAAGGAAATCCAATAAATGAAATTACAAACTGATAAAAAGTGATTTAATAAGTTATAATAAATATATACGCTCGTTATTTCTTAGCTAAATAATAACAGCTTGCAATATAACTTCGTTACCTAAAACATCCTTAGTATTGCGAAACGTAACTAAGTTACCCTATGACTTTATTACTTAGTTTTTTATAGTACTTTACCAATATAAACCCGTCGACTTAGGTTTAATAGTTGGTTAATTAGCCTAGCCGTCACAAATATAGTAAATAAGTTATTTTTATTTAAAAATATTAACAATTCTACAACGAATAAAAACAATATAATAATTTATATCAAGATACAGCCATATAATAATATTAAACACATTAATACTTACGAAAATGCAGAACCAGGTAATTGAATTAATGAGATATTAAAGGCAAAATTCTTTATTACCCTTTTAAGTAACGTACTACATAAGCTTACCGGATAGATAAGTGTCAGGTAGCATGAGGTGATCTAGCACCCCATATATGGAAGATTCCCTTTAATTGAAACATATATGTTCCGGAACTAGATTATCTTAAAGTGCAGTGCGCGTTTTAAAGCAGCTACAACTAGTTTTTAATAATAATGAAAATTTTATATCTAGTAATAAAAAGTTTTATTCGCTTAATTTACGTTATATATTAACTAATTAACCGTTATTAAAACGAGATAAGATATGTATTAGTTCTAATTATCGAAATACGCTATTAATAATAATATGAAAGACCGTATAATCGACGGTTTCATTATTTATAAAGAATTAAAAAATTAGGATCGCTTTAAAAACGACTTTTAATTTTAAGCTCATATATTTAAACATTTAAGATTATATCGGTTATAATTTAAACCTTCCGTAACTTATTAAATTTATAAAATACAATAAAACCTTTTATTGAAAAAACCTTTTATTATACGATAGAAATTAATACATTATTATTATTATTTTTATTATTATTCCGAGAAATAACCGCAAAAATTAATTTTATAAGTTACTTAATAAATGTCTTTAAGATTATAACCGAAAGTAACTAACCTTATAATTAGGATTTTACGAGATATATTTATAGGATTCGAAAATACGATACCTTTTATAAAAGTATTAATAAATTTACAAAATAAGTTTTAAAGTTAGTATTTTTAGCAATTATAAACAAACTTTTCTTTTAGAAAAAGATTAAAAGAATTAATACGTTAACCTGGTGAAGTTCGACAAGATATACGACAATAAGTTTTGAATTAATATTTAACTGAAATATTGCTAACGGTTAAAGCAAATTTCGAAGTTAGTAAAAAGGTTAAACAAATAGATTATAAAATGTCAAGCTAAATCGTGAAACCCACCGATTAGTTATCGTGTTCTAAGATACTGGATATAGTGTCTAGCGTGCGAATTATATCGTATAATTATTTTTGTATATTTGACTCAGTCCAGAAAATATAGTTTGAACCTGGCTATATCTTAAATAGAATGGCAATACGTTATAGCTTAATAATAGTAATATATTATTCTAAACACGAAAACGACGATCACTATAAATTAATGCTTTATGGATAATATTAGGTTGTATTATTAAACTTAAATAATAATCTTGTAAATAATTATAAAGATTAAAATAAATAATAGTATGATTAGTTATTAGAAAATAGCTGTTAATATTTTGAATTATTATACTATAACGTACCACATAAACGGACGGCGCACTTTTGTTAACATTTGAACTACTTAACTTGACTTATTTATTATTTATTACTAATATAATAACACCTTTTGTAAAAAGGTCCAAGATATATTGAACTGTTTAAGTTAAAAAAAGCTCTAAATTATAATTATAAAACGCTTAATTCTATATATAACGTTACCGATATTACTTTTAAGGCTCGATATTATGGTAAACACGTCTAAACCGATATTATCCTTAATTCGCGACATTTTACCTCACTAAAATCAGGCCCTTTTTGGAGGTTGTAGCTGCGCCTGCGGCGCAGCTGTGGCTAGGGTTTTGTGCCTTACGTACCGACCCACAAAA
Organism: Monosporascus sp. GIB2; assembly: GCA_004155935.1. Taxonomy (NCBI): domain Eukaryota; kingdom Fungi; phylum Ascomycota; class Sordariomycetes; order Xylariales; genus Monosporascus; species Monosporascus sp. GIB2. The sequence goes on from QJNV01000154.1 coordinate 48,073, forward strand.
GGTACCCACAAAAATACCAAACCTCTAAAATAAGGCCTAATATTAAGTTGTGATTTTGTCGGCTCGTTTTCGGCAGTCTTATGCAAATTTTCGAAAACCTATTTTGGAAACTCGCAAAATATAACAGCAACAAAAACTATTAGAAAATGACGAAAAATACCATTATATATAACTTTAACAGAGCTATTTAACCGTGTATCAAACCTTTATATTGGGGCTATTTTGGCGGAGATATTAAGAAAATAAGTCAAGATTCTCGTTTTCAGCAAACCGTTAATCCGGAACGCCCTTATGGTTGCGACGTAGCAACCATAACCCGTACGGCTAAAAGCATAGCCATACGGGCTTCTCCTATACTGAATTACCGTTATAAAATCTATGACAAAATTTTACGACCGGAAATTATTATGTCGTAATAAATAGAGCGTTACGGTTAATTAAATTTAGAAGTTTTTTATAATTATAAAGTAATAACTACAGCCCGTACGGTCGAAAAAATTAATAGACGGCCTTCTCCGATACACAATTTACGTAGGAAACTTAACGTATAATAATACGACCGATAATTATGCTGTCGCAGTAATAAAGGCGTTACGGTCGCCTATTTTACACATTTTAACTTGGCCGTATTAATTGTAATTACTATTGAAAAAGTTCTAAAAGATTCTTATAAATATATTATCTTATATTTAAAATATATGTCAAGTTTCGTACTTATCGGGTGTTATTTAGTTACGTAAATAATTTTCTTTTTAAATTTTAAAAGTTTTTAATAAAAAGAAAAGTCGAAAACGAGCTTACTTTTGTACAACTTAAATTCAGGCCCCGCTTGCTTATTACGGGGATAGCTAATTAAATTGGCTAAAAAGAAAGTAGTACATAAGATACAAGCCAGCGAGGACTGAGCTAGCTGAGGTAAGCGAAATTCAACGTCGAATAAAAAGAAAATTTATTATTAACTAAATCCTGAACCTAAATACGGGAACATTTTCAATCCGGTTATAATATGTTAACAATATAACGAATTTATTATTTACCTGACGCGTCGCGATATATATTAAAATGAATTAAGCGTTTAATCTTATTAAAGTGTAAAAAAACATAAAATACACTTAAATCGAAAATTCGATTAATAAAGGATATTATACGGAAGCCTAAAAATAGTTAGTAAATAATTTAAACTCATCTAAATTAAAATCGTAAATTACGATATTGCTAAAAAGAATATTTATATTTTCGACGAAATTAAATTATTAATAAGGCTGGTTTTAGTAGCCGGTATAGTTATTACGAATCGTAAAAAACGTATAACCTTTAAATAGATTTAATAATAAAATCGGGAATAGCTTATAATAATTTAAACTATTAATTATAAAACTGCGTCTTATTTCTATTTATTATTTTTCATCAGAAAAAACTACTTTTATTTATTAATTAATTAATAACCTTTTTTCATTTATTTAAAAAATTGTTATAAGCAAAAACGTTTAAAATATAAATGAACTCATTTTGAAATAAGTTCAATATTTCGATTAATATATTTGAACGCGTATGAAAAAATCGAATCGTTTCTTTTATTTTCGACGGTTACGAAAGTTATTGTTAAATAAAACTTCAAATATGATAAGCTAATTACGATATTATTACTCATTATAAATTCGCGCATTTTTTATGAAGCTTTAACCTTATAATATATCTTACTTCTCCGCGTTAAACCGCGTTTATTCAATATATATTAAAGGTGTTTTTTGACGTTACGTAACTTACAATATTCAAAAAACTTGATTATTAATTATTACAGCGCATTCAAAGTTACCATAATAACTGATAACAGTAAATCGACATTCGCGAAAACGGGACTTATTTTATTTAATTTTAATCCCTTTTTCTACGACCTTAAGGGTTTTATTATATTTATATCCACCGTCTTTCCAATTATCTTTATTAATTTCGTTATTTTCCTAGCTGTAAAAATGGTTATAAATATTACCTAAATAATTTAATAAAGACGTTATTTATAAAAGAAATTAAAAATTGCTAAGGTAACTCGCTAACAGCCATAGTTAATGTGGTTAATTTTTTAATAAAAAATAATTTAATATTATTATACAAAACTTTTTACTGTAAAAAAATGCGACCTGTTACGAGAAACGAACCACATTTCTAATAAACGTTAAAAAACCAAACATAAACGCCTTTAAAAAGAAAAGATACTCATTATAGAAATAGCAAAAGCTCTTATAGCTAAATAAAAAAACGTGATAAAAGTAATGGCAACTAGAAAAGGCTAAAGATAATTGTCGTAAAAGGCTTTAAGCGAAGAAACGGAAATGTAATATCTACGATAAACCCGGATATAATGCGCGCACTTATAAGGAGAATATAAAGACGTCTAGGAACAAAAATCCGATTAGTTTAAATTAATTTTTTAAGTTATAGCTAATTAAATTAAATTTGTTGTTAAAAAGTGCTAGAAATTGCGCCGCTCGTTTATATGCGCCGTTCGCTTATATAGTACGTTACTTAATTAGTAATAATTATTAAGAAACTGAAAGATTTTAATAATTAGATATATAGTAAAACCTTAAGAAAAGGCCGAAACGAAATATTTATAAAAGTCTTTAAGCGGACAGAGATAACTATAATAAGAAACGAAAACTTAAAAAAAACGTATAAAAGATTTAATAAATAAAGTTTTTACATTTTATGTATACGTTGCTTAAATGGTATTACGCGTTCTTTAATAATGTTTTAATGAGATTTACTATTTACGATAACATAAATATCGCGTTATTATTTTGTAATAGGCCGTTTAAAGGTAATATAATATAGGAAAAGCCCGTGCAGTTATGTTTTTACCTGTACGTATTATAATTATTAGATTATAACTATAAGAAACAACTAGGGATAGCTTAAGTCCGAAATGCGTTTATAGTTATAATAATATAATTACTATATATAATATTTTATTATAGAATTTGTAAAAATATTTAATATAAGAAAAACTTATTTAATTATGTTTTTGCCCGTACGTATTATACTTATTACGTCGCAACCTATAAAAAGATTAAGAGTAAATTAGATTCGAAACGCCATTATAATTACGATAATAAAATTACCGGTCGTATTATTTTGATACCGGGCTTTCTTACTATATTTTATATGAGAAAAGCCTGTCTAGCTATATTTTTGCCCGGGCATATTATAGTTCTTACTATCGCAGCTATAGAAAAACCAAGTAGTACCTTAAATCCGGAATATTTTTATAGGTATAACGTAATAATTTCAAATCCGGCAAGTTTAATATAACATATACGCGTTAGATATGACTTAATATACGTATTGAAACTTTGTCAATGTTTTGAAATTGAAATTGAGGCCGATATTTTTAAATTTTTATTTGAAAAATAGGCGATCGTAAGGCTCTTATAGTTGCGATAGTAAAACTACTGGTTATATTATTTCGTGCCGGGTTTTCATAATATATCTTATATGGGAAAAGCCCCTTTTATAATTTTTTTAGCGATACAGGCTATCGTTATTACGTCGCAGTTATAAGAAAGTTAAGGACAACTAAGTCCGGAACGCCCTTATGGCTACGACGTAATAACTATAACCCGTACGGCTAAACAAGTAGTTATACGAGTTTTTCTCATACTAATATTCCTTTAAAAGGCCCATAGTTAAATGATATACGCAATAGTTGCATCATCGCAACCATAAGGGCGTTCAGGTTAAAAAGTATACACTAATTTAAAATTTCCATTTTGTAATATTTTTACCAATTTAATCCCGATTTAGTAATTATATATAACGTTTGAAATGCTTTTTAAAGCTGTATATAATATTAATTTCTTTCATTTTTCGATTATTTTTTATTATTATCTTATTTACGATTTTCGACATTAAATTTTAAAAAAATTATATAAAAGCGTAGCAAACGAACCTAAAAAATCACAACTTGTTATTAGGCCCTATTTTAGAGGTTTTGTTGTTTTTTATTAGTCCTTTGCAAATTAGGTCAACGCGGTATTAAAAGTTACTTAGCTACAGCTGCGTCGTAGGCGTAGCCGCAACCTCCAAAATAAGGCCTAATTATAATGAGGTAACGGTTTGTTATCTTTAAATGCAAATTTGAAATTAATTATTTCTTCGCTATTACTGTCGATAAGGTCATAGGACGCTTTCTTTTAAAAATACCCCGAAAGCAATTTTTCTTTTTGCTACCGCTTTATTTATTATAAGCTTTTATTCATTCTTTTTCTTATTATACAATTCTTCGTCCTAGGGAATATGCTTATTATAAAAAGGTTCCGGCTAAAGAAAATAAAAATGTTAAATAAGTTAGTTTATTTAATAGGGAGCCACTTAAAATTTTATTATTTGTTGGTTTTTGTTAAATATTATTAAATTCTTACTTAAATCGTTTTTTAAATAACCTTTTAAAACTTTTTATTTTCTTTATTTATTTAATTACTTCAATTACAATTTACTATTTCGTATAACGTATTAAGCAATTAATTAATTAAAAAATGCCACTATATAAATAATTACAATAATTAAATGTAGGATATTGACGTAATTTATATTTTAATAATCTTGTAAACTAAAAACCTTCAAGGTGACCAGCTTTTATATATACAATTTTTGTTCGTCCGTAAAGGCGATATCTGATAGATATAAGCGATATTAGTTGTTGTTGTATTTATAACTAGTTATAGGTGCCCTAAAACACGTACTACACTTTGAGATAATCTAGTTAGAGAATATGTATTGTTCCGATTAGAGGGAATCTTCAATATATGGGGTGCTAACGTACCCCTGCTAACCGACATACCCCGTTTAACTTCTTAAAGTATTTATAGCCTTAATTGTTATTATTTTTAAAGTTATAGCTTTTATTATATTTTTTCTTTCAGGATTAAATCTTTTTAATTAATTAAATATTTCTTTAACATTATTTATAAGGTGTTTTTTAGTTAATCAAAAGTTTTAATAAAACTTATTAGTTTTAATTATTATGTTAAATGCCGAAATAGCTCGGGTAATAAGGTTTTAGTTAGTCTGTTAGTTAGTACATCACCTGTAAACGTATGTTTTATTTTAATTAAATCTCTTTTTGCAACCTTATGTAGCTAATGATTATATATATCGCAGTTATATTATTAATAAGGCAATATCGGCGTTAGTAAATTATATAGTTAGTTACTTAGTATATTATCTTTTTTACGATTTTTTAGTTAAAGTATTTTTTAATTTTTCTCTTAGTTAAAAATTAAATAAAGTTTTTTAATAAGTTTTATTAAAAATAATAACTTCGTTTTTATTAATAAAATAGTTGCTATATTTTATTAATCGATCGTTATTTCATTATTTTTCCGAACAATTTTATAATATAAGTTCAAGAGATTTTTCGGTCGATCGTATTATTCGCAAAAAAAACGTCGTTTTAAGTATTTAATAAATTCTTACCCCTAAATTATAACGTTAGCATTTTAGTTCCCATTAGGTATAAAATGTTTTAGTTAGCAATTTTGTTTTTTATGTCCTTAGAGCTTAGATTAAATCGGGTAGGTTAGAATATCATAAAATATATATTAGGTCGCGTATTAATTATTACGAAAAAAAATAAATCCGATTTTTTTCTAGTATTTGTTAATAAAGTTTAAATAAGTTAAATTAAGATGTAGTAGTAATATAACGCTCGTTATTAACGTTTTTAAAAGGTTATTTAGATTTATTAAGATATTAAATTAATTAATCAATAAGGTTTTAATTTCTTTTTAATATATTATAATATTATCTTTTATAAAAAAAAAATACGAATCTTTTAACAAATAAAATAATAAGTTTCGTAACGGAAAGAGTTAGCTCTTAATTCTTTCTAATATTTTTGTAAAATATATTATAATAGCAAAGGTCATTTCTTTAATTTATATAATACCTATTTTATTACGAGAATTTTGTTCCGTTATAGGTCTTTTAAAGCTATTTTTATATATATTTTATAAAGTATATTAGTATTTAAAATAACGTTTATGACGTTGTATTATTTAAGTTTTAAGTCGAATTTAGCTATAATGACGAATAACGTTTTAAATAAGCTTTTAACGACTATAATTATGTATGTATCGTTATAAGCGTTTTTAAATGATTACTCGTTTTATACGACGAAACGGATTTTATATTTTTAAAGTTAATTATGTTAAATAAGTTTGTAAGCCTATATTTATATACATTTTAAATTTTACTTCCTTTTAGTAAAAAATTAATTAACCGCTTTTTAAAATCTTATTTTTTGATTGTTTATAAATAAACTTTTTCGGTGTTACGGAATATCTTTTTTAACAGGTTTATACTTAGTTTTGTATAACTCTCCGGTTATAACAGTAAATTTTATTTATGCATCCGGTTTTACGATTTAAATACCTTTTTATATATTACAGTATTATTATTTTTCCGCTTAAGGTGGCGCGTATTTTAGATTAGTAATTCTTTTAAATTTGCGCAGTTTACCGGCCGGTTATTATACGTATTTATGAAAACAAGTTAAATGTTTAATATTAAACTTGGCTTTTTATATTGTATATTCTTTTCGGATAATACCTTCTTAGTCCCGAATATACAAAAGGTTTACGTTTATAATCCGCAAGGTGTTTTTATTTTCTACTGTTATTTTAGGTTAAATCATATAAAAAAAGTTTAAGTTTATTTTTATCCTTTCCGTTAACGTAATAATTATAATAATTATTAGGGTAAATGTAGCGGCAATGGTTTAAGAGACGCAAATGGTTCGAATAAAGCAATGGTATAAGGATAATTAATCTTTTACGACTAATTTTATTGTTTTTGATTTCGTGCGTATCTTATGGTAATCCTCTTTTACAACTATTTTTTCTGCTTAATTGGTAATCAAATTATTCCACTAGAGTTTTTATGTCTTCCTGTATACAAAATAGATAATTATCTTTTTAATTAAGTATTTTTACATATTAAAATAATTTGTAAAGGTTTTTTTTGCTGTATTAACTATGTAATAAATTATTTTTTAGATTTTCCATGTTATTTAAAAAAGACGCCTTTTTATTAAATTATAGATTTCGAATAATAATAATGTTATTAATTAATAGGTTCCAAATTTTATAAATATTTGTAAATCGATCACCGACAAAGTAATTAATTTAGGTGTTAAATTTTAGTTTTTGAAGTTTTTGAAGTTTTTTTTCTTTTTTTCTTTTTTTTTTTAGTGCAATAGGTATTATAACGTAAACTATGTAGCCTTATATTTATAAGTAAGTTTTTTAATGTTTTGGACTCAGTATTATAATGCTATTTTTATAAGTATTTATAAAAAGGTGCGTATTTGAAAGTATGGTTACATAAATATATTACTGTTTTAAAAATATATATATTTTAAAATAAAATTAATTTAGCGTTGTGATGCCTGGTAATCCTTTTTTCCTTAACTAGAATTTCTAAATATTATATTCTTCCGTTTTAAGCCTAGATATATAATGTTAAAGGCTTAAGTTTTATATTAAATAAAGGCGAGTAAAATATAAGTCGAAATTGGTAATTTTTTAAAATTTCGTTAACTTCTCACACAAACTCGTCGCGCATACAAATTTGTCGCGCGTTTTATATACCATATTAACTATTTAACTTTAATTATTCATTTTTCAACGCTAATAACATAAAAAGGCTTACAAGAAATGCTAAAATAAATTTAATTTTGTAAGCAAAAAAGATAAACCCGAAACTTATTTATAAACGGCTTTGTATAATATATACGTCTCCGAATTTATCTTAGAAAATCGAATTTATAATATATCTTTCTGTACCAATATTATCCCTTACTTATGAAAATTATAGCTAACTAAAAAAAAGTTAATTATCGAACAAATCCTTAACTTAAAAATTCGAACGTTTCTTATCCGGCGTAAACATATTACAAATATGGCGAACTTAGTACTCGCGCAACGAATTACCGAACGTATTAAAATTAACTAATAACCAATTTTATTAAATGGAAACAAAAATTGTAAACGCATTTAAATCGAAAAATAAATTGTTAAAAAGTTTTTCGTAAATAATTTAAACTTATTCGGGTTATAATCGTAAAATACGGTATTACAAAAAAGAAATTATTTATAATTTCGACAAAATAAAACTTTTAATGAAACTTTTTATAATAACTAACATAATTATTATTAATATTAGAAAATAAAAAAACGTAAATAAACTTAAAAAAGAAATCGGGGATATCTCATAATAATATAAATTATAAATTTTCAAAATTACGCTTTACCTTTATTTATTAGCCTTACTGGAAAAAACCATTGTTTTACATTAGTTCGCTAATAACTTATTTTACTCGATTAAAAACTTCTTATAAACGATAACCGTTAAATAATAAATAAATTAAATTTAAGAAAAATATAACATTTTAATTAATATATTTAAACTCGTACCAAAAGATCAAAACGTTTTCTTATCCTTAACGGTTTTAAAACTTATTATTTAATAAAATTTAAAAATATTACGCTAATTATAACATTATTACCCTTGATATACCCGCCTATTTCTTATATTTATTTTAACTTTTTAACGTATCTTATCTTTTTCCGTTAAAACGTACTTATTCGCTATATATCGAAAAGTTTATTCAACGTTATATTACTTACATTATTAAAAAGGTTTTATCACCGATTTCCGCAATACGTTTAAAACCGCTATAACAACCGATAATATTAAATTAAAATTTACAAAAATAGAACTTATTCTAGTCGATTTTAATCGGGTTTTTTCGAACTAAAAATTCTAATTATACTTATACTAGCCGTTTCTCAATTAACCTTTATTAACTTTACTATTTCTCTACTTATAAAAACTCTTAAAAATATTACCGAAATAATTCGACGAAAACGTTATTTATAAAAGAAAATTAAAAATTACTAAAGTAAATCGCCGATAAAAATAATTAATTCGATTAATCTGTTAACGAAAAATAATTTAAGGTTATTATACGAAAATACTTTTTTTCGGGAAAAATACGGCCTATTACACGAAACGAACCATATCCTTAATAAATGTCGAAAGAATTTTAAAAAAGAAATATTTCATTAAAATAAGCATAAACTTTTATAATTACGAAACAGAATAATAATAAATAATCGCAGCTAGTAATAACCGAAAACAATTATTCTAAAAAGGTTTAAGCGAAAAACCGAAAATATAACGTTTACGGCAAACCCGAATATAATACGCGTACTTATACAAAATATCAAAAGATTTAATAACGAAAAATTCAATGAATTTAAATTAATTTATTACGTTATAATTGATTTATTTTAATTTGTTATCGCGGAACGCTAAAAAACGCGTAACAAACTTATGTACGCGATGAGCTTATATAAAAAGTTATCCTATTTAATTAATTAAAAGTAAATTGTATTTTAGTTTTTAACAATTTTTAACAAAGTGTCGTAACGTCATAATAAATATATTGTCGGCAGATATGTTACATTTAATCTGTAGGCTTAGTATTTTGATTCCTGTTTGACTTTTCTCATCTGCAACTAGGGGGGAGGGCAGCTAGATATAGCTGCTTCCTGCTTTGTTCCTTGCAATCCTAGGGCCACTTCAAGCTTTTTATTTCCAATAACAAATTTACCGTATCTGCTTATACGCCCTTATAGCCCTAAGGTTGCCATGAAGCCATTCAAAGCCTCGCTGGCGCTCTTAAGTTATTAAAAAATCAGTCATCTGTTTGGTTTTCCGTCCGGTCCGTATAAGTCCCTAAGGTCCTCTAGGATAAAGTGTACCTTATTTTGTCCCCTTTCATTTTTTAGTTTCCTCGCTTTCGGGTAGTCTTTCGCTATATATCCGTATTTACCACATTCGAAGTAAAGTGGCTGGCCGTTTTTATCCTAGGCAGGTTTATCCTACCGCTATCGCTTCGCGTTATGTGTATTTCCTCTTGATTGCTTTTTCGTATTCTTATTTCGAAATTCGGCTACAAAATCGTCGTACACTTAATTTACCTTTATGATTAGATGCTAACAAAATATCCCTTTTATTCGCCCCTTTTAAATAGCTTTATCGTTACGGTTCCGAATTAAATTAATAAATATAGTAACTTGCAAACTAGCGTTAATAGGTATGTCGACTTTATTACACCGCCATACTAAGGTTTTATAGTTGACTATATAGTTAAGGGCTAATTACTTAGTATTTTATTTGATAAAATAAAATTAGGTTTAAAGGTTTATTTTTTAATTAACACTTTTAACCTCGTACGAACGTGTTAAAATTTTAATTATTTCCGTATTTTTGGTAAGTTTTATTACGATTACTATAACGCCTTTCTTAACGTTAATATGTTATAAACCAACTAGTGGAGGCCACGGAAACGGTCGCGTTAAGACCGAAAACAGGACCTAAATGGGTTGGTTACGGGAATAAGTATGTATCTAAGCAAAAGGATCCGAGCTGTTCTATCAGATCAAAAAGGAGCAATATGTATTTAGGCAAAAAGATTCGAGTTATTTCGTCGGATCAGAAAAGAGCAATAATATGCATTTAAGCAAAAAAATCTAAATTATTCCGTCGGCTTTAAAAAAAATAACCAGAAAATATATACTTTTACGATTACGTAATTAAATAACGATAATTTGTAATATAATTTCGTTATCTAAAGTATTTTTAGTATTACGAAACGTAATTAAGTTATTTTATTGCTTAAATCTTTATAATATTTTGCTAATATAAACTTGTCGACTTAAGTTTAATAGTTGGTTAATTAACTTAGCCGTTATACGTTATAAGCTTTTATTTAGTAATACCGTTAAACTTTAAGCAATATTCCGATAATATGTTTACTAGTAAGTAGCTCGCTTATTAAACTTTTGAAAATAACAATATAAATTCGGACGAAAAGAAGTAAACCCCTGCTTTAACTAAGGAAGAGGTCTTTTAACGTTTGGATTTTGTGAATTAACGCATTAGCCAACTTAAGCGAGATAATATAAAACTTACTTCGATATTTCAAGTTACTCAAACTTTCTTAAAATAAGCGTAACAAACCTTTAAAGGAATACCGACCTAGTTATCTTAAAGCAAGAAGCTAGGAAAAGTATTAAAACCTTTTAAGTTTAAACCCTTTAATAAAACGTTTATTAAATTATAGTTATTCCTTATTTAATATCGCGCATATTTTAAATATTTTCTAATACGATTTGCTACCTTAACTATACGAATCAAATTCGCAACCAGACGACTTTTGGGATACGTAGTTATTTGCTTTAAACCTGTTATGCGAAAATATGTTATAATTCTTTTATAACGACAAAATCCTAAAGTAATACGAATTTACAGCGATGACGAAACGTTCGAATAAACCTTTTAAAAAGCTTTTGAAGTGGTAGACGAAAAAACGAAGGCCGAAATAAAGATTTAACAATTAAAATAAAAAGGATCCGCTTTTAAGTACGGTAGTAAGATAATTTAACTTTTCTCTAAATTTAATTAAGGACAAAAAGCTTTAATGGTTCGACTTTTTGATAGCCTTAAGCGAAAAGTTTAAAAGAAGTTGTTTAAAAAAGATCGATTAAAGTATTTAACCGATTATATCGCCATGGCGGTAAAAATCGATAATCGGTAGTATACCTGGCGAACTCGCAACGCTAAAGAAAAAAATGATAATAAGTCGCGGCATAACGCTAATACCAATATACCTAAACGACAAAATATACTATATGGAATTAAATCCGGACCCATGGAAATTAGCGCTGTTCAAAAATAAAATAAGCAGCGCATTAAGTGCTGGAACTGCGGCAAGATGGGTTACCGGGCTAAAAAATGCAGGTTACCCAAAAAATAACAACAAAATAAACCGTGGATTTTAGTATTTACCGGATAACCCGTAGGTAACACAAAAGGAAAAACAGTTGCCATAATACGCCGCGAAATTACCCCGAGCAAACCTTTAAACGCGATAAAGATTTGGTTAGCAGAATATTAAGGATGGATTAAAGCGGTTTGTCCTGATACGCCAGATTAACATGGACGGAAATATGTTATGTACTGTCGACGACTGGAATGTCCAACTTATAAAGCCTAGAAATAGTTTATTTACTAACGAATTACGCGTATAGCTAGAAAAGGATTCGATTTTCCTAATAAATCAAGAAGCAATAAAAGAGATGAATAATGGTACCGACATTTTAAAACTATTAGTACATAAAAAGATATTAATCAGAAAATGGCCGAATAAAGCTGGCTAACGGGCGAACGATACCTATAATAAAACCCTTTTTGCTATTATAAATGATATACATACGACAAAAAAAATAAGGCAACTTTAAAAAGACGCGACTTGGCGATATAACAATTAATCGTAGACCTTTACCTCCAGTTATTTATTATAATGGATCCGCAGGAAAGGAAAGGAATTATGGCTAACCTAAAGTAAGTTACTAAAAATTTATAAGGGACGGATAAAAATATTTCCACTTGGGAAACGACCTACGATATAGAAAAATAATACATTTAATGGGATTAAGAAATACGGCGACAAGCAGAAAAAATATTCCAATTGGAGGGAATAGTGGAAATACAGAAATTTCGGAACATACAATTGCGCAAGGATACCGAACTATATGCAGCACGCATTAATAAATTAGAACCACAAATCGAATAATAACAATACTTTATTAAACAATTACGGGATTAAATTGATGACTTAAGAAAACGAACATAACGGTTTAAATAACCCCCCAAAAAACCGAACCCCTTATAGGAAAGCCGCGGGAAGGCGAAATCCAAAAAAGTTAACGGGAACTTCTAAAAAGGGCTTTAGCAGTAATAGGGAATAACGGAAATCCCATTACCCTGAAATTACGAATAGGAACATATTGGTGTACCGTTATGGTAAATAACGGAGCTTTGGGAGGTAATTATATTACGCTTAAAGTAATAAACCGATTTAGATTATTATAGAGATACAAAAAAAACCCTTATATCGCGAATACCGCCGAAGGTTAATTATTTTTATATAATAATGGAAAGGTTATACGCGAGACTAATTACTTCGATACCGTTATATTAAAATAATATATAATTATTAATTTCGATATAGTACTGTTAAAGAATTACGACATAATTTTAGGAATAACATGGTTATGCCAATATAACTTTTTAATCGACTGGATAATTAGGTAGGTAAAATTTCTTTTACGGATTACCGATAAATATTAAAAAGAAAAATAAAGATTTTAATATTCGATCGAAAATGGCGACGAATTTAGGTATAAAAATACGATAAAAACCTTAGTACTTATAGGAAAACGACATTAAAAAGAATAAGGGCATTATTGAAAAATTCGACGCATTATTACCACTATTAAAACAAAATTACGGTAATTAAATAACGACTTACAACAACCTAATCCAGAATTAAAAAAATTAATTAATGTATTATCATAATATCACAAATATAAAAAACTTTTTAATAAGGAGCTTGAAACGAAATTACTTAAATATAGCGAATAGGATTATGAAATAGTTTTTAAAAAAGGAGCATTAACTAAATTTTATTTTATTTATAATTTTAATAAAATAAAGTTACGAGTATTTCGAGAATACCTAAAAAACCGACTTAAAAAAGGATAAATTCGATTATTTAAATTACCAGCTAGCTACCTTATATTTTTTGTACCTAAAAAAAAACGGTAAGCTGCGATTAGTTATGGATTACCGACAACATAATAATATTATTATTAAAAATCGAATGCTATTACCTTTAATTAGTGAAATAAAAAATCATTTTTACGGAACCTAATAATTTATTACTTTCGATTTTCGAAACGGATATAACTTGATTCGAATTAAAACAGGTTACGAATAAAAAACGGCATTTCGAACTAAATACGGCTTTTATAAGTATTTTATTACTTTTATAGGATTTACTAACGTACCCGTTACTTTTTAGCGTATGGTAAATTACGTTTTTCGAAAACATTTTAATATTTTCGTAATATGTTACCTTAACGACATTTTTATCTTTTCGGAAACTTAGGAATAATATAAAAAACATATTTACAAAATGTTATAATTGCTACAAGATGCTAATTTATTAATTAACGCAAAAAAAAGCTAATTTCATATACAAAAAGTTAAATACTTAAGCTATATTATCATCTTTGGATATATTAAAATAAACCTTAAAAAAATCGTTGTAATACTTAACTAGGTACGGCCCATTATAATTAAGAAAGTATAAACTTTTTTCGAATTCGTTAATTATTATCGAAAATTTATCAAAAACTTTAGCCAAATAACCATACCCTTTAACGTACTTATACGAAAGGGAGAAAAATTCCAATAAATACCAAAAACGGAAAAAACGTTTTAACGATTTAAGGAAATAATTATTAACTAACCAGTATTAATTATATACGATCCAAAACGCTTAATAAAACTAAAAACCGACGCGTTAAATTATGCTTTAAGCGCAATAATTAGATAACGAAACGATTAAGGTATTTTATATTTTATTACTTTTTTCTCTTATAAATTATAAAAACTAAAACTGCGGTATGCTATTTCCGATAAAAAATTTTTGGTTATTATTAAAATATTTCGCGAATTTAAACATTTCCTTAAAAATAATTAATATTAGGTTAAAATCTATACGGATCATAAAAATCTTACCCGATTTATCATAACCAGAAAATTTACAATACGATAATTCCGTTATCCCGAAAAGTTAGCCGAATACGATTTTATCATTATTTATCGCAAAAGCTTAAAAAACGGAAAAGCTAATACATTTAGTAAATAACTTAATTTTGAAAAAAAAAAATTAAAATTAGCTACGCCGTTTTCGAAATAACAAAAAACGGATACCTGCGACCATAACAGATTATAACAATACGAATAACGAACCTTAACATATATCAAAAAATTAAGCAATATAATAATAATCTACCAGAAAAAAGCAACAAAATACAGGTTCTAGAAAAATATCAAAAGGACTTAATACGGGAAATATATAAATATCCCTTATACGGATATCCAGGAATCTACAAAACCTTAAAACGTTTTTAACGTATATATTCCTTTCCAAAAATGAAAAATATAATACAAAAAATCCGACGTTAATGCGATATTTATAATAAGGCAAAAGCACGACGATATAAAACTTACGGAAAACTACAACCTTTACTAGTTACGAAACGACTATAAAACTTTATTATTATAAATTTCATTACCAAAATTTCTTTATTAGAAAATCTTATTACGGGCATACATTATAATAGCATTTTTATAATTATTAATCGATTTACAAAATTTTCTTATTTCCTACCATATAATAAAAATACGAACGCCGAACAAATAACATATATCTTCTTTCGAAATATTTTCAGCGTATATAAATTACTATACGAAATTATTTTAAATAAAAAAAACTACGTTTACTTTTAAGTTCTAGCAAAACTTAATAGCATAAATCGGTTTAAATTATAAGCTATTCCAACGCTTTTCGACCCTAAACAAATAAACAAACAAAACGGCAAAATTAAACATTAAAAACATACTTACGATATTATATTAATTACGAACAAAATAATTAGGTTAAAAAATTACCAATAACTTAAGCTACTTACAATATTAGTTATTACGAAAACATTAAAATAACTTTATTTACAGCTAATTTTAAGTTTATTTTAAAAAATTACAAAAAATTACAAAAAAAAACCACTTAATGTCAAAATAATCCTTATATTAAAACAACTTAAGTAATTACATTAAGAAATAAAAATAAAATTAAAGTTCGTACGTAATCAAATAAAAAAATATTATAACCAAAAACGGTTAAAAAAACTAACTTTTTCGGAAGGAGAAATAATTTACCTAATTACTAAAAATATCCAAACGAAACGGCCAAGCAAAAAACTCGATTTTAAGTACATCAGCCCTTACAAAATTATCAAAAAAATCTCGGATAACAACTATTAACTAAATTTACCACCTAAAATTAAACTCCACCCAATTTTTCATATATCCCTACTCGAGTTAACGGCGGACACCATTAAAATATACACGAAACAAAACGATATGAAAATAAAAAACGAACAAAAATATAAAACCGAAAAAATCCTAAATACACGAAAAGTCGACGGATTTACTCAATATTTAATTAAATAAAAAGGATACCCCGATTTAAAAACCTCATAAAAGCCCGCTAAAAACCTCACTGGTACTTAGCGTTTATTAAAAAATTTCCACCAACAACGGTATTACGCAAGAAAAAATCCCAGTCAAAATTAAGGGAAAAACCTTCGGGAAAAAACCAGTTAAAGGAAAAAACTAACAAAGCTACTTCCAAACGCTGCTTTTCAGCCGTCAAACGCTCCGCCTTCTCCTGCTCCTCTAACTCATCCAAAAATTGCAAACCCCGGTTAACCATATCAACCCCTTTTTTATGAAAAAATTTTTATTACGTACGAAAGCGATCCAAACGCGACAAAATCTTATCAAAACGACGCGAAATAACTTCCAACTCAACTCGCGTATCACGCAATTATTAACGAACTAACGTTTTCTCCGATTTTAAACGTTCCATTTCATTATTAATATTATTTAAAGAAATTAAGGGAATGCCCAAACCATCGCAATATCGTTTTTTGCGAATACAATTATCGCAACGAAACACACTACCGGACATTACGCATTTATCCCCAATACGAAAATAAAAAGTACAAAACATAACTTCGAAACCAGAATTAATAACAAAACAAACAAATATTTCTTTTTTTTTTTAATCACGTTCGGAAATCACCTTCTCCTTACGAACGCGATATTTACAAAACTTATTAATACGACTAAACATAATAAAATAAGGACACTTACCTCGCGTAAAAAATTTTCGAAGCGAAAATTTAAAAAAAAGAAAATCGTGTCATAAACTAACCAATAAAGGCCACGAAAACGGTCGCGGTAAAACCGAAAACAGGACCCAAATAAGTCGGTTACGGGAACAAATATACATCTAAACAAAAAGATCCGAACTGCTTTATCGAATCAAAAAGGAACAGTATGTATCTAAACAAAAAGATCCGAGCTGCTCCGTCGGATCAAAAAGAAGCAATATATATCTAAACAAAAAGATCCAAACTACTCCGTCGGATTAAAAAAAAGCAATATGCATTTAGGCAAAAAAATCCGAATTACTCCATCGGATTAAAAAGAAATAACCAAAAAATATATACTCCCACGATTACGTAATTAAATAACGACAATTTGCAATATAATTTCGTTACCTAAGGCACTTTTAATATTACGAAACGTAACTAAGTTATCTTATTACTCAGATTCCTATAATACTTTGCTAACATAAACCCGTCGACTTAGGTTTAATAGTTGGTTAATTAGCCTAGCCGTCACATAATAACGACCGCGGCGGTTAACTTAATTTTATCCACCTAGGTAAACTTTGCCGAAATACCGTCGCTGTACCTAACCGCTATTAAGGCTACTTAAATAACCGTTTCCACATTTCCTAATTATTATTACGTCGCAAACGATTTTTCTCGTTTAATCTAAACTTAAAGTCCTTTTAATCTAGGTATATATCCCTTTTGTTACTTTCGTTCGACAGCTTAGCGAATACCTTTATCAGTTGATTTATGTTAAAGCCCTCCGGCTAACTTTTAATTGGTTCTTTTCCAGATGCTATCGTGGCTTTCTCGGTGGGTTTTTTCTTTAGGCCCTTTCTGGTCCTTTCTCTGGTCCTCTCGGACGTTACCGTACCGACGAGCTTCTACTTTTAATCGGTTACAGCCACTGCCTTAAGCAAACGTTTTTCTTTTGCCTAAAGCGATTAAGAAAGTTTTAAAACCTTTTTCGGTGTAACGAGCCCGTTGCTACTAATTACCACTTAGGCCGAGTTGGTTCTTTTTGGCAGATCTGCTTTTAAGCCGCCTTTACGCCGAACCTGCCGTTCCAAACTTTCCCCCCTCCTTGTCCCGGAGAGGTACCTTAAGTGTAATCCAAAATAGGTAGATCGGGATGTTAATAACTGGTCAAGTGACGGAACCAAAAGATGCTACCATGTCGGCAGATGTGTTGCACTTGATCTGTGGGCTTGGTGTCTTGATTCCTGTTTGACTTTTCTCATCTGCAACTTGGGAGGAGGGCAGCTAAATATAGCTGCTTCCTGCTTTATTCCTTGCAATCCTAAGGCCACTCTAAGCCCTTTGTTTCCAATAACAAATCCACCGTATCTACTTACATAGATCCTACTTTAATTTTTAAAGTAAATATTTTAAATAAAGCTTAAGTATTTGTGTTATGACCCTACAGGGAGGAGGTCTCGGAAATGGTCCCTCTAAACCGAAACAGGATCCAAATGGATCGAATCACGTAATAAATCACTAACTTATTTAAAATGATCCAATAAATCGGATTACCAACTTACTTAAAATAATTTAATAAGTCGGATTATTAACTTACTTAAAATACTCCAATAAGTCGGATTATTAATTTACTTAAAATAATCCAATAAATCGCGATATATATTTATACGTTCGTTATTTTATAATTAAATAACAACAACTTGTAATATAATTTCGTTATCCAAAACATCCTTAATATTAGACAACGTAACTAAATTAATTTGTTATTTAATTTTTTACAATATTTTACTAATATAAACCCGTCGACTTAAATTTAACAATTAGTTAATTAACCTAGCCGTTATACGTTATAAATTTTTATTTAGTAATACCGTTAAATTTTAAGCAATATTTCGATGATATATTTACTAGCAAGTAACCCGTTTATAAAATCTTTAAGGATAATAATATAAATTCCGACGAAAAAAAATAAATACTTTCCTTAATTATGGAAAAAATCCTTTAAGGCTTAAACCTTATAAATTAACGTATTATACAGCTAAAGTGTAATAACGTAAAACTTACTTTAACGTTTTAAACTATTCGCACCTTTTTAAAATAAGTACGATAAATTCCTAAAAAATTACCGGTTTAATCAATTTTAAGCAAAAAGCCAGAAGAAATATTAAAATTTTTTAAGTTCGAATTTTTCGATAAAACATTTAGTAAATTATAATTATTTTTTACCTAATATCGAATATATTTCGAATATTTTCTAATACGATTTATTGCCCTAACGGTATAAATTAAATTCGAATCTAAACAATTTTCGAGATATGCAATTATTTAATTTAAACCCGTTATACGAAAACATATTATAATTCTTTTTAAAATAGTAAAACTTTAAAATAATACGAATTTATAGCGATTATAAAGTATTTAAATAAATTTTTTAAAAAGTTTTTAATATAATAAACGAAAAAACGAAAGTAAAAATAAAAATTTAATAATTGCGATAAAAAAAATTTACCTTCGAATATAATAACGAAATAATGTACTTTTTTTCGAAATTTAATTAAGGACAAAAAATTTTAATAATTTAATTTTTAATAACTTTAAAGAAAATCCAAGAAAAATTATTAAAGGAAAATTAACCCGAATACCTAACTAATTATAGCGCTATAATTGTGAAAATTAATAATCGGCAATACGCTTAACGAATTTATAATATTAAAGGAAAAAACGATAACAAATCGCGCCATAACCCAAATACCGGCGCACCCCGGCGACAAAATATAACATATAAAACTAAATTTGGACCCATAAAAATTGACGTTATCTAAAAACAAAATAAATAACGTATCAAATGCTAAAATTACGGCAAAACGGGCCAGAAGGCCAAAAAATACCAATCCCTTAAAAAGCCGTAACAAAACAAATTATAAGCCCCAATACCTACCAGACAACCTTCAAATAATATAAAAGGAAAAATAATTACCATAATCCGCCGCCTAATTACGCTAATTAAATCTTTAAACGAAACAAAAAAGTAATTACAAAAACATTAAAAATAGACAAAACGGTTTGCCCTAACACCCCGAACTGATATATTCGAAAATACCCCTTTTAGTATTAATAATAATAATATCCCGACCATAAAAAATAAAAATAATTTATTTACTAACGTATTATATATATGGCAAAAAAAGGATTCGATTTTTTTAACTAAACCGGCTAAAATAAACAAAATAAATGATAATATCATTACCTTCGTTTTATACGCTTTTAAAAAAATCGATTAAAAATTAATATATTATAGTTAGCCTTCGGGAAAATAATACCCCCGTAAAAACCCTTTTTATCATTTCGAAAAATATTAATATTTATTACGAAAAAAAAACGCTTTAAAAAAGCGCGATTTAATTACGCGACAATTAATGGCGAACCTCTACTTTTAATTATCCATTATTATAAACCTTTAGAAAAAAAAGTTTTAGCTAACTTAAAACAAATTATTAAAAATTTATAAGGAATAAATAAAAATATTATAACTTAAGTTATTACTTACGCTATAAAAAAATAAGTTATACGATAAAATTAAAAAATGCGATAATAAGTAAAAAAATACTTTAATTAAAAAAAATATTAAAAATACAAAGATATTAAATAAAATAATTTTACGATAATATGGAAAAATATACGGCGCGTCTTAATAAATTAAAACTATAAATAAAATAATAACGATGTTTTATTAAATAATGACGGGATTAAATTAATAATTTAAGAAAACGAACACAACAGCTTAAATAACATTTAAAAAAATTAAGCTCCTTATGAAGGAATTACGGAGAAACGAAACTTAAAAAAAATAAAAAAAAAAATTGAAAAAAAGCTTTAACGGTAATAAGGAATAACGAAAATCTTATTACTTTAAAATTACGAAGTGAAACATATTAATATATTATTATAGTAAATAACGGAATTTTGAAAAGTAATTATATTACGCTTAAAATAATTAACTAACTTAAATTATTCTAAAAATATAAAAAAAATCTTTATATTACGAATACCGCCGAAAATTAACTATTTTTATACGATAACGGAAGAATTATACGCGAAATTAATTATTTCGAAATTTTTGCGTTAAGAAAAAACATAATTATTTATTTTAATATTATACCGATAAAGAATTACGACATAATTTTAGGAATTATATAATTACGTTAATATAACCTTTTAATTAAGTAAGTAACTAACTAAATAAAAATTTTTTTACGGTCTAACGATAAGGAATAAAAAACAATTTTATTATTCGATCCAAAATGGTAATAAATATCGGCATAAAGATATAATAAAAATCTTACCACTTATAAGAAAAAAACAAAAAAAAAAGAAAAAGTATTATAAAAAAATTCGACGTATTATTACTATTATTAAAGCAAAATTACGGTAACTAAATAACGACTTATAATAACCCGCTTTTATATTAAGAAAATTCATTAATATACTACCAAAATATTATAAATATAAAAGATTATTTAATAAAAAGCTTAAAACAAAATTACCAAAGCATAACGAATAAAATTATGAAATTATCCTTAAAAAAATATTTATTAAATTTTATCTTATTTATAATTTTAACGAAACAAAATTATAAACGTTTCGAAAATATTTAAAAAACCGACTTAAAAAATGAATTTAATTATCGAAGTTATTAATAAATTATTTTATATTTTTCGTACCTAAAAAAATAACAAATTACGATTAGTTATGGATTACTAATAACTTGATAATATTATTATTAAAAATCGAATACCGTTACCTTTAATCAGCGAAATAAAAAATTATTTTCATAAAATATAATAATTTACCGTATTTAATTTTAAAAATAAATTTAATTTAATCCGAATTAAAAAGAAATACGATTAAAAAATAACGTTTCGTATTAAATACGGTTTTTACGAATACCTCGTTATATTAATAGAATTTATTAATATACCTATTACCTTTAAACGTATAATTAATTACGTTCTTAAAAAATACCTTAATATTTTTGTAATATGTTACCTCGACGATATTCTTATCTTTTTGGAAATTAAGGAATTATATAAAAAATATATCTATAAGGTATTATAATTATTTCAAAATATTAATTTACTTATTAACGCAAAAAGAAATTAATTCCATACGTAAAAAGCTAAATATTTAAATTATATTATTATTTTTAAACACATCAAAATAAACCTTAAAAAAATTATTATAATATTTAATTAGGCAAAACTTGTTATAATTAAGGAAATACAAATTTTCCTCGGATTTATTAATTACTATTGCAAATTTATCCGAAATTTTAACCGGATAACCATACCCTTTAATATCTTTATAAAAAAAAATTTTAATAAATACCAAAAACGGAAAAAGTATTTTAACAACTTCAGAAAATAATTATTAACTAACTAATATTAATCATATACGATATAAATCGCTTAGTAAAATTAAAAACTAACGCGTCAAATTATATTTTAAACGCAATAACCGGTTAACGCGATAATTAAAAAGTATTATATTTTGTTATTTCTTTATACAAATTATAAAAACTTAAATTATAATACGTTAATTCCGATAAAAAAATTTTAATTATTATTAAAACGTTTCGCGAATTTAAATATTTTCTTAAAAGTAATTAATATCAAGTTAAGGTTTATACGAATTATAAAAATTTTACCCGATTTATTACGACCAAAAAACTTATAGTACGATAATTTCGTTACGCCGAAAAATTAACAAAATACGATTTTGTTATTATTTATCGCAAAAACTCGGAAAATAATAAAACCGATATATTTAGTAAATATCCAAATTTCGAAAAAAAAATTTTAAAATTAATTACGTAATTTTCGATATTACCAGAAAAGGATATTTTCGTTTACGATAAATTATTATAATTATAATAACACCTCCCGATATATATAAAGTAATTCGAAATTTTAACGTATATATATAAAACATAAATAATTTATTATTCGCATAAATACTAAAAAAATTCCGGAAATGCCTAATACGAAAATTTTATGAATATACCTTATATCACTATTTAGGTATTGGGAAAACCTTAAAAAAGGTATAACGATTTTACCGTTTTCTAAAAATAAAAAAAATAATATAAAAAATTATACGATAATACGGTATATACGCCAAAGTAAAAATACGATAACATAAACCTTATAAAAAGTTATAACTTTTACCAATCGCAAAATAACCATAAAATTTTGTTACGATAAATTTTATTACCAAATTTCCCTTATTAAAAGATTTAACTATAAACATATATTACGATAGTATTTTTGTAATCGTTAATTAATTTATAAAATTTTCCTATTTTTTACCTTATAACGAAAATACGAATACCGAATAAATAACATATATCTTTTTTAAAAATATTTTTAGTATCCGACGGAAGGCGATAAGGCGTTAGTTGCAACAATTTTTCAGTAGATCAATTAGCCTAGAACAGCAACTAGGCCCACTAAAGCTCACTAAAGTTGCGCTACTTCACAAAAACGTGGGCGCGAAGGTGCTTTAAGTGTTGACGTCAACGATGTTGCTGTCTTTTCCTTTCCGTTCAACGCCTTGTTTTCCATCAATTTTCAGTACAAAATCAACCTAAAATGGGACGGAAGCGGAAAGCTGCAGACGTTGAAATAGAATCAGAAACTCCTGCGGTACAGCTGGACCCTGATGCGTATGAAAAAGAGCCTACAGATGAAGGCATTTTCAGCCCTAACGCGCCACCAAATCCGTTAATTGGGACTTACTTTAAGCCATTAATTATCGATAAACGTAAGGTTCAAATAAGGCCGTTACCACTTACTTTATTAGAGCTATTTCTTATTTTTATGCCATTTTGGCTAGTTGAGAAATGGGTTTAATGGACAAATAGTTATGAGCCCGAATGGGAAGAGGAAAGGTTACGTTCCCGGGGTTATCTGTGGTACGATACGTATGTTAAAAAACTGTACCTGTTTTTTTTCACTTTGATTTATATGTGCGATCATAAGGAAAACTCGGTTAATGCGTATTGGATAAGTTCGGATTTTTCTTTATATTATCCGATTATTAGTTTTTTTTTCGCGATTAATAATAAGCGATTTATCGAAAATTCCGAATTTGGGATTACGAACGTTAATTTAAGTTACTTTTTGAACGTTATAATAAATAGGTTAAATAGGTATAAACGAAAATATTTAAGTTTTGCGTTTTAGGATTTAATATTAACGTGGATAAGTGTATCGTAAGGTATAACGGTAAGTTATTTTTTAATATTACGATCCCGATTAAAATCGACGATACGGGCTTTTTGGTTTAGGTTTTGGCTTATCGTAAGTTATTTGTAGTATGGATAGGTTATTATTTAGGTAAAAACGAAGGTTTTATTCGCGTTTTACGGATAAAAATTAAAAAAATCGATAAAAAAAGTGATAATTTGTTAAATTTAATTTAGCGTATAATTATTTATTTTATAAATAAGCTTAGGAAAATTTATAATTTTCCGTATTATGTATTCGTTAATAATTTTTTTTTTTCGTTATAATTGTTTTTGTAATTACGCGAAAAAGGTTTAGTAATAATAAGTATAACCCGATTAAAGTCCGGAATCGCGAAGTAATTCGTTAATTTGAAAAAAGTTAAAAACGTTATTTTGTTTTTTAACTAGGCGATAAAATTTTTAACGTTTAATAATAAAGTAAATTAAATCGTTTAGGTTAATAATTTTATCGCTTTATTTTTTAGTATTAGATAAACGGCGAAAAAATAAATTTTATTAATTCGAAAAAAGCCTAAAGTAAGGAGCAAATATAAAATTTTTATCCGTAATTTTTTCGGAAATTAAATAATAAAAATAATTATGATATTTCGAATTGCTTATAAATATAACCTTAATATAAACGGCGTTAATTTCAGTAATTAACGAAGGTTTAAATTTAAATAAGATCATAACTTTTAGCGGAACGTAACGTAAATTTTTATGTATAATTTCTTACTTTAAGTTATCGTTAACAATTACTTTTTTTTGAAAAAATAAAGTAATAAATTATTAAAATAATCTTATTACGGAAACGTTACGCCTTTTCGTAAAGCATTTGTTAATAAGGGCATTCGATATTTCGGAGCATTTTTTAACAGTCGACGGAAAGCTTCGGAAAACTTTTCTCGTGTTGGTAATATGGAAATCCCTATTGATTAATACCATAGGGTCTTAAGGAAATCCGTTTCAAGGTATCAGGCCTATTTAGGTAACTTTTATCGCGGTATACGGCGAGTAGGGCTTCAAATTGCAGGTGATGGTGTTGTGAATCGGCAGCTAGCCCGATAAACGAGCTCCCGTTGCTTGGAGTGTGATGTTGCGATTTATAATAATGACCGGTGTTGGTACTTGTATCATAACGCAAAATAGGTGTGGCTAAAGGTAGTTCTTCCTAAAGAAGTTAATTAGGTTAGTTGGGGGAATCAAAAAGTGTCGCCGAGAAGCTAGCGAAAAATTGTTGCGACTAACGCCTTGTCGCCTTCCGTCGGATATACGAATTATTATACGAAATTATTTTAAATAAAAAAATTATAACGTGCTACATAAGCGAATAGCGCATATAAGCGAATAGCGCATATAAGCGAATAGCGCAAATTTTGGTATTCCGCGATAACGAACTTAAATAAATAAACCATAATATATTAAATTACCTTAAATTAATTAGATTTTTCGTTATTAGACGCCTTTATATTTTCCTTATAAATACGCGCATTATATCCGGGCTTACCGCAAACGCCATATTTCCGTTTTTTCGTTTAAACCTTTTTGCGACAATTACCTTCGGCTATTACTAATTGCGATTATTTATTATTACCTTTTTTCGTAATTATGAAAACTTATGTTTTTTTTATAATAAATATCCTTTTTTTAAAGCTATTTATTTTAGGTTTTTCGGCGTTTATTAAAGATATGGTTCATTTCGCGTAATAAGCCATATTCTTCTCGAAAAAAAGCGATTTCGTATAAAAATATTAAGTTATTTTTTGTCAAAAAATTAACCGATTTAATTATTTTTGTCGGCGAACTACCTTAATAGTTTTTAATTTTTTTTGCAAATAACGTCCCCATCAAATCGTTTCAGTAATATTCTTAACAGTTTTCGCAGGTAAGGAGATAACGGAATTAATAAAAGTAAACGGAAAAACGGTTAACGTAAATATAATTAGAATTTTTAATTCGGAAAAAACGCGATTAAGATTAAATAAAACAAATTCCGTTTTTGCGAATTCGGATTTAATAATATTAATTATTATGGTAATTTTGAATACGTTGCAAAAACCGGCGATAAAATCTTTTTTAGTAATATAAGTAACGTAACGTCGTATAAAACTTTTGATATATAACGAATAAACACGTTATAATACGGAAAAATAACATACGTCGAAAAGTTAAAACCGATAGGAAAAATAAGTAAATATATAAAACGTAATAATATCGTTAATTTCGTAATAATTTTCGAATTTAATTAAATAATAACTTTCGTAACCGTTAAAAATAAAAAAACGTTTCAAATTTTTAATACGCGTTTTAATGTATTTATTAAAATATTTAATTTATTTTAAATTTAATTTATTTATTATTTAACCGTTTTCGCTTATAGCAATTTTCTAATTAAGTAAAAATGGGTTATCGGCGAACTAACGGAAAAAATAATTTTTTCTGGTAAGGATAATAAATAAAAGTAAGACCTAATTTTAAAAGTTAACAGCTTATTTTATTATAAATTATTCCCGATTTCCTTACTAAGCTTATTTAGGTTTTTTACGCTTTTTAACATTAATACTAATTATATTGATTACTATAAAAAGTCCTATTAAAAACTTTATTTCGTCGAAATTATAAATATTTTCCGCTACGATACCGTATTTTGCGATTATAACTTAAATAAGCTTAAATTATTTACGAAATACTTTTAGATTTTCGTATAAAACTTTTTAATAATTTATTTTTCGATTAAAACGCGTTTTAAGTTTTTGTTACCGTTTAATAAAATTCGACACCTAATTAATTCCGATATATTCCGCGATACGTTACGTAAGTAATAAATTCGCCATATTTTTAACGTATTAAAACCGGATAGGAAACGTTTACGTATTTAAGTTAAGGATCCGTTCGATAATCGATTTCTTTTCGGTCGACGTTAATTTTCGCGAATTAGATATAATATCGGATCGGGCGCGTTTATTACGATATCGGGCGCTAATAGTAATGTCGATAACATTATATATAAAACTAAATATTTTATAAGAAAATTTTAGGTTTCGTTTCTTAACTTAAACGGCTAATAATATTCTAAATCTTTTTATAAGACGTTCTATTAAGTTAATGTTAAATAATAAATAAATAAAGTTAAATTATTGTAAAGTGCTAAAATTTACGCTGTTCGCTTATATGCGCTATTCGCTTGTATGGTACGTTATTTACTTTTAAATTTTGGCAAAACTTAATGGCCTAAATCGGCTTAAATCATAAGTTATCTAGCGAGTTTCGACCCTAAATAAACGGATAAATAAAGCGCTAAAACTAAATATTTAAAACGTATTTGCAAGATTGTATTAATTACAAACAAAATAATTAAGTTAAAAAATTACTAATAACCTAAATAGCTTATAATATTAGTTATTACGAAAACATTAAAACAATTCCGGTTACGGTAAATTTTAATTTTATTTTCGAAATTTATAAAGATTTACAAAAGAAAAGCCATTTAATATTAAAATTATCTTAATATTAAAATAACTTAAGTATTTATACTAAAAAATAAAAATAAAACTTAAGTTCGTACATAACTAAATAAAAAAATATTATAATTAAAAACGGTTAAAAAATTAACCTTTTCGAAAAGAAAAATAATTTATTTAATTATCAAAAATATCTAAACAAAATGATTAAATAAAAAGTTTAATTTCAAATATATCGGTCCTTACAAAATTATTAAAAAAATTACAAATAATAATTATTAATTAGAATTACCATCAAAAACTAAACTTTACCTAGTTTTATATATCCTTACTTAAATTAACTGTGGATATGATTAAAATATATATTAAATAAAACGATATAAAAATAAAAACCGAATAAAAATACGAAGCAAAAAAAATTTTAAATATGCGAAAAATTAATGAATTTACATAATACCTAATAAAATAAAAAAATTACCTTAATTCGGAAATTTCGTAAAAACCCGTTAAAATTTTAATAAGCGCGTAATGTTTATTAAAAAGATTTTATTAATAACGCTTAAATCGTTAAAAATTATAACTTTCCAATCGATAGTCGATAAAAAATTATAATCCAAAATACTCTAATTAATTATATTTATATTTTCCGAAACTGGAATAATTATTACGTCAATAAATTTTTTATTTATTTATCTAATAATTAAAATACGCAATTAACTAATTTCGTACTTTCGGATTAATAATATTACCATTACTTACGTATACGGGAAAAACGCGTGAACGATTCGGTTAAAATTTATTTTATAACTAATTTTTTTAAGCGATAAACTTTTGCCGTATAACGATTTATTATAGTAACGAAAACGTTTATATCATTATAAAAGCGACCTTAACCGACGTATTTCCGATAACGAAAAACTTTTTTTAATATTTTATATTAAAAGTGTCACGCGGAACAAAAAAAATAAAATATAACATTAAAACCTTTTACGTTAATTAAATTAATTAATGCTAAACGCTAAACGGTTTTGGAAAATCGACGTTTGGAAATACGAAAAAAATATAACGAAAATATATACGGAAACATTTACCAAAAAAACAAAATCTTAAGGGCAAAATTTATAGAAAAAAAAATCGTATTACGACCTTATAAGGAAAAAGTTTTAAAAACGATCCTTTTAAACCAAAACAAAATCCAAATAAATCGAATTACGTAATAAATTGCCAACTTACTTAAAATAATCTAATAAGTCGGATTACCAACTTACTTAAAATAATTTAATAAATCAAATTACTAATTTACTTAAAATAATTTAATAAATCGGATTACCAACTTACTTAAAGTAATTTAGTAAATCGCGATATATATATATACGCTCGTTATTCTATAATTAAATAACGATAACTTATAATATAACTTCGTTACCTAAAGCACTTTTAGTATTACGAAACGTAATTAAGTTACTCTGTTACTCAGTTTCTCACAGTACTCTGCCAACATAAACCCGTCGACTTAGGTTTAATAATTGGTTAATCAGCCTAGCCGTCACAATTTGTCGGTGGTAAGTATAACAATTTATATTTTTTAAAGTTTTTTTTGAAATTTGTAAATTTAACGGCGATTTTTTATCTTAATGAATATTTTTTTAACCTCCGACATATTAACTTTTTAACTTTCATTTTGCTATATATTTAGTATTTAATTCTTATAAAACCCTTTAAGTAGATTTCTTTTTTAAAAATTATAATTAAGTGATTATTTCGGGGCTTAAATAGCCTAGTTTTAAGTCTTATATAGTATGGTTACCGGTTTATAGTGATCTTGTTATTTTTAAATTAACGTTTTATTTAAAAGTAGCTAAACTTATAAGAAATGTTATTATATTAATAATTTCGATAATAAATTAATTAAAATAATTTTCTAACGTAACCATTATTTAATTTATCTATTTCGAATAACGTACCATACAATCTCGTCGCGTACAGAAGTTCGTCGCGCGTTTTGTGGCACCTCGTGACAGTAAATTCGAATTAAGCAACCATAATACATTAAATTAATTTAAACTAATCGGACTTTTCGACCTTAAACAGTTTTATATTTTTCTTACAAATACGCGCATTATATCTGGACTTGCCGTAAACGCCATATTTCCGTTCCTTCGCTTGAACCTTTTTACAATAATTACCTTTGGCTATTATTAGTTACGATTATTTACCATTATTTTCTTTCGTAATTATAAAAACTTATAAATTCTTTGTAGTAAATATTCCTCCTTTTTATGAACGTTGATTTTCGGTTTTTTAATATATATTAAAAATATAGTTCGTTTTATATAATAAGCCGTATTACTTTCGAAAAAAAGCGTTTTTATATATTAATATTAAGTTATTTTTTATTAAAAATTTAACCGATTTAATTATTTTTATTAGTAAAATATTTTAATAATTTTTAATTTTCTTTTATAAATAATATTTTCGTTAAATCGTTTTAATAATATTTTTAAAAGTTTTCGTGAATAAGGAAATAACGAAATTAATAAAATAAGATAAAAAACGGTTAATATAAATATAATTAAAATTTATACTACGGAAAAAACACGATTAAAATCGAATAAAATAAATCTTACTTTTACGGATCCCGATTTACTATTATCGACCATTATAAAGATTTTCAACGTATCGCGGAAACCGGCGACAAAATTTTCCTTAATAATATAAATAACGTAACGTCGTATAAAACTTTCGATATATAACGAATAAACGCGTTTTAACGGGGAAAACAAAATACGTCAAAAGGTTAAAATAAATAAATAAAATTAACGGATATATAAAATATAATAGTATCGTACTTAACGTAATATTTTTCGTAATCGTTAAAAATAAAAAACCGTTTCCATTTTTTCGTACGCGTTCGAATATATTAATCGAAATATTAAATTTATTTTAAATTTAATTTATTTATCGTTTAACCGTTATTACTTACAATAATTTTTTAATTAAATAGGAATAAATTATCGGCGAACCGATGGAAAAAAATTCTTCCTTGTAAAAATAGTAAATAAAGGTAAAACTTAATTTTAAAAATTTATAATTTATATTATTATAACTTATATCCGATTTTTTTATTAAACTTATTTAAATTTTTTACGTTTTTAACATTAATAATAATTTTACCGATTACTATAAAAATCCTTATTAAAATTTTTATTTCGTTAAAATTATAAATATCTCTTATTGTAATATCGTATTTTACTATTATAATCCGGATAAATTTAAATTATTTATAAAGTACTTTTAAATTTTCGCACAAGATTTTTAATAATTTATCTTTCGATTTAAACGCGTTTCGAATTTTTATTATTATTTAATAAAATTTAATATTTAATTAACCTTAATATATCTCGTAACGCGTTACACAAATAATAAATTCGCCATATCTTTAATATATTAACGCTAGATAGGAAACGCTTACGTATTTAAATTAAAAATTCGTTCGATAATTAACTTTTTTTCGGTTAGCGTTAATTTTTGCAAATAAAGGATAATATCGGTATGGAAAGGTTTGTTATAAATTTAATCTCTTAAAATAAATTCGAGGACGTCCTATATTAAATAAAAACGTTTATAACCAAATTTTAAATTTCGTCTTTTAACTTGAATATTTAAAGTTATTTTAATATTTTTATAAGCCGTTCCATATTATTAATATTAAAAATTAAAGAATTAAAGTTAAATAGTAATTATGGTAAATAAAACGCGCGACGAGCTTGTGTGCGCGACGAGCTTGTATGGTACGTGATAAGTAATTTTTTTTTTAATATTTTTCTTTCGGAGTTATTAAAATAATATCAAATTTCATGCGAAGTTCTTATAATACGTTACGTTATATAAACGTAATACTTTCCTATAGCTACAATGTTGAAAAATTATAATAATCCTTTCATATTTTTTAATTGGAATAAAGTTATTACTTAGATATAACCCCCACTTTATACGATAGGTTTAAATTTTCACAATTTATTAATTAAATTAAAAATACATCTTTTAAGTTCACAATAGCTAAATCTTTTAATGGGTAAGATAAGGTACTTATAGCGTTATATTAATTAATAATTGAGAAATACACTAATATTTGTAATACCTTTTTAAAAATGATTTTTTATAACAAGTTTTTTTATAGTGTTTAATAAGCGGTCTATTTCTTCCTTTAGAAACTAATTGACGAAAATTCGACTTTAAATATATACTATCACTTTATTATAAGAATAGGAATTTTCTAATGTTTTTCTAAAGAATACATAATAGTAATTAATTAATATATAGTAATTCATTAAGTATATTTTGTAACGGGTACCTTATGCGTCTAATTTCTAACGTTTTTATTTATTATTATTTTGGTACGTGTTGAAACTTCCACGGTTATCATATTTTGGTTTATAACTTAAAATCCTTCCTCGCGATTAACAATTAATATTTTAGGGGATTTTCTTAATTAAATTTCTTTTAATCCGAATTATTTATCAATATTTCGTAAAACGTTAAAAACGTTATCTGAATATTTTTTAATAATTATTATAAAATTGTTATAATTTAATAGTTTAATAAGGTCGCCGTTACTTTCTAATAATTAATATATTATTATTGATTTCGACTTTTTTATTATCTAGAAAGTAATTGTTTAAGTTTAGATAATAAAGGTTAATACTATATATAAGTCGTTAACCTATATAATTACCGTTTTCGTTTCTGGAATACCGTATAGTTATCTCTAAGCTATAATCTTTTACCACTTTATAATCTATTCCTTTAGTTTTTTAGCTATTTTCGAAATTTATTTTAACCGTTTACGGTATTCCCGTTAGGTGTTAATTAAAAACCTACTATCGTATACCTTGCCTGATTCGGTTAAGTTAACATCCTAATCCCTTTAATTTTATTCTTAGAAAAAAAAATCTAATCTTTTTAATTATAAAAAATACTATGTTTAAAACTTATTACGTAAAACTATTAATACTTTTACGGAAAATATCGTATTTTTAATATATATATATATATATACCGTAAAATCCTATTTATAAGCTTCTTTGCCTTCGGTCGTTATCTTAAAGGTAATTATTAATTAACTTATAAGATTAAACTTTTCCGTTATTTTATTAGATAATAAGGATAATAATAAAATTTTAATTCGTATTATATAACGTAACCGCTTTTTTAAATAAAAGGTTATCTCGAGTTTTCTAACTTTAATAAATTATTCAAATTTTATTTAAAGTTTACCTCAGCTAGCTTAGGCCTTTACTAACTCGTTTTTCTTTTGATATATTTTTATATACTGCGCCAAACGGTTAAAATTAACCAATCAAAATTCTAAAAAGTCTCAAATCCTCGTAACGAACTAACGAGACCTAATTCAGGTTGCAAAAAACCGGCTTCGTTCTATATTTTTTTTACTAAATATTTACAATCTTTTATTATTTTAACGAATTTTAATCTAATAATTTTGATAATTCATATATATATCGCATATAAATTAAATCCGTATAGGAATTTTTTCTAACTTTTAAAATAATAATTAAGATTAGTATAGTAAAATTAAAATTCGAAAAAATAACTAACTGCAATAGTTTCATAACTGAATTAACGTAAATACCGCGTATATCATTTTGCCATAACCCGTTTAAAGGTAATTTAATATAGGACAAGCCTGTTCCGTTATATTATTATCTGTACGGATTATGGTTATTACGTTGTAACCTATAAAAAGGTTAAAGGTAATTTAAATCCGGAATGCTCTTATAGTTGCGATAGCAATATTACCGGTCGCATTATTTTATACCGGGTTGTTTTCATATATTTTAAATGGGAAAAACACGTTTAATAATTTTTTTAACCGTATAGGTTATGGTTATTACGTTGTAATTATAAAAAAGTTAAAAGTAACTTAAATCTGGAACGATTTTATAGTTACAACGTAATTAATTTAAGTCCGATAAATTTAGTACGTTGTACACCCGTCGGATATAAGCCAATATATTTATTAGAATTCCTTTTAAATTTGGAAATAAAAATTAAAGGTAATACGATTAAATATAAGTCCGAGAAATAAATGACCGTAACGCGCTTATGGTTGCGACTGTATAATTACCAGTCGTATCATTTTGCTATGCGTTTTTTAAGTGTAAATTATTATAGGAGAAATCCGTTTAGCTATGTTTTTGCCCGTACGGGTTGTAGTTATTACGTCGTAACTATAAGAAGGTTAAGGGCAGCCTAAATCCGGAACGCCCTTATGGCTGCAAAGCAATAGCTACAACTCGTACGGGTAAAAAAAACGTAGCTGGACTGGCTTTTCCCATAAAAACTTACCTTTAGAAAACTCATAGCAAAATGATGCGACCCGTAATTATGCTGTCGCAGTTATGAAGCCGTTCCGGATGAGAAAATTGCGTAGAACGGAAATTTTAACTATGATTTTTAATATTTTTATCAAGTTAACCCCGTATAAAAAGTTTGATATACGGTTAAAAAGCCTTTTTAAAATTGTATATAAGAATATTTTATACCATTGTCTAATTAATTTTTATTGCTATTATATTTACGAGTTTCCAAAATACATTTTTTAAAAGTCGAATAGCACTGCGCAAAACGGAGCCAAAAAATTACAACTTAATATTAGGCCTTATTTTGGAGGTTTGGTTGTTTTTGTAGGCCTTTTAAAATAGGTTAGCGCGGTATTAAAAGCTACTTAGCCACAATTACGCCGTAGGCGTAGCCGCAACCTCCAAAATAAGGCCTGATTTTAATAAGGCAAATTAAAATCGATATGATCCCAAATATTAAGCGCGTATATTTTAAATTAAATTTCGCCTTTAAACTGATTTTAATTCTTAATTACCTTATAAATTACGAAGAACGTTACCGATATAATCGCTATTAGCATTATTACCGTATTTTAATAATTAGAACTAATATATAACTTATAACGTCTCTCGGAAGCAAATCGGACACATAAGCGAATCGGACATTTTTCTCGACATTTTAACCCCCTATCTTTAATCGTTTATTTCTTAACATTAACATTATAAAACGCCTTATAAAAAAAATTAAAATAAGTCTAACTATCTAAGCGAAAAGAAAAACTAAAAACTAAATTTTAAACGTTTTAATTTTATATATAACTTTACATTTTTAGCTTTAAAAAGTCGATATGACAGCAACTCCTCCTAAACCAATACTATTCCAAATATGAAAAATTTAACGCTAACTGAAAATAAATTAATCATTCAACGTATTTTAATTTAAATACGTAAATGTTTCTCATCCGATATTAACATATTAAAAATATAGCAAATTTACTACTTATATAACGCGTTACGAAACGTATTAAAATTAATTAAATAACTAAGTTTATCAAATAATAATAAAAGTTTAAACGTATTAAATTCGAAAAATAAATTATTAAAAAATTTTACACGAAATTTTAAAAATATTTTGTAAATAATTTAAACTTATTTAAATTACAATCGCAAAATACGATATTATAAAAACTTTTATAATTTTAATAAAATAAAACTTTTAATAAAATTTTTTATAATAATCGACATAATTATTACTAATATTAAAAACCGTAAAAACCTTAAATGAATTTAACTAAAAAATAGAAATAATTTATAATAATATAAAATATTAATTTTTAAGATTAATTTTTATTTTTATTTATTATATTTATTAGAAAAAAAAATTTTTGTTAATTCGCTAATAATTTATTTTTACCGGATTAAAAAATTATTATAAGCGATAACGGGTTAACGATAAAAAATTAAGTTTAAAATAAATTTAATATTTTAATTAATATATTTAAACGTATACAAAAAAATCGAAACGTTTTTTTATATTCAACGGTTACGGAAATTACTATTTTATAAAATTTAAAAATTATTACGTTAATTACGATATTATTACATTTTACATACTTACGTAATTTTTTTTCGACGTATTTTATTTTTCCATATTAAAACGTTTTTCTTTATTATATATCGAAAGTTTTATCCGATATTACATTACCTATATTACCAAAATAAATTTTATCGTTAATTTTCTTAACGCGTTTAAAATTACGATAATAGCCGATAATATTAAATTAAAATTCGTAAAAATAAAATTTATTTTATTTAATTTTAATCACTTTTTTTTTCGATTTAAAAATTTTAAATATACTTTTACCGACCGTCTTTTTATTTACCTTTATTAATTTCGTTATTTTCTCATTTACGAAAATTCTTAAAAATATTGTCGAAATAACTTAATAAAAACGATATTTGGAAAAAAAAATTAAACCTTATTAAAATAACTTGCTAACAAAAATATTTAAATGGGTTAATTTCTTAACGAAAATTAACTTAATATTATTATACCAAAACGCTTTTTTTAGGGGGAAGAATACAGCTTATTACGTAAAACGAATTATATTTTTAAATAAATATCAAAAAATTAAAAATAAACGTTTTTAAAAAAAATATTTATTAATAAAAATTTAAATTTAAATAACTACGAAAAGAGGTAATAATAAATAATCGCAATTAGTAATAACTGAAAGTAACTATCATAACGGGATTTAAGCGAAAAAATGAAAATATAACATTTACAGCAAACCCGAACATAATATACGGACTTATAAAAAAATATAAAAAGGTTTAATAACGAAAAATCGGATTAGTTTAAATTAATTTATTACGTAATAATTAATTAATTCGAATTTGCTATCGCGAAAAATAAAAAAATGTCCGATTTGCTTATATATCCAACTCACTTATAAGAAACGTTATCGCTTTAATAATAGCTATTTAATTCATATATACTCGAATTAAGCGAATAAGATTTTTAATTATTAGATATAAGGGATATAAATTATTGTTATATTTATCATTAATTGTACGTGCCCTAAAACGCGCATTACACTTTAAGGTGATTTAGCCACGGAACATGTATTAATCCGATCAGAGGGAATCTTCAGTGTATGGGGTGCTAACGCACCCCTGCTAGCCGACAATATCACGCCTCGCGCATCTTGTGACGGCATCTGATGCTTGATTACTCCTCGGGAATCTTGGACGAGGGTTAATCTTAATAAGAGCCGGGTGCGACCAGCGATATGCGGATATAGAACGAAGATGAGTTAGCCTTTTCCACGTGGTGCCCAGGGTAGACGATCCTTTAATCCATAACGTGCGAAGTACCGCGCGACGCGGGGGCGCTGGTAGGCAATCTGCAGCCCGAGGGTTCTTCGGGCGCTACGTGATCCTGCAATCCCCCGTTCAAGGTTTGCTGCAGTAGCCCTTGTATCCCAGAGCAACGATGCATCCCATATTCGCAGAGGCGACAATGTCAATATACAAGCCGCCGTTCAAGATGCTCTTCTCCGCATCCGAAACGGAGCTCGTTGTGTTTCAGCCACATCCGTCATCCATAACTGGATTACTGGATAACATAAATATGCAATCCGTTACTAGGTTGAAGCAGATGCTACATGTTCGAAGGAAGCCTACTAATCCGGTGTAAGAGCGCATGGGATACGTAAATTGAACAATGGGTCCTCACATTTGAAAGATTCGCGAAGTCGATCTGTCTGGAAAAGTACAGGTGAATACAGATCGGACTTTACATGAAAATGGATGCCCCCACCATCAGTGGATAACGCCAAGAACCCAACGCTGAATCTCAACTCCACCCCAGCGTAACGCTTTAACCACCGACTAGGTGATATAACGTACTATATGCCTTCCACACTGTATTTCGCCAGTTTACTGAAGTAGAAAAGCAGACCCCAGTGATAAATATACGTGGTAAATCAAGGAAGTTCAACGCCTCACATGTTGCCCGGCCCCAGACTGTTCAGCACAACCGTGCCGTAGTCGCCGGGGCCATCAAAGAAGAAATTCTGATCGAGACCCAGACCATCGAAGAGGTCGTTCGCCCAGCTCTGACTGGGCTGCCACCCTTCCTGGTGTGGCGGCATCGCCGGCAGGCCGTGAGCCTGCGGAGGGTTGGTGTGGCAAACCGCCTCCAAGCCCTCGATAGGGTAGCTCTTCTCGACGCTCGTCTCGCTAAGGTCCGACTCCTCCTCCTCAGGCGTGCTCCCGTCGTCGCTGTGGTGGTGGTCGTCGTACCTGCTACGGTTCAGCAGAGCCTCGCCACCCATGGATGCCACGATGTCGGCCCAGCGCTCGAGCTTGAGGCGCGTGAGGCTGATCTTCTTGGCGGCGAGCTCCCACATGTTGTTCTCCCAGGTGCCGCCCTGCCGCTGGCCGACCTCGCGGCGCGCGCCCTCGAACCGCGTCACCATGGCCTGCAGGATCCCCAGGATGTCGATCTGTAGCTCGGGCTGGGCCAGGAAGTGCGCCTTGATGGCGCTGACCGCCGCCGGGATCGTCGGGTCCGGGTGCCGGTACATGGGGGTCTCGGTGGGGCTCGGGGCGGTGCTCTGCACCGCGCTGGTGACGGCGCTCGACGGATCTATGGCGTTCTGGGCCGCCGAGCTCGACGTCGTCATGCCAGGAGCTTGACCGTATCCAACATCAGGGCTGGAGAGTTTAGCCCAACGAGAGAGCATGGTCACGGCGTTGATGAGCTGAGCACAGGCCGACATGGGCATCACGAAGTAATCCGCCGCGTCTATCGACAACCAAAACTGGAACCATGTCTTGAGTGCCGTGTTAGAGCGATAGAAGATGTCAAGCTGCGGGGCATAGCTAGGGCCCAGAGTCATAGTTTGAAATGAATTGGAGATCTTTTCCAGAAGTGACGTGTCGATGATGGGTGGTTCCCATAACCGCAACGTTGCGCTGTTGACATGACATATAAGGAGCTCTACGACTCCCAGTTAGAGTGAGTAGCGAATCAGGGGTTGTGGGTCTACCTACTGTTCGTCCTGAGATGCCGCGGCAGTCCGTTCTTATACCTGTCCAACTCCCCCTGAAAAGCGTTAAGATACACGTTCATGGGGGCTCGTGCAACTCCGGGCAAGTCATCCTCCACGTGATCCTTGGCGTGCAAGCGGGATATACGCTCTGTCAAGTGCTGAATGCGGACGAGATTGACAAGGAACAAGTCCGACTCATACTCCCTATTGACTTCTAGCTCGCTGAGACATTGGCTAAGGTATGGAGGGTACCTCACGGGGTCGAGTCTCTGAAAAGCGAGAGACACGCTATGAACGGGTAAGTCGGGGGATACTTCGAGAGGATCGCTGCCAATAGGGACTGTATGTGTTCCTTTGATGTGAAGACGACAAACTTACATGGAATTCATGTACCATACCCCGCATAAGGCTCGTCTCTCGTCGTTAGTTCTCGCCCTTGGCACTTCCGGGTTGGGAAGTAATAGCCTTGTCCTCTCCTGTAATTCAGGGGCTCGGTTGATTCCGAGATCAGCCGCCAGGCTATTGGCCAGCGCCGTGAGATTTCCCATCTGCGCATGCATCATGCAATGGTAGTGGTAGTAGCCAAGCACCAGGAGAATTGCCTGTAGCATCTCAAGTGACCGTTCCGAGCGCAACATCATCTGTTCAGAAATGTGTCTTGTTATGAGGTAGTTCTGCGCCCTCATCGACCTCAAGTTGCGGTATGACGCAACCATCTTGATCGTGGCGAACAGGAAGGGTTTGGTTGATGCAAGCTCGGCTATCGTTATCCCTGGGCGCAAGGTCACGAACGGATACTCGGGCATCAACTTGTTAACGAAGGTCGACAATAGGACCTCGTCAGACTCGAGCGGTACCGGCACGTCGCCGACCTGGGCCCGGCATATGCACGATGGCGGAGCATACTCGTTGTACGTCCGGGGTATGACACGCAATAGTTCGGACGGTGCACCCGACGACGCATTAACTCCGAGGCTGTATTCGGATGGCCGTTTACGCCGTGTTGACGCGACAGAATCGGTATGTGTGGGGGCGCCTAATGCGTCCGTCTTTATATCAGGCGATGTCCGCACTGAAGCAGGCACATCTCCCGAGTTCGTCGCCTTCAACAGGTCGACAAGACTATTCAACCTCTCCTCGAGCTGTGCTGTCTTTCTGGGGGCGTCTGTCAGCTCGGACTGAAATGCAACGGGACGATCGGCGATTCTGGAAAGTCCAACTCCTTCTTTGCCTCGGCTCCGGAGAGTTCATTGAGAGCAGAAACTTCCTCAAACTTTGCCACCCCCGGCAAATCAAACGTCAAGGCTTTCAACCCTTAAAATAACAAGTGGGGCCTTGAGTGAAGGTAAGAACTTACGAAGGTTTACTTTGTCTCTTCTTCCTTGGCTTGTGGACTTGGTTAACACAATCCTTTTCCAGGCGTTCGCATCTAGGGAAAGAGGGTGTCTGTTAGTAAAGCTTTTCCTCCTGCGTAATAAGTATACTGCTGTTTGCGATGTGCCGGTTGCCGATAGTCATTGTAACCGAACCCCCGTATCGAATCGGCTACTACTACCCGTAAGGCGGGCGGGTATGGATATTCGGCAGCGGGTGCTGCCACAATTGACAAGGGGCTTAACGAGGAGAAATCACTATAGCGATCACTATAGCGACCTACCTAGGTAGTATAAGATGCCCTTACCTGTCACATTTAGAGCCTGGTGTGCCGTTTGACCGCAAACATTTCGCCTTTGCAAGTGCGCAGGGAGAGCATGCGGCGCCCCATTTCGCTATGCTGACACTCTTGGGCCTATCCATTGCCGCATGCCGAATGGGAGGTGAAATCCCTATTTCTTTTGGACTTTTCTGCGAGCAATCGATCTCTCCGGCGCCGGCGGACTTTCAGAATCTGGACCGCAAAGCCGTTAAGAACCAACTAGACCCAGGAGGGGACTCGCGAAGTATTGATACCAAGCGAATTCGACGGGCTGGACGGACTTTTGCCATTTTGTCCGTGTCCGTACGACGACGCGTACCGGGGGGGGGCTTAGTGATTTCTCTTTGCGACCTTCCATAAGCCGCTGCCAAGAGCCTTGTATTATCGTGCGGTAACACACTAGCCACAGTAACCTGTGACCTGGGTAAATAACTGAGCTGAGGAGAAGGACAGCCTTACATAACTAAACGTAGATCGCCAATAAGCCGAGAAGCGGACTTTATGCTAATTGCCGGCTGATCAGGACTAGCAGGGATGTTCGCAGAGGACTAGGATGAAAGCCCGGGCTAGTCAGGCCTCGCTAGGATCCGGTTTTGGTCTACTGTAAGCTGATCCTGGGCTATGCAGTCGGTGGATCTTTAGATGTGACCCTTCTTCCTATTGTTATCACGTTGAGGTCGGACGTTAGAAGCCCGTGTGGGCTTGTAGCTCCTCTGCATGCCCACCAAATGGTAAGCATGTTGAGCAATACAGTACATATGGAGAGGAAGCGAGATTCCTTTAATAGTACCCACGGTAGCCAATATGCAGGTCTACACTTGATACCCTTCACTATCTGGGCAAAGAAGGCACAGCATTGACGCGACAACCCGTCAACTTCCAACCACCAAAACCCCGTCAGTGAATCGTGAGAGCTGTAGATCGCAGGGCTTGCGACAGGACTTCGATCATGGCGGACCACAAGATTGACGAAAAGAAGGTCCAAGAACCTGAAATGGCCATACAGGAGGACCCGGGGTTCACGACAGACTCGACGGTCCACCCTACCGACAGCGACGCCGAGAAGGGTCACACTGAGAAAGTCAGCCAAGATGCAGCTGAAGCCGAGAGACTAAACCAGCTGGAAGTCACAGGCTTTCAGTTATACGTCCTCATGAGTGCCATTTTACTAGCGGCGTTTGCGATGGCGATGAACGGAACTATCCTAGGTACCGCCCTACCCGCGATAACGGCCGAGTTCAACACGGTAGACGACGTCGGTTGGTACGCCGCAGCGTACCTAATAGCAAAGTCAGTGAAACGTCTCCATGAATGGTCTGCACATCACACATAGGACTAACACTAGCCACACAGCTGTGCCATGTCCCCGTTCGTCGGCAAACTGTTCAAGCTCTTCCGTATGAAGCTGCTCTTCATCATCATGATGTCCATCTTCCTCGTAGGCTCCCTAGTCGGCGCTCAGGCAGACAGCTCCGATGTTCTTATCGTATCGCGTATGGTCGCCGGTATCGGCGGCTCGGGTATCATGAACGGCGGGCAGACAATCATCGCGGCGGTGGTGCCGATTGCAAAGCGGTCGGCTTTTAACGGTATCGTTCTCGGCACCTTCGCCCTCGGTCAGGCCGTCGGGCCCCTGATCGGCGGCGCGTTGACCGAGCATGCCTCGTGGAGATGGTGCTTCTACTTGTAAGCATATGGGACTCATGAAGGACGCGGACTGATCCTTTGGCTAATCATTCCTATTAGCAACTTCCCCCTGGGTGGCATCGTCATCTTGGCCTTCGCTTTCATCGTTAAGCTGCCGATCGACTCTTTGTGCAAAGAGAAATTGACCTTCATCC
The DNA here is from genome assembly GCA_004155935.1 of Monosporascus sp. GIB2. Taxonomy (NCBI): domain Eukaryota; kingdom Fungi; phylum Ascomycota; class Sordariomycetes; order Xylariales; genus Monosporascus; species Monosporascus sp. GIB2. The sequence continues at coordinate 90,193 of QJNV01000154.1, forward strand.
AAAAGGTATGGCGTATAGACCTGATCGGCTTCTTCATCTTCTGCGTGGCCGTAACTCTGTTCCTCTTGGGTCTCCAATGGGGCGGCTCAAAGTACGAATGGAGCAATGGGCGTGTCGTCGGTAGCATGGTCGCCGGTCTGGTCGGATTCGGTGTGCTCGGAGTGTGGTTGTGGTGGAGAGGAGAAAAGGCTCTGATCCCTCCCCGCCTCCTCAATGACCGCATCAATGTCATGATCACTATTACCTCCTTCGTGCAAAGCGGCGCGACTGTCACTTCGCTCTACTGGCTGCCTATCTGGTTCCAGTCCATCCAGCGGGCATCTCCCTTCGAGTCCGGTGTTCTGATCCTTCCCATGATTCTTTCGCAGCTTATCTTTTCCATCCTCTGCGGTGTGCTCGTCCAGAAGACGGGCTACTATCTCCCGGAGGTCATTGGCGGAAACATCATGGTTGCTATCGGTGCTGGTCTGACCTCGACGTTTACGCGCGACACGACTCTCGGCGAGCAAATCGGCTACCAAGTTCTCCTGGGTGGTGGTCGAGGCCTCGTCCTGCAGTTACTGGTTACCGCCATGCAGGCCAATGTCCCCAGAGACGACGCTTCGGTGGCGTCCGCCTATTGCATGTTCTCGCAGTTCCTCGGATCGACGATATTCTCCAGCCTGGCTAAGACAATCTTCACGAGTTCGCTGCCAGGGACCGTTGCAAAGTATGCGTCGTTTCTCAAGGATGGTAGCGTCCTTATCCAAATGGGGGCAACTCAACTACCCGAATACTTCCGGGGTGCTCAGCTCGACGCCGTTATGGACGCATACAATGCGGGGATCGTCAACGTCTACGTAAGTATCTTGTGTATCCCGTTACCGAACTTCTCTCTAACTGATGTCTAGTATCTTCAACTCGCCGCGGCGTTGGGTGCGTTCTGCACGGGCTGGGGTATGGGATGGAAGAACTTGAAAACCCTGAGGCAGGAACGTCTAACCGACGATAACACGCCGGCTGAAACTCTGAACGGTAGCAGCGCGGTCACCGACGACAACAGGAGCATCACTGCCAGCACTAATAACGACGGAACCACCGATGATAGTATTCATAACGAAGAAGGCATCACCAGTGCCGACACTCCCCAGCAGAGATAACGCGCAAGTGCAGGGCGAGCGACGGTGTTCGTGATGGATGTATTAATTACCTGTAATGATTATTATGATGGCGGTTTGCGCGGGCGTTAGGTGTTGGGTCGAGGTAGAGTTGCATTTAGATATTGAAAAACTGTACACTTCAGACGATACCCCGCAAGGGGTGACATGCCATTAACGCTTCAGCCGCATCTGATCGCCGCATGGAGCATGGGTTTACACGGTGATGCGCCACGGTGATGCGCCACGAGCAACCTGGGTTTAGCTCCGAATGAGAGCGCCAGGGGCTTGTTAGTGCTTTTTCGGGTTTGACGTACATCGTTTCATCGGTTATGCTCCCAAGCCCCATCATTAAAACGGTCGTATACCAGGTTTGTGCGACCATATCAAACAGACCTGCCGGTTATCTTGGCAGCTTCTTCTGCGCCGCGACGAAATCAAGGAGCCATGGGAAACCACCGGTTTCGACGGCTTCGAATCCCCTTCATGCACAGGCACAGCTGTAGTGGCGCCTATCCTTCTCATGTGCTTGTATGCTCGAATGAGCATCTGTATAGAGGTGTAAGCTCCCAAAGTCCACGATTGAGTCGTGTAGTCGATGATGGCAGCAAGGGTCGGCGCCCCTGAGAGCACCATTCCCCTCACGCCAAAGAGCTCGCAATGTCCACAGGCTTTCCATTGGCAGTCGGAATTGTTGAAGTAGACGCAGGTTATCAATGCATTAGATTGGTAAGGCAAGTATCTATAGCACGGATACGGGAGGGCAGCTCCCATTATATAGCCACAAGTATGGGGCGTCCCAGCCACCTCATTTACCAGCCGCCTTATTTTCTCGACAGGAATCACACCATCGAGGTGTTGGACAAGAAGGCCAGTCGCCGTGTTGATATCAGCATCCGGCTTCTCTCCAGATTCAGTCATGACGCCATCTTCCCCAACAGCCCGAATTATGGGCGTCACAATGGAACAGCTGTCTTGATGTAAGGCGCTGAAGAAATCAGCCTCCGGACACATGCATAGCCGTTGCTCGAAAGGCTTGTACCGTGGGTTGAAGTGCACATCGACAGGGAGATCTGCAGGCAGTTGCTTCTTCACCAGAGACATGCGGAGTCTCCTCGCCAGATTTGGGGAAGTGAGGTTGTACCTCACGAATATAGTCTCGGTCGAGAAACACCGTCACCAATTAAGCGGGTTTGCGAGCCACGCTGGAAGGTGCTTTTCGATCCTTACACCCTCAGGAGGGGATGGAGGAGAGAGTACGCACACATGATGGGCTTCGCTATAGCATGGTGACATGGCCGGCCGTCTTCGCAATGTTCGATAATAGGGTAACAGCCGTTACTACGAATCCCCATGATAACGACCACCCTTAGTTGGCCTACTCCAAATCGGACAGCCAGAACTGCGGGTGCACTATTCTCCAGTTTTCAGGGGGTTTTCATAAGTCACAATAGCAAGAGCAGCCTATGACCCAGCGCGCTCCGTATTGCTTCGTGTTGCAGCTCTGCATTCATCCCTGTATTCACGACCAATGTCCATTGCTGTTCTTCCGACAGCCAATGAGCCCCAGGAACTCCTTAGCTGAGTTGGGTTTCTTGTCGATACCGTTGAATCAAAGCCGCATCGGCCATGCCCTTCTCTTCCAGCCACGGCCGCCAGGGAGGTCCGAAAAGGGCCAATTAAGAGTCCGACCGAATAGCGAGAAAGATAAAGGAACTCCACGTTCCTCCTACTTGGTCCCGTGCTTCCAGGACGTTATAAGAGCATCCCGGCAACATCGTCTTCAGACGATACGCCGCGTCTATACCGCCAAGCCCGGCGCCGATCATCGCGAAATCGTGCTCATCCAATGTGACAAAAGCCACAGGTGCGCCAATATCCGGTCTCCTGGCTCTTTGTCGAGGAATCCAAGTAAGCCCCAATCCCCCGTCTAAATTCTTCCCTCCCCTTCCTGGTGTGGTCAACTCGCCCCCAAAGCGATCTCTGTTGTTGAGAGGCGAACTCGGGCTGTATTGGAAGTGGCGATCCGGCGGCCCGGTTTATGTCGGCGATCGGCGTTTCACACTTTTTCGTTGAAGTAATACAATGCTAGCGCTAGATCACATGTTACAGGGACTAGAATCGGTACGGGGTGCCTGCCGAGGAGCGTGGTCTACGGCTTAACGGCTGACAAGAGGGTCTAGTTAAGCCCCCCTGGGAACATAACTAAGCACCCCTGCGAAGCCAAGCCCAGCTGTGCCCAGTAAGGCGGTTCCAGCTCCGACGGGCCAAGACGGCGTACGGACTTGTAAACAGCCTCACCCGGTAGCAAAATTACGGATTAGGCTGTCCGTTATCTTTATGTCTCCAAGATGACGTAGATGCCTACTCAGTATTCCATAAAGCCCAAAAGAATCGGGCCTTTGGGGATGATGGCACTGCGTCGTATCTGCAACAAAAACCTACACAAAATTCGTTAATGAGTATCACGATCCAGCGACAGTTCGATTCAGTAGTTAGTTACACCAAGAGGATGATATAAGAGTCCCATGAGTGGAGAAGATCACCTATGTCGGAACTATGACCTTTTACGCAGCTTTCTCCGTTTATAAAATATGTACGACGAGCTTATTTGAAGCCGGGTACCTTGGAATACTCTAGGTAATCATCCGTTTCTTCCGCGCAACCTTTACATCTCCCAATGCGATTTCACCTCGTAACAATTTTCCAACAGTCGCCCCTCTTATGTACGACAGAGCCTCTTCCTAGGACCACTTGACGCGGGCTTACTGTCGTGACATGGTCGGGCCCGACCACATCGATCGCACCCCCGTCGAAGTTGCGGGGAACGCAGCAGCTTGCTTCAAATAAAGCCAAAAATCTTACTTTCCGTGCACGAGATCGGTCTTGCCGGTGATATCGAGCGGAGTTTCGGTAAGTAGTATGTAAAGTGCTCAATATAGCCCATGTTGAGTTGATTTGCTCACCGCCAAGCCATCAGCAAGCTGCCTTCTCTGGGCAAGCTCTGCAATTCCATGACAGAGGGAATGTTGATAATCATCCAATTGCGCCACTGGCAGATGTGTCAATGGCACGTGTGATGGCTCAAAGAACATTAGGGCACCCTTCATTTCTGACTATAGGATACCACTCCCCGAAGGAGGGGTAGTGAAATTTCAGCAAAAAGTAGCGTCTGGTGGAGCGGATGATGAGATGTTTCTATTTTCCTAGCATGCCGTATCTCATAAAATCTGACAGGGATATCCATCGACTGATCCCACAGCTGCCATACTACTGCAGGTAGCCCTGCCAGCTTACCCCCAGACGCCGATCCCTCGTGGTTCTCGTGGTGATCTGCAGTGCCTGATCGGGCAATTGTAGCTCTGCTCTCCCGCGCCACAATGACCCCTGGCTGCCATTGTTACCGCGTCACAAAATGCCAAGCACACCCTCTCGCTTGGTCTAGAACGCTTAGTTACGTTCTCCTCATTCTGACTCAGCTGCGAGTCATTTTTCCTCTATCCAATAACTGCTCTTTTGCCCCTTATGCCGCCTTAGCGAGAAATTCGGAGCTAAACGGGTAGTCAATGTATCCTTTGGGCGATTTCGGTAGGTAGAAGGTCGACCGGTCATACTTGGCCAAGTTAACGGCCGTCTTCAACCGGAAGACGAGGTCCGGGTTCGAGATGAAGTATCTTCCAAACGCAACTATCATATCGTATCCGTTGTACGTCTCTTCTACGGCCTTCGCCGCAGATTCTGCTGTGAACCCGCCTGCGACCACGATAGGGCTCTGGTTGTCCCAAATCTTGACGAAGGTACCCAACTCGAACCGCGGATCGATATCTACTTCGGTGCTGCCAGCAACGCGAGGTTCGACGAGGTGGAGATACGCGAGGTTTAATGCCTTGAGCTGTCGAACTAAGTACTCGAATTGAGGGTAGGGCTCTTTCATGAGCATTGATTGGAAAGTGCTGAAGGGACTCAAACGGATGCCTGTCTTGTCGGCGCCTATGGCCTCGACGACCGCTTTGGTCACCTCGATGGCGAATCTGGCTCTGTTCTCGATGTTTCCACCCCATGCGTCGGTTCGGCGGTTGCAGGTGTCCTGGGTGAACTGGTCGATCAGGTACCCGTTTGCTCCGTGGATCTCGACGCCATCGAACCCGGCCTTGAGGGCATTTTTCGCCGCGTTGGCGAATTCCCGGATCGTCTGCTTGATTTCATCCTCCGTCATCTCCTCCGGCGTAGCACTGGCCTCGTTGATGGGAACGGCGCTCGAGGACTTCAGCTTGGTGCCCAGTTCCTGGTGGACCGAGGGTTGTCCCGCGCGTCCCATGTGCCATATCTGCAAATAGATGAAAGCGCCCTTCTTATGGACCGCGTCGACAACGTCTTTCCACGCCGATATCTGGGCGTCGGACCAGATACCTGGTACGTTTTTCGCGCCGACGGAACCCTTTGAGATTCCTGTTGCCTCAGTGATCAACATCGTACCGGGCTGCGAAGCCCGCTGCTCATAGTATTCTAGGACGTCTCGTCAGCGTCGCCGCGGTGACAGTGGTAGATTCGGGTACCGTTACACACCTTTCACTACTGGAAGGGGGACCCAGTCATCGTCGCTCCGGCACCTTGTCAACGGCGCCAACGCTATGCGACTGTTGAGCCTGTTCGGCCCGACGCGGACTGGCTCAAAGAGTTTCGACATCTTGAAATACTTACTTGGGTGTAATACAATGAAGGCTTAATGAACGGGTACAGACGCTCTACGATCGCCAGCTCTTAAATACATATAATAGCCGCTCAGTTACGCCCGTTGGATCACTGGAAGAACTTTTCTCATGATTTCTAATCTAGCTCGTCATTCTTAGCGCCACTAAGGCGATCTTCAGGAACACTGATTTTAATAGAACCAGTACCATGATCCACCTTATGGGTGATCGGTAGATATTGCGGCTACTGGCATTTAGTGTCCCTTTTGGCTCAGATATTGGTGGGTCTCCCGGAAACATATCAAATTTGTAATGCTGGGGCTGATGTTTAGAGAACACATAGCCTAGTACTTGGCATCAGAAGCCCACTTGCCGCCCTGTCAAAAGACGTCTCCGTGGCACTCAATCGGCGCAGCTATTGAGCATGCCAGACGCACGTATGCAAATGTGTTACAAGATAAGGCGGCCCAGAATCATCAGGAATCTCTCTATTGGATTTGTAATGGGGGCTTTAGCCAGTTACATGCTTAACCAGCAAGTCATACTGAGAAGTTACATCTGTTCCACCCCTGGATCTCGCCCCTATTGGAGTCCAGCGATCATTAAACGCCGCCCGAGTCAACATAAGTTGCGAAAACCGTTCAGGGAGCAAGATTCAAAAGCTCTGAAGTTAAAACCTGCTTCGATCAGTTTCGCAATATATGCGTTTGAGTAGATACGCGAGAAGGTTGCTATATTTGGACCATACCTGACCCGATTGAGAATCCCTTGAACACTACTCGGCGTGACTACTTAATACCCACTACCAGCCCCTCCTCGCTCCAGGTCATTGCCAAGGCATCTGTTGGCGAATGTGTTCCATCGTCGGCGAAGCTTCTCGCGGAGCATAAGAGGCTGAGATTTGCTAACGTCAAGTTCTTTCTCCGAGCCAAGTGTGTCCGACGAATCGTCGTCCGCCCCCGGTCGCCGTCGAAGCCCGCGGAATAGCCGTCGCTTGGCTGCCGAAAGCACATCACTCGCGGCGTTGAAGATCTCGGTCAGAGTGAACGCCATGGCAATGAGCGGAATCGAGATGCTGAGGCCGATGCCGAACATGTACTTGGAGACATAACCCACTGTGAGCGTGCCGTCCCACTGTTCTATGTCGATGGAGAAGAAGGTCGCGATGACCGACATGGGGAGGAAGATAATGGTCACGATGGTGAACACGAGAATGGTCTGGCCTTGCTTCGCTGTCACGGCGGCCTGGTCGCCCGCGAACCGCGCCTCGAGTGCGTTGGAGTGCTTCTGCTTCTGGTCCAGCAGGTGCGTCAGGCCAAGGTACAGGCTGTCGGCCTGCCCGTCCATCCGCTTTATGTCCTTGCGGTGGATCTCGAGGCGTTTGTGGATCTCGGGGGCAATCCTACTTTCGTAGTCTTCCAAGTGAAGGATGGCCTCGTAGTCCGTCAGAACCGACAGCTGAGAATCGAATATCATGTCGATGATGCTCAGCTCGTCCTTAATGTCCTTAATCTCGGTCAGAAGAGATGCCTCCTTTGCGATGTTGAGCAGTTGGTCTTGAAGCTGATCGGGGCTGCTTTCCGGATCGCCTTGAGCCGACTGTGGGTGATCTGCACCCGACAGGCGTCGCTCTTCAGCCGGCCGAGGGCGTATTTCTCGGTGTCGCCGCTGATATTTAAGCGTTTTCCATGTTTCGCGTGATACTCTATTAAAGCTACGGAACAGTCGGCTCTCAGCATCCGCGACAGATCCAACGGAGCTGCCGAACATCTCCAGGAACTGGTAGTTCTGATCGTTAAGGCGGTGGCGGTCAAACGCCCCAGAGCACCGGCTCATAATAAGCAGTGCCAGATCATGAACAGACGAGATTGGCGGGCGAATCTTCGCGTTCATGTCCTCGATGATTCCGTCTAAGACGTTCATAGGGTCTTGGATGGGTTGGTCCCAACGTTCTGGGAAGCACGTGATAACTAGATCTACTAAAGTGAGCTCCGGAACCAAGTTATGGTTAAGTAGACTATTATTACCTTTCCCCATGACCCAAAGCCATAGTTGATCCACCATGAACACCTTCTTCTCAAGCTTATGCTTTTCGCAATACCTATACACAACCTGGTCCGTGTCTCTCAACGTGGTGTCGATGCCATCGTAGAAATGTTGATCAAGTGTTCGTCGCGGTTGCAACGGCGGCGTGGCTTTCAGGTATGCATGGAGAAGTAAGCAGTCTTTAGAGGGATGCTCCGGAAGGGGTCGGCCTTTACGCACTTCCATGATAGCATGACTCATGGTCTTCCGCGCCTCGTGAGTTTCGTAGTGAAGGAAAGGCATCTAATAATGTCTCAGCAAGCCTGAGTATAAGGGCAGGGTCTTCTTTCACTGACGAATACCACAATATTAGCCATATTAGGTGGTTTGTGATCGCCGACTCTTTGGCAGAACGGCCTCATGAAATGGGAGTGGGCGAAACGGCCTCGGTGTTCTTGGTCAAAACACTTCTCCAGCGCCTTGAACGCTTCAAGGTCTTCGTAGCCTCCTTCTTCGTATCGCTTTGCGAGGAGTGCCTGCTTCCATTTTAGTTTAACCGGCTCGATATATGGTATGAGGACGGTCACCTCAGCCCAGGCGATCTACAGCAACGTGTCAGTATATGTTCCGCTGTCTGCGGGGGAATAATAAAGCAAATTATTTACGTTGTTGGCGGGAAGATGTATCCACCTGAACTCGGGATTGTTTTTGGCGCTTCCTGTGAAGGTAGAAATCCTCGGCTTGTCGGACTCGTGACCCCATGCATACAAGGCCTCGTAAACAGAATACTTGTACACGTACTGCTTCCTGGCCCCTACTTTGAAGTCGATGACAGTAGCTTCGAATCTATCGCAAGCTTCTTTCGCAATTTGGGACAGCCTGTCAGCGGCATGAGCTGGAGAGAGTATTCTAGCAAGTTTCGTGAAGCCTTTCTCGGCGGCGCACAGCATTGGTGTGCGGCCGAAGCTGTCCTTGACCCCTATATTCACCGCGGGCTTCGTTCCTAACAGAAGCCGACCGACTTCTTCTGAGCCCTTGAAAGCGGCCCAGTGTAAGGGCGTCATTCCGTTATATAACTGGGCGTTTGGATTGATTTTCTCATTGGCCTCGTGGTTCCGGCTATCTAGCAGGAGCCGTACGATAGCTGCGTGGCCATTCTGTGCTGCATTATGCAGCGGCATCCAACCGCCGTCACTAATAGCCGACGGGTTTGCACCATGGTCCAAGAGTAGTTTGGCCACTTCCTCTCGGTTACTTTCGGCAGCTATGTGGAGGGCGGTACGCCTCCTACTATTTCCCACTCGGACGTTGGCCTTGTAGCTCAGTAGCACCTTAGCGAGTTCAACGTTGCCGTTGGTGGCTGCGCACATCAATGGCGTTCGTCCATTGTGGTCTGTCGACTCAACGTTGGCCCGCCTTTCTAGAAGTAACTTGGCGAGTTCGACGTGGCCGTTGACTGCTGCGCAGATCAGTGGCGTTCGGCCGTCGCGATCGGTAGCTTCGATCCTGGCTCCCTTCCTAAGAAGCAAGTCAGAGATACCAACGATCCAGCTACGGTTGCCCACTTTCTCGGAAGCAACCAGCAGCAGAGGGGTCCGTTCGTCGCTGTCCATCTCGTCCACCCTCGCGCCAGCGGCAAGGAGGTGTTCTAAGGTACTCCTATACTTTTCGAGGAGCTTCTGGAGGTCCTTGGCCTTTCCTTTCAATGCGGACAGAGCCCCATTCACCGCGGCGAATAATACAGTCTGACCACTCCTGCGGTTGAGCCAATTGGGGTCTTCCTGTTGTGTAAGAAGCTCCTCGACCCTTGAAGCATTCCCCACGCGAGCTGCCTTGTAGAGTTCAGATATCTCTTTTTCACGCTGGAAGTTGCCCGACATCCCGTCTTCCCTTGGTTGTTTAATGATAGATTGTGGACCGCGGCGATCTGCCTCCTGGCCCAGGATATCATGGGCTTTAGTACCGTTTGCCTGGTCTGAGGCAGCTGTTGGTCTGCGCTGGCGCTTGGCAAGCTGACCACTTATGGCACTTGATGTATCCATTGGCACGAAAAATCATCGAGGTGGAAAACGAAATCACGAGTATAACCTAGTCCGAAGAAGCCTGGGAAAGGGCAGCTGCGGACTGATTCAGTCGTCGAATAACTTTGGCGGAAACTTCTTATCAATTCAGGAGACATATGATTATCTGTGCCTTGAGCCGCACAGCGTTGTAAAAGTCCGTGCCGTCATCTTAACCCGTATGGCAGACATATTGGTACTATGGTCCAAGAAGATTTTTCACCGATTCGTGCATGGTTTGGTGTACCTAGCAGCTGAACTGCATGTCATCAACACAATGTAACCACGGCTTAAGTTATTGCTACGCCGTTGACCAACTGGGTCTCGCGGAGAATGAGACTGGCATGCGGAACGAGTAGCCGGCCACCATCCTCCCAAGATGCAGATAAGCGGCGTCCTCGAGCGATTATGCACTTACTATAAGCGTTGGCTGCAGAGACTGTATGTCTTATTAGGCGGAATCTGTTCGTGGAAAGAGGACACCAATTGATGCTAATTATCGTTGTCAATGAATGCACTAGTGTAACATACCTGAATAGGAGTTGAAGGCTGCCGATATCAACGATGCTCAGCACGACGTCGGCACCCAATTTTCCCGTGCTATTAAGTACCCTTGCCTTAGGACGACCGCTCCTTGGGGAATGTCCTGACGCCCTTACGTTTATACTAACTACAGTTCGACCATCAGCTCAAGGAGGACCCTCTACAAGCCCCATATTCGGGGAATAGATACTCCTGATGTCGCAAAAGCGGCGCCGCTATTGCATTGCTAGCAATAGCGTTATATATAGTCAACTCTAACTGCGACAACTGAGTAGTCCAATGAAAGATGCTACTTACCCGTAACAAGAAAATAGTTCTATGATAGAATCGTTTCACGCTCTCCTAACCTCCGGCCGTGAAGGCCTTGGTGCCGCTAGGAAATGTAGGTAGTACTGGTCATGAATAGGAGCTGTAGGAATATATAACTATATACCGCTTGAGCTACTAAGGCAGTTCGAGCGCCCGATCTTTTGCCATAATCCAAGAGGAGCTTTGCTCGATTCGAACCCATCAATCGTATAAAGGTCCGGAATGAGCGAAGTTCAGGCAGTAGGTGTCGCTGATTACTTCCGTCGATATGAGTGAAACATTAGGGGCAGAAACAGCCAACTGAAGAACACACGCGATATGGGGTGGTGGATGTACCGGGTCAATGAAGAACCTGGTACTGGGGAAGCAATCGGCTGGTGCATTTGTCTATCTTGTTGTTCTTGGGAAGTTGAGGTTTCCCCCGTGGGAGTGATCAGAGGTAGGGAGAACCCGCCAACACTAGGTAGTTAGATAGATTGGTGACGTTTAGTTATAAAAAGCATCTGTATCAGCTGCAAAAGCTCTATCTAGGTTATCTGGTTGATGGCCGTCGGGTGACGAAGATCAGCTAGGTGGGGTGGCTCCTAATAGACACGACTGAGGTGAGTGGCAACTACTCTGACAAATATAGCCGGTATGGAATAATTGTTACTAAAATAGGGGGACATCTAGGATCCGAGTTAGTGTATAGTTGGATGAGGATGACCTCTAGGACCTGAAACTCCGTTCTATAGACATTCATCATCTTTCCTTGAAGACCTTCCCGTACATGCGCCCTTGACTCTGCATCACTAACCAACTTCTACTCAAAAAGCCCAGCCTTGTGTGCATTGTTTGTTCTCAGGATCCTCGGTTTTCTGCTTATTGGGGTAATATCTACAAATTCATCTAGCGTCATTCGAGAAAGGAGGCATGATAAGCACATGGGGCTGAAATGATTAAACCTTGCCAGTAGAGGACTTTCACGGCAGCGTAAGTAAGAGGTCTGAACTGGGAACACTTTTAACTTAGCATCAGGTAGTTAACTAGCGATGCTAAAGGAGCTCTTCGATCATTACCCCCCTTCCCTTCGAAGCAGCGATAGAGTTCATAGGAACGTTACCGGACTAACAAAGAAGCTATTCACAACTTCTCCTCCTCCTTCAGGGGCTCCATCAACACGGCCGGACCGCGGGGGAAGACCTTCGGCCCCTGGGCCCCGATGATCTTCTGCCTGGCGAACGAGTACGCGCTCGCGTACAGGCCGATCCAGGGGGCGGTGGTGCGGTGGAAGGCGCCGCCCGTGAGCTCGCCCTGATCCCAGTACAGGCGGCGCAGCCACAGGTGGAGGCGGGGGTAGTCGTGGCGGACGCTCTTGAGGTTGCAGAGGAAGACGGTGTGGTAGGCGGCGTCGAAGCGCGCGAGCGTCGTGTAGAGGCGGACGTCGGCCTCGGTGATGTGGTCGCCGAACAGGAACGGCCCGCCGCCCCTTCCGCCGCCTTCGCCTTCTCCTGCGAGCACGGCCTCGAGCCGGTCGAGCGACGCGAACAGCGGGCCCACGTTCTCGTCGTACGCCTCCTGCGTGACCGCGAACCCGCACTTGTAGACGCCGTTGTTGACGGTGTGGTAGACCCAGTCGTTCATGGCGTCGATGTCGGCGCGCAGGCTCTCTGGGTAGAAGCCGCCGCCCGGCCTGTTGGCCTCGCGGTGCTCCTCGGGCAGCAGCGCGTCGAACTCCGTGTACAGCATGCGGATGATCTCGCTCGACTCGTTGTTCACGAGGGTGCCAGTCTTCTTGTCCCAGAGCACGGGAACCGTGACGCGCCCGGCGTAGTCGGGGTCCACCTTGAGGTACAGCTGGCGCAGCGTCTTGAAGCCGTACAGCGGGTCCTCGGCCAGGGTGCCGTGCGCGCCGTCGAAGAACCACCCCTCGGGCCCCATGAAGGGGTTGAGGAGGTAGAGGTCGATCACGTCTTCCAGCCGCTTAAGGGCCCGCACGATCATGGTGCGATGCGCCTATTAGGAGCCTCCTGTCAGTATCACCGGCCAAGTTAACGCGAGCGGGCACATACCCATGGGCAGCCTGGGGCTACATATAATGCATAACGACCCTTCTCGGCCGGGTATTTCGAGTTAGGGTCCTTGGATATGAAGTCCCGGAAGCTGCTGTCCGGCCTCGTGAACCTGCCGTCCTTCTGGTACTCTATCTTGGGCGGTCCCTTTTTCCTTTGTCAGATGGGGACCGTACTGGGATCCTCCTATGAACTCAGCGACTTACAGTTTGACTCATGTTGATTAACTGAGTGCGTAGGGTGTGCGGAAAGACTAATAGGGTTGGAAGCTGATAATGTATGCTGTCGTTTTGTTCAGCTGGTAGGATCCAAGGATTGTGAATTTGAAATAAGATGTCAAGCGAAGACGCGAGAGACACCAAAGCCTAACTTACTTATCGTCAAGTTCTAACAACTACTATAGATATGTCTACTGCATCATCCACCCTGCATATGGAGAGATGTCCCTTCCACCACTTAAATGATATCAGAAACCCCATCGGGCCTCCGTCTCGGCCCCGGGGCCTAGCAGAATGCGGGGATAGAGGTTGAGCTTGGAAAGCATACACACTCGGATTACTAATAGGTTACCATTTCACGCATTATCCCCTTGAAGGCCACAGGGCGCTAGTCGCAACAATTTTTTAGCGGGTCAATTAGCCTAGAACAGCAACTAGGCCCACTAAAGCTCCACTAAGGCTGCGCTACTTCACAGAAACATGGGTGCGAAGGTGTTTTCAGTGTTGACGTCAACGATATTGCAGTCTTTTCCTTCCGTTCAACACCACGTTTCCTGCCAATTTTCAGTACAAAATCAAGCCAAAATGGGACGGAAGCGGAAAGCTGCAGACGTTAAAATAGAATCAGCAACTCTTGCGGTACAACTGGACCCTGATATGTATAAACAAAACCCTACAGATAAAGGCATTTTCCGCCCTAACGCGCCACCAAATCCGTCAGTTGGGACTTACTTTAAGTTATTAATTATCGATAAACGTAAGATCTAAGTAAGACCGTTGCCACCTATTTTATTAAAGTTGTTTCTTATCTTTATGCCACCTTAGCTAATTGAAAAATGGGTTTAATAAACGAATAGCTATAAGCCCGAATGGGAAAAGGAAAAGCCACGTTCCCGGGGTTATCTATGGTACGATACGTATGCTAAAGAACTGTACCTGTTTTTTTTCACCTTAATTTATATATGTAATCATAAAAAACCTTCGGTTAATTATTATTAGCTCGGTTTAAACCTTTCCCCGTATTACCTAATTATTAGCTTTTTTTTTCGCAATCGATAGCAGGTTATTTATCGCCGGTTTCGAATTTAAAATTAAAAACATTAACTTAAGTTACTTTTCGAACGTTATGATAAATAAGTTAAATAAGTACAAACGAAAACATTTAAACTTTACGTTCCAAAAAATAATATTAATATAAATAAAAATATCGTAAGGTATAACGGTAAGTCGTTTTTTAATATTACGATCCCGATTAAAACCGATAATACGAACTTCTTAACCTGGGTTTTGGCTTATCGTAAGTTATTTCTGGTATGGACAGGTTATTATCCAAACAAAAACGAAAATCCCGTCGGCGTTAAAAAAATAAAAATCAAAAAAAAAAAAAACAAAAAAAGTAATAATTTATTAAATTTAATTTAGCGTATAATTATTTACCTTATAAATAAATTTAAAAACACTTACAACCTTTCGTATTATATATTTTTCGATAACCTTTTTTTTCGCCATAATTATTTTTGCAATTACGCGAAAAAAATCTAGCAATAATAAATACGGCCCGAACGAACAGTAAAATAACGTAATAATTCGTTAATTTAAAAAAAGTTAAAGGTATTATTTTATCTTTTAATTAAATAATAAAATTCCTAACGCTTAATAATAAAGTAAATTAAATCGCTTAAGTTAATAATTCCATCGCCTTATTTTTTAATATTAAATAAACGGCGACAAAACGGATCCCATTAATTCGAACGAAGCCCAAAATAAAAAGTAAATATAAAACTTCTGCCCGAAAATTTTTCGGAAATAAAACGGAAAAAACGGTTATAATACCTCGAGTTACTTATAAATACAACTTCAACATAAACGGCGTTAATCTCGGGGATTAACGGAGGTCTCGATTTAAATAAGATCATAAACTTCGGCGCAACGCAGCGCAGGCCTTTATGTACAACTTCTTACCTTACGTTATCGTTAACAACTGCTTCTTTTTGCAGAAATAAGGCAAACCTTTATGGAAATCACATCGGAACGAGACTTCCTTCCGCAAAGCATTAGTTAATAAAGGCATTCAACACTTCGGGTCACTTTTTAACGGACGTCGGAAAACTTCGAAAAGCTCCTCTCGTACTGGTAATATAAAAATCCCTCTTAATCAACACCACAAAGTCTTAAGGAAATCCTTTTCAAGGTGTTAGGCTTATCTGGGGTACTCTTATCGCGGTACGCGGCGAGTAGGGCTTCAAATTGCAGGTAATAATGTTGCGAATCGGCAGCTAGCCCGATACACAACGTCCCGTTACTTAGAATGTGGTGTTGCAATTTGTAACAATAACCGGTGTTGGTACTTGTATCATAATGCAGAATAGGTGTGGCTAAAGGTAGTCTTTCCTTCGGAAGATGATTGGGTTAACTTGGCGAATCAAAAAATGTCGCTGGGAAGCTAGCGAAAAATTGTTGCGACTAGCGCCCTGTGGCCTTCAAGGGGATATCGTCATTTCAAGCTTTGGCAAAAGCTTACGCTTGTCTGACAAATGGGTGGAATTATTACGCGATTTGGGATCGTAAACTTGGGATGACCAATATGCGATTAGGCGATGAGGGCAATGACGGTAGATAGTAAACCCGCAGGGCTTCATAAATCTTGGCAATGGATTGAGGCTTCGGAGGCTTCCTCCAAAGGCAGAAGCGTTGATAAGACATCTCCCTTATCGAATAGCTATGTTGATTATGTAGGCTTATTTGGCTGCAACCCCCCCCTTTTAGACGAGAGACGAGACTCATCATCCAACCCCCATGTTCAACCAATCACGTTCACAACTTCGAACCCTTCCTCCCTGCCGCACCCCTCTCGCCATCCGTGGGATTCCTATCGGACGTCTCGTTCTTTAAGCTGACCGGGTCGCCGAGCTGGCTGGGGTTGGCGCCGAGGCCGTGCATCTTCTTCGCGGCCTTCTCCCTAAGGGTCTCGACGCGGTCGCCGCCTTGCTCCGCGTTCTTGCTCTTCTTTTCGTTCCCACCACCGTCGCCGTCTCGCTTGCCGCCCCTGTTCCCGCTAACGGTCTTGGCGCCGTACGAGGACGCGTGTGACACGGCGCCGGTCTGGTCCGTGCCCTCCTCGTCGCCTGTCGGCACGTTGCTGGCGGGACGTTCGTCGGGCTTCGTGGTCGACTTCTCGGGCATGGTCGGCCGTGAGGTAGGTTACGGTGTAAGGAGGTCTCTGTGAATATTGGGGACACGTAGATAGGAAGGTATGCACGGAGTTATCGAGGCTCGGAACTGGACTATCACAGCCTCGCGTGCTGGGATGCAACACGTATGGCCCGGTGGATTTAGGGTACCGGTGCTAAGGATCACTCAAGACAAATGGCGAAGGTGATAAATAGCATCGATGTAATAAATCAAGCAGTAGAAATTGTGAGTACAGCACGATTAAAAGCGGTGTCGCGGATGCCAACGACATGACCGACAGTAATTGCCGGTTCCATGTTCGCTGTTGGTGACCTCGTTTGTATATCAACGCGTAACTCCCCACACGAATCGATGACCTCATGGGCCACGCTTATCACACAACCGACCATACCTCGGACCAAGTTAAACTTCCCACCCCGTGGTGCTACGAACAAGACCTACCGTACCTAGGTGGTAGGCACACACCGGAACCCAGAGGGCTTATAAGTTGGCAGTCGATACGCCGTTCCCGGAACCTCGTCAGTCGGGTTGCCCGCAGTGTTTTCGCGTATCGTAAGTTTCGAGATCTCTAAACTTACCTTTGACGTCGTAGATGGTCCTATACAATAAGGCTGACATGTTAGCAATCGTCAAATCACCTGGGTTACGACAGCCATATATATCCTGTCGCCTTATACTTATCATTAGAAAACGTGAGTTGCAAGAACTATTGATCGGTAACTGTCAATGTTGCTCGTAACGTTAGTGCTGGACATCATCGCGACAGCAACATCGAATAATCGAAGAGGTGAAGAGTAGATGGATAAAACCTGCCGAGAACTCCAGTTTGAAAATAAAAAAAAGTCAAGAAATTACGGGTATCTACTGTGTCATCGTGACATATGTACAAGACCTTTAGGTCTAACTCGTATGGGATCCGGTGAGGGCTTCCGCACGCGTCCGATTTCCGGACTCCTCCGCCGAGTCGACAATCCTGGGCTTCCAACGCGACGGGATCGCCGGGTCGATGTTTGCACGTACTCGTGCAATACGTGGGTGCATAGCGGTGACGGAGGACTATGCTTTCCCAAACATGACTTCGTACTGATGTAGGAACCCGACGATATCTCATTCCTCTGCGTTGGCGTCTCCGACTCTTGAGCTCCGTTCTTGGTCTCCACAACATCACACGCCAATGGCGTGATCGACTCATCTTCCGCCCCATCCTTCGACTCATAGTCTGGTAGCGACCGCGTCTCCGAGATGTCGGATATTGACGTAGTCGGGGTACCGGGATCCTCTGGCTGTGATGTCTCGTCATCATGATCACGCAACAGCACGCCGGAGAAGGTCATAGAGTCCGTCTCAGGCTCCGAGAACGACGAGGTTCGAGCAGGTGTAAATGTGTTGAAAGCGTAGTGGTGATGAGTGTCATCATCCGTCGGAGAAACGGCAGCCGACTCGTCCGAGCACATGGTCATAGAGCTAGGTGAGGGGGGGAAATGGCTTGCCGGAACTCTAACGCTAGAAGGCTCCTGTCTTATTCCGTCCTCATCGTTATCATCGCCAAAAAACGAGGTGCCAGTAGAGTCCGTGGACTGGTCCGACGTCGTATGTTCCCCCGAATGGTACCATGGGTGATCGTTGGGGAGATACGATGCGAAATATCTCACGAGCGAGTCGAGAGACCTCGTCCGAAAGAGCTGGACGGCGTATTGCCACTGTTGGGTCCCTATGAGAGACGGGTTGGATATGATCTCGAACGAGGCAGACTCTAGACTCCCATTTAGTTCGCGTATCCGTTGTTCCTTGCGGTCGGAAAGAAGACGGTGGAACTCGACGGGAGTAGTAGCGACGTTCGATATCTCGTAAACGTCGTGATGAAAAGCCTCGGGATCTTGTACGGAAAAAGTAACCGTGTTATACCGATCGTGTAATGTCGTGAAGAGCTCCTCCCGCTTCATACCAAATTTCCAAGCTGGCCATTGTACGTCAGGATCGTCCATTCTCTGCTATGCCAATGCCCTATTCTCGGACTTATATGCTCGCGCGTGCGTCCTTCTAATCAGTCCTAGTGCCTCTCTCTGCCTTTGCCTACGCCCACGCCCGTGTCCGTTGCCAGTGCCCGTACTTGCGCCGTTACCTATCCCTAACGCCTTCGCTGAAAAACAAGAAACTGAAACTGAGTCTGGAAAACTGAGGGTGTGGAAAAAGAGGGTATCACGCGTGTGGGTATCGATGGACAGGGTCTGTTCGGTTCTCGTTTTGGGTCTTGTAGCCATTTAGATTAGAGGCACGACATCGTAGTCATTTTGAAGTTGCCAAATAGTGAACTCGTTTGCTAATAGTGCAGTGACTGTTCAGTAAGTTGGCAGGGGGGACTTTCGGTGTCTGAGACGGACAATCTGAGAATGTTCGATTGCAGTACAAATTGATCCTCTACAGAACTATGATCGAGGGAGACGACTGACGAGGGCCCAAGTGAGTTGGGTGGCACCGGGGATACCATTCCCTGGGCTTGGGGGCCAGCATTAGTGAAATCAGGCAATAAGGCAACAACTGCATGCAAAACAAGGATGGCATGCATGGCGTTCCCCACCCCACCCTCAGATCGCCCAATAATCATATCGGATACTCTAGAACCACACCCGTCCACTTGATAAGGGGCTATCTATACCTCTTGACGCAAAAAATGCGGCAATGTAACGGTGGCTTGTGCAATTTGTGCAATCGGTCAATAATGAGAGGTCGACGTCCTCAGTTCTTAAGCATGCAACCGAAATCTGCGTAATGCTGACTAGCTACTCCCTCACCACTCCCACCTAGCCACAACAACAACGAGGAACAACAACACCGAATCGGAGAATCATCACTTTGCGCCCGTTTCTCCACATATATATATACATATATATATGTGTGTGTGTGTGTGTGTGTCTGGGTAGGCAAGTTTTTGTTATGACTTTCAAGCCAGAAAGGAGTGGTGCTTACTGGGGAAACTAATGGAGACTCTTCGAACGACCGGGCCGGACATGTCGCCACTGTCTGGAACAGCTTGCCTGGCTTCCAATGGGGGCAACGGAAATGAGGTGAGACGGAGGAATAAATGCTGTGGCGTTTTGAATCGAGAATGGCCAAGTACATTTAAATGGGTGTTTAGAATATCAAGCCCTGGCGTAAGATTAGAATCAGGCTCCGCCCTTGGCACACTTCGACTGCCCAATCAGACGCCGGTGCGCTCCCGCCCGTTTCTAATTGCGGTCGGTGCACCGGGTCTATCGACCAGCCTATTTAGCCCTGACCAATGACAACGGCGGGGCTTAGCAGCCGGGGCTATGCGGGCAGTGTCAGATTCGTCAGACTTGTCATCTTACAAACTTGGGGGCAGACTGGAAGAGAAGATCACGAGAATGCAGGAGTTCGCATGAGGAAGACACTGCTGACTGGATGCTAGGTATTTGGTCATGCTGTGCCCCCCCCCAGTCGCCCGCCTAAGCGACTCCTGCAGAACAACTACGGTGCACGGTATTATCCTGCCACTGCCTGCTGCACTGCAGAGCCACACAAACCCAGGACAGACCGGAGGACCAGCGAGGGTTAGCTCCAGGACTTTTGTCATTTGACGCCCTTCTGCCATTGGATCGCAAGAACACGGTTCCGCTCTTCTACTTGTGACACTGTGGGCAGTCTATGTATTTTCTACTGACAGCACAGTCCCATTACTGGCGCACCCATTCAGCCTTGAAATAGGCAACCGGGGATTTTGTGAAAGACCTGGTAGCCCTAGGTCAGCCGTACAAGAGCCCGCTTCTGATCGCTTCTACGATTCTCGTTCCTCTGGTCCCTAGGGCTTGGTTTTAGAGAGGATAGGTCCCAAGGACAACTCACCAGCAGTTGCTGTACATCTGACGGTAATTATCCTGTTGCTGTGCATTACATCTATATGGCCTCTTGAGGGTGGTTTACAGACGTCTCGCATTTTCTCCTGCTGTTCTTCTCCTAGCTTTCCTTTCTTCATTTATCTGATTTCTTGCGACCTGAATCTTCTGAGCTGCATATGCATCCGAAGCCATTTCATCTACGATATAGACTCTATTATACTCTTTGGAATTTGTTTCTGGCATGGCCGCCGAGGTCTTCTCCTCCGAGGAGAGGACGGAGCCTTTCACAGCTGAGGAGCTCAACTCCAGGCTCCACAGATCCATTCATGTAGAGGACTTCGGCGAGGCTCACCACGACACTGTGCCGTTGGACGACCTCGTTGTTGATGAAGACCACCATAAGCAAGGCATACGCATCTTGGTGCGGCCTCTGACTAGGAGTCGCTCAGTGAGCCCAGGGAATGATAACTGCCAGTGGCTGGCGTTGCGCGCCGAGGTGGCCGATCCCCAACAGCCCGAAACCAAGGTCCTGGCCGTGACTCAGACGTCTAAGGACATCAACTTCTCCATCCGGATACCTGGAGAACATGGCGAAGATGAGAGCCGGCCACCACTGTGGTGCGAATTGTACTATGATCCTGCCAGTGATGGCCTCATTTTATGGAACAAGTCGGACGCCCCCATTACGCTTGCTAGGATATCCAACCCAGGTTGGGACGGCGCCAACTTTGACCAAGAAATAGTCCCCGGAAATACCAAGGAACTGCAGCCGGGTACTTGGAGGATCGGTGTCTTCGACACCCCAGTCCTCGACTTTAGAATCCTGGAGAAACGGCCGGCTACTCTAAGGATCCCCGGTGAGAGCCCGGAGTCCCCCATCACCGGTAGTAATGACGTCCTCAATTCATCTATGAAGCGTTCCCTATCAGCGGGCGAGGACGAGACGGTGAATGGCAGTAACGGGAAGAAACTTCGGGTGGAAGGCCCCGGAGAGGAGAATAAGGACGGAGTCATCATTTTCTTGGGACCGAAGGATGAATCGCTCGTCTTCCCCCTGCCCAATGCCGCTAAGACCAAAGAAGTCGCTCTGCCCAACGGTCATGCTCTATTAGAGCTCCAGAAGGACGAGACTACGTCAATCCCTGGTGGATGCGAAATTGACCAGTACCAGCTGACGAAGCGCGACCAGATCGCATCGACGGGCGCCTCCTCGGTCTTCACCGCGGAGCACTCGCAGGTGCCGGACGGCCTCATCACGGTGAAGGTGCTTAAGACGCGCGTTCCCAACTCGGACGCCAGACCCCCGCAGGAGACGCATAGGAACGTCATCCGCCAGGCCGACATCTGGCTGCGGGAGTACCAGAGCCAGGAGGACCTGAAGCACGAGTCCATCGTGCGCCTGTACGGCGGCGACGCGCGGTACCTGTCCCTCTACATGGAGCACGTGGACGGCAAGGACCTGGCGGCGCGCGGCATGTGGCGCGACGCTGCCACGGACCTGTTCCTCGGCGACCGCCGCGACGCGGTACGGATCCTGCGCGACATCGCAGGCGCCCTCCACTACGTGCACCAGCGCGGCAAGATCCACAACGACATCAAGCCCGCCAACATCCTGTACTCGCGCGACCGCGGCGCCGTGCTATGCGACTTCGGCCTGTCGACGCGCACCGCCGACCCGGCCACCAACGGCGGCACTCCCTACTACGTGCCGCCCGAGTTCATCGGACAGCGGCTGCGCGGCGCCGCGTCGGATGTCTGGGCCCTCGGGGTCACCATGCTGTACGTACTGCGCCGGATCGCCTTCCCCGACGCCCGCGGCCGCCAGGGCCACCCGCGCCAGCTGTACTGGATGATCGCGGACCTCAACCGGAAGCACCACCACCACCACCACGGCCGGGGCCCCAAGTCGGCCATCGCGCAGATGCAGCAATGGCTCGGTGAGGTCAACGAGGCCAAGGCCCGCCTCAATCCCCGCGACAAGCTCGAGTTCCTCGTCTCGCAGATGCTGATCCCGAACCCGCACCAGCGCATCACCATGGCCAAGGTCATGAGCGAGCTGTTTCCGGACGGCACGGTTAAGAAGTGAACAAAAATAACTAGCCCATATGTCCACTGTGACCGATTAAGATACCGAAACGGAACCATTGGCGTTATCGTTAATACAAAACGTTATGGAAGGCGATCCCTTCCATTGGCTCGGCTCGAATCTACCTATGTCGTTACATTGGCTTGCTCCGCGGCGTATCGCACACAGAGACTTGGCCATGACACACAGAATTTTAGACCACGCGCCCCTACCTTCCCAAATTATTGTTATCTTGGTCCAGCGGAACCGGCTGGCCTCTACTCGGTTGCTCTGGAAATAGGAAGCCCCTTGACTAATGTGATCGAGGTACTATGAAGGCATATCGGATTTTTGAGGGTGCCCGTCTCAGTGTGCAATAAAGATGTAGTACACTGTAAGTCGCTGCGTCATTTAAGAACAATATTTCACTTTAACACTCTGCGCAATTAGCATTGCCTCGTCTAACCATTGCCGTCTCCGCAGATACGATTCATATCAAAGCTTCAGAATTTCTCATCTATCATTTTTCATTTGGAATGCCGCCTCGCTTTACAGTCGTGGCTTTTATTCCGTCATTATATCACTGCCTCTTGATTAGATCCCAAGCCCCGTGGTAAAGACCACCGCCAGTCCGACGAGTGCTGTCAGTGTAACACTGCTTACAGCCACGGCTGCCGCCCTGCCCGGGGTCTCGGGTTCGCCCTCTGGCTCGGATTCACTTGACGACGAGCCAACAATTTCCGCTGTGACCCCAGTTGCGTTAGTGCACTGGTCAACGTTGGAGTTCATATTGGCCCGAAAGGTGATATCGGCACACTGGAAACACGTAGGGTTAGCATATTCGTCAGATGTATGATCTCCCGTTGGAGATTTCCAGATACTCACGTTGTAGAGGGCAGAGCCGGAATCGCCGTTGGTGACGACCTGGATGGTGGCATTCTGGCCTTCCCTGACGGTGCCCTCGGGGACGGGCAGCTGGGGGATGCAGAAGTCACCCTCGCCCGTGACGTTCATCAGTTGCGGCGTGAGCGTGATGTTGAAGTTGGTGACGTTGTTGCCGAGACCCAGGTTTATGTACACGTAGGACCACGGGTGGTGCAGGTTGAGCGACACGGCGCCGCCGCCGACAGGCCAGTCTGTGCGGTTCCCGGCATCGGCCGGCACGTTGGCGCCTGTCACATCCCGATTAGCGGGTCGGAGCTCTTGCG
The DNA here is from genome assembly GCA_004155935.1 of Monosporascus sp. GIB2. Lineage (NCBI taxonomy): Eukaryota > Fungi > Ascomycota > Sordariomycetes > Xylariales > Monosporascus > Monosporascus sp. GIB2. The sequence goes on from QJNV01000154.1 coordinate 113,548, forward strand.
CACACGCGAAGATCGGGACGGTGGGAGACGGGTAAGGGGTGGTTAGTTGCTTGGTTGCTTACTCACATGGATATACCCATTGGTCGTATGGGCTGCCCTCTTCCTCGGTCAAGGTGTCGGCGCGCCACTCCGGATAGGTGATGGCGAAGTGAGCCGATGCCAGTCTGGCGCCAGCCAGCAGGATTGCGACGGCTGCGGGGAGCATGGTGGATGATGCTGATGATCGACGATGGCTCAGAGTTGTTACGATGGGCTCAAAGGAGTCTTGTTTCGGGATGTGGTCGGCTGGTTAACTGCCCGATTAAGCTCCTGAGATGTGAGTTGGAAGAGAAAGCGTGGAAAGGGGATTATCGGAGATGGAAGAGGTGCGGCTCCTGCGTATATTAAAGTTGAGATCTTGGTCCAGTAGATCCCAACCAAGTTAGCTAGGTTAGCTTCCCTCATGTAGGCAGCTCATTATACATACAGATAATGCACCATCCCCGCCTTTCTCCAGTTCTCGTTAGTCCTCTTGCCTTATCAAGTTACCTAATTCCGATTCCAAAGGTTGGTTTGCTCTAGACCCCTCGGTGCCAATTCGATTGCCTCACCGTCTAGAGAACATGTCCCACGGCGGCAACCAATATGAGCAAGTTTTCTACCTCAGCTAGATGTTTGCGTCCACTGTCTAGCAGGCCGGTAGCACCACACCAGAAGAACGACGCCTGTTGCCGCATCTCATCCAGGGGCGTGTATGTCGTCCTTGGTACTTCATGAACAGCGAAAATCTCAGATGCAGTCCCGAATCGTAGCACCGCCAGCAGGCCGGGGCCCAGTCCGTGAGCCTGAAAGCCCTATCAGCAGGGCTAGACGCTAACGTTGGCGTCCGGCATGGCCAGCCGCAGACTTGGCGAGGGCCCATAGCGGGGTTTAGCGCAAGCCACCACCGGCGGAGATTCGAGAATACTTGCTCAAACCTACTCAAATGGCGACTGTGGTTGGGACCCCCAGAGGGTATGTGCGTCTGATTATTTTATGCCATGTAGACCTACTTAAAGGAAGACAGAAGGGGTGATATAAACAGCGCCTAGGCATTCCGCGCGACTTTATTCCTGCCTCTCACATCGCTGTGAGATACTTCTAGAAGATACAGCTCCATAGTTTCACCGTACTCGCTACCCGAGCTTTCGATTGGAGTTTGTTCTGAGTGGCCATGTTTGCTTGTCTGGGTCGAAAGAGGGACATTGCAGTTCTAATAGTCCCGAGGCAGTTTACACTATGCGCCTACCTACAGCCAGAGGCCACAATCCGCTCACCGGCCTCGTTATTCATACATTGACTCGGTGACACTGGGAATGGACGTGTTACGGCACCTGCAGCATGATACCCAACCCCTTCACGACCTCAGCCCCTGTGCTCCGTAGAGCCTGTCCAGACGCAGCCTTTCCCAGTCTTTACTGAGTGCACAAGCTAATGCCGTCTTTAGTTGCTATGCTTACAATAAGCCTTTCTTGCCCTGGATATGATGAAGGCCTGAAGACCACTTCCGCATGTGAGTCACTGGCCACTGTGACTATAGCCCTTATTGAGGGCAGTCCTTGAGCAGCCCAAGGCTTTAATCAAGCCAAGAGGCTGTCCACTTGTGGTTTTTTTAGACTTAGCTGGTTCATTTGGCCCATAGGGACAACCAATTCTATAAAAGAGGCGAGTAGCCCTATCAAGACTCTATATGAGGAGTCTTCATCACCCAAATAGGGAATGGGATGTTAACAATCATGTGTCCGCGCCGATTGACTTTCTGCACAAAAGATTAGCAGGGCGATTCATCCAAGAAAAAAACTCTTAGGACAGGCATATCTTGAACCCGGGGTTTACCGCCTCCTATATAGCTGATTGTCTACCACTGAACTGAAACCATATACAGGGGACGTCTACAGTAAAGGAGGCTGGAGCTAATGAATTCAACTACTGCAATCCAACAGCCAAAACCTCAACTTCGGTCGCTCTTCAGTAACTGCTAGATGCTTGTCGGCTCGCACAGGAAAGCTGCTTTCCTATTCAGTCACTCGAGAGACGTAGCCCAATTGACGCAGCATGGCCTCGTCGTGATTCCCTCCCTAATTATAATCTGTACGAACCAGCATAGCAACTCCTAGTATCTCTATATAGCTCAGATTATATCGTACAGCGGAGCGCTATTATTCGCCACCACGTAGCCTATCCGCAAGATCAGACGGGGGGTCTCAACATGAGTCTCTGACCCTCAGCCTCCGCATTTCAGCCTGTCAGTAAGTGCCATATAAAACAGAGACATTCGCACTGGAGCCCTATATCGCCAAAGCTCGGCAGCGGCGCTTTATCTCATCGCTCGCGGCAGCAGGATAAGGTTCACGTTTAACCTACTATTTGAGTGGTTTCGAGTTAACTCCGCTCTACCCAGCAATCATTCTTAAAGGGGAGGCGTCCTCTTGTGGTTAGTGCTAGTGGTTCAACCTTAACACCTACGCACAATGCCGAGGTAAGTGTTTATAGTTCTAATCAGGTCTTTCCCTCCCAGCCGCGTGGTGTAATGGTTGCACACTCTTACAAATACTCCTCTTATATCCTTACTATCCTCATATCTTTCCCTGCTAAGAAAGGGATAGGTTCGATTCCTGTCGTGGCTACCAAGTTTCTTTCTATTCTTTTTCTCTCTTCTGCCTCTCGCCCGCTCTTCAGCCTTATCCGCCTGGACCGCTTAGGCCCAGTGTAATACCGAGACAACCTTATATCTATCAGCTGCGTGGTGTAATGGTTTGCACGCTCTCACAAATACTACCTCCTTTATCTCTACTACTTCATACCCCTGCTGAGAGAGGGGCAGGTTCGATCCCTGTCGCGGCTGTCAACTCCATAATTTTTGGGAGAGTTTTACGACCCCCCATTTCCTTCTTACATCCATTGTATCAGAGTGTATATATGACCTCCATCTCTAAAAGCCCCTGGCCCAAACGACCATCTTGCGTTTTAAACAGTGGCGGGGAACAAGAGGCCGGTGATAAAGCACTGATGAATCGATACGCCATTATCTTGCCCATAAGCGTAGTCGTCGAATCCGTCCAGCAACGGCAGGCTGACTTTGGTGCCTCCGCCACCACGGCTGAGAATAATCTTGCCCTGTCAGGCAGTTCCGGAGGAGTCGCTGGCTCTGGACCGCTACCAAAGTAGCACCATGCACTTGTTGTTAGGACTTCACCCCTCGGCCCACGGAGAACGCACACGAAACCTTCTAGGAATCCGGAGCTTAGCTCCGTGAAAAGTGGGGCGACCCCTATTCGAGGGTGACGAAGGATAAAAAAGAATTCCTCCTTATTCTTTTATGCAAGATACTGCTAGGTTCAAGCCATATTTTCCAGGCTGAGCCAAATACACAGAAAATCATTGCATGATATAATTCGCACGATAAATACTATACCCAGTATCTTGGAACACGATGACTAATCGGTGGTTTTCACGATTTACTTATTCTTTTATAACCATTTTATTATTTATCTCTTATATAAAATTAAGAAGTGAATGGTCTAATTACTAATACGGGTATTCACTATATATATAGTACTGGTTCGTCCAAACCTGTTGTGAAAGTTCCATAGCTTTTCTAAAGCTTGATGTAATACAAGCCCACACTTCTTGGGTGTCCTTAATTGGTCTTTCAATACAAACCTGCTCTAGCCTGATGTCGGGATGCGCTCGTATCAAGTGCACCTAGCAAATAGTATAGGCTTTAAGATATGCGAGCTCACCGTTTTCTCAAACGAGGGCAATAAATGCCCCGCATAGCCAGAACCTCGGAAAATTCGAGAAGCGGCCGTTAGAAAACGTAGTAAGAGAGGCGAGTAAGAGAGGCGAGCTTAGTGACTTTCCAGCGGTTTGCCTGGACGACCTGATGAGGTTCCTAATATATCAGGTACAATATGAGGCAGACAATCAAATCAAATCGAATGTGCCATGGTCTAATGGTTGGTTAGTTGTGATGCAAGGTTGCGGCCCCGAATTAGTGGGCGCTCCTTGTGCCACTTCGAGGATACCATCCAGAGGACTTGGGTTCAAACCGCCCCATGGCCAATTAATTTCAACACCGGTGTCTTTTTTTTTCCATTCGAAAGAATCTTCTTGAAGGTCCTTCTTTTAACTACCTTCTAGTGTTTGTTTTTCACACCTTCAAATTTAGTTATGGTTTAAATGCGACGTATAATATATATAGCAGTCCTTACTTTAACAATTACAGTACCGCGAGCAGTATCTACCGACTCGAATCAGGTCCGCATACCCATAGTATTGGTTGGCAAATCAAATCTCGAATGGATACCGTCCAGTCAAGAATCCCAGACACAGGACAGATATGTATTTATATCTTTCATGCAGTCAGGACACGGGATAGGAACTGCCTGCGGAACAGATGACCGCTCCTCGTGCTGCCGTCAACCTGAGGAACCCCATCCTCCCAACCTATTGCACGAGCCAAGAAACTGAACAATTACTGAGTGGCGAATGCAACGTCGCGTTGGTCCCCTTGACTGCTAGGGATGCTGGCGAATCCCAGGAGTGGCGGCTCGAAAACCGAATTCTCATATGAGTAAACGAGAGTGGCCAAGCTCAGTTCCGACTATAATTTTCCTAGGATGACAGCTCATGCCATAGGCCATGCCGAAGTCACACTTTAGTCTAGCATTACCCCGGCAAGGTAAAGCATGACCCAAGGATCTCATTATTAGAGAGGAAAGAGGCGAGGAGGAGGAAGGTATTTCGCCAATCAGTCAGTATATCCTTCCAGATCGTGCCGACCGATGATAATCAGATCACGACAATGACGTCTATAAATTTAATTGTATCTTAGGGCGACAGGGAAAGATTCATTTCTTCTTGAAGTGGGCAGATGGGAGTCATTCGTGGGAACCCTGAGGCGATATTAGTAAAGAGCTGGAGCGTCGATTCGAGACAGGGTATAATGTCTTTCATATGGGAGTAACTGTGCTAGATAAACGGCTACGGGGACCAAAGACGCAATCTCGCCCTTGGCTGGGCTGGTCATCCAAGCCTCGAAAATTTATGGGTGGACGAGCGGCTATTGAGCACAGCACTGCTTCAGGATTTCAAGAAGTCGAAAGTCAGGCTGGCAGCTCTTGAGTAGCGGATAAATGATAGATCTGTCTGTAGTTACACATTAACAATTATCTTACGAAGAGCTCCCCGTACAGGGGCACGAAAATGCGCGTAGGGCTGATTCCTCCAGTCATTAAATTCACAGCGAGGGTGTAAAAAGCCCCAGTGCGTGGCAGGCGCTCACGTCCGTAAACTTGTATATCTGGTCGCTACCGGAGCAAAACGTGCCAGGACGAGATATTCACCCTCGAAAACTTTACAGGATCTGTGTTCTTATCGATGGCAGGCAAACAAGCGATATTGCGGTTGTCATGGGAAAAATGGGGGTCTAAAGGGCTCCAGTCAGACGCCCCCCGGTGAGCCCCATATAAGGCCCACCGTGTGCTATAAAAAGGGCTTCGATCAGTCTAAGTGGCTTGGGAAGGTCTTTCGCTCCTTAGAGCCAGAGCTGTTAATATAGCCTCAATTTCTTCTATGGCAGCAGTGATACGGTAGGTAACATGTGGAGGGATACGACCCAATCTGGAGCTAGTCGTATTGTGCCGACTCGTAGAGTATGCTAGCCCGTAGAGGCTATTTTACACATAATGTCAGCAGTCACAGTGATCAAATGCAGGAAACTGGCATAAACCCATGATCTATTCTAGGAAAGACTGAAAGAGTCTGTGGGTGATCGCCTCTACATACATGATTAGATGTAAGGATGGTTTCTGGACAAAGGCTGTCCTAGGGTACAGCTGCGCCCTAAAAATGCTCCAGCCGGGGCCACCTGAACCCACCAATTGCCGACAAATAGCTAGTATTTAGCGCAGTGGGGCTAGCCCGGAGCACGAACCTATACCGTTGTCCCAGCCCGAATGGTGTAGGTAAAAGCCCGGATTTGTGACCGGGCCCGGCCATCCGGCGCAAACGCGACGGCTCTGACGATATCACTATAGCCTTCGAGCGCCTGTGTGCACGCATTCCACTGGTCTTCCATCGTCGGTTTAGTGGTAATCCACTTTGGCTCTTCCTATTTAAACGAATTGCTTGTTATGCTGGGGGCTGGGCTGAACACGGGGTGTTGAAGCATACGGAAGATTAATGTCCAGATTCCCTGCGCGACGGTGGTCGATTGCTTACCTCCTCCGACGATTATACCACGTGATCCTCCGTCAAGGGCCTTGGAACTCGGCTAGCCTTGTCCAGTTACAGCCAGTTCTACAAAAAATCCGTAGACTTGTGCATCATCGCATGGCCTTCATTAACTCTGTGCAACAGACTCATTAGCATCGGCAGGAGTCTTCCGGGTGGAGTAATAGTGGGGGCAAAGCATTCGGTCCGGACGACACATGGATGGCCGCGTGAAGACCCGGTTTATAAGCTAGCGGAACAGCACAGGGCCTAGAGCATGAAGGTATCCAAAGGCGATTGGGTGGAAAATTCCATAATCATTATGTGCGTTTATAAATAGATACAGGATTTACAAATGGATTCCTGCGAAAATGGCCTTTGATAAAGGCTGAGAGGAGTGGATGCGCGACAGCAATGTCGGCGGCTCTGAGCGCCAGCTCCGATGGCTACATTGTCGCAGGGGAACGGCCGGTACCGGGAGATAGACGGCGATGTCGTTAAGGTTCGCGGCGACTGTGAAGGTCGGGGCGCGGAGTATTGTCACGGAAAATCGAGCGGGCTGGGAGGGGGCCAGGAGCGTGTGGATTGGTGGAAACCGAGCGAGCCATTAACAGAGGCACTGACGATGGGGCTTTGAAACGAATTGCGGCCGGTTTTGATGTTTATGAATATACGGTGAGAGTCGTCTCCCGTAGTGCACGAAAATTTAATTAAATCTTGAATACCTGGCTCGAATATGGAGCCTAATGCCCTAAGTCGTAGCCTAGAACACTGGCCTCCTACTAAGCGACAAACAAGCGGCTCTCACTTAGAGGAATACGAGCGGCCCTTATTCAGCAACATACAAGAGTGATAATTCCACAGCTTGTCACAATGTCTAGATATATATCGAGGCTCAGCCAAGTGAGGAACACAGAATTTACCTCCAGTACCTCACCATCTCATTCTCATCTAGAGCCCCTACTCTTGCATCAGCTCCTTCACCACCTGAACTTGCCACTATGCGGACCGCCATCTTCCCCCAGGCCTTCATTTTTGGAGGCGCCTTTGCCAAAGTGTTAGAGGGGGCTACGCCAGTCCAGCCAGCCAGCCTCAAGGTCTCCGTTGATTCCCTGACTGTTCTCCCGGAGCCCATAATCACAGTCAACGAATCATCCAAATACTGGAAGGGAATGGAATGGCACTACCAGATCCCGCACGCAGAGACCGGCAAGATCGTGGACGAGTTCAGCATCCATATCATCGACGGCGGCTTCGTCACCGAGGAGGAGGTCTCGAGCCGCTCCCCGAGTGAGCTGGCCCCGGTGACTCTCGAGGAGCGCGACAACTGGGTTTGCAATTGGGTGGTCGGCTGCGTCGACAAGGCCGTGGATCAGTTCAGCATCAGCGCGGCCCAGATCGCGGCCGCGGCGATCGCCATCGGCGACGATCTGCGGGCAGACGGCTACGCAAAAGCCAAGAACATTGTCAAGGGCCTCATCTACCAACACGCCGTCGGCATCTCTACCAACATCATTAGCTTCTATATCACCAACAAATTCCAGGGACAGGGCACCACAGTCACCGATGCCTGCTCCGTTGTCGACATCAAGAACCTCGAGAATACGATCCGCCAGCTTCAGGCCGATATTCGGGACCTGGGCAGTAGAATCCAGTCTGGCGACAGCCGGCCGCGCACGTACGACCATTACGCTGAGGAGAAAACGCGCCAAGTAGAGGGCGCGCATCTGAAGCACACGGTCAAGCCAACGCATGACCCGAACGACTTCAAGAATGTCAACTCCTGCTAGAATGCCCAGTGGAAGGCTCCACAGTAGGTGCCGATGAGCGAGCCATTCGTACGGGCCGCATAGGTTAGGGCAGATGGAGAAATGGGAAGGCTGGATGAAAGTTTCATGACGTCCCCAATCTACCATTTTTATTTCATAATCCGTCGAAGTATCGTCAGGGATCCTTGGAGTCACCTTAACGGTGCCACCATGAAGCCCGTGATTAAACAAAACCCATATACAGGATCATTAACTCCAAGGTCCGGATAAAAATACATTGTGATTCGATAGATATGCGATGAATGGATTGATGCCCAATAACAGGAAGCTGTGATTAAACGTCTGGGTGAATCTAGCAGATGATAAGGCAATATGCACAACCTAAAACCAAATAAAGATCGTAGTTGACAGCCTCCTTGCCACTTTAAAGGGCAACACAGCCGTGCTAACCACTATCCTGTCAGCCTACGCCGTGAACCATAGCTTGAGATCGAGAGTCCCTTCAGACTCAAACCCGCCCTGAAAATGGCACATAACAGCCGCGCCTCTGACCGAACGCACTTCGCTTCCTTCACTCATGCATTCCGCACAGACACAGTTATCCTCGAAGTCTGCAGCTAGATTGAATGCATTACCTATTCCTTCCATCGTAGCGAGCTCATCCTTTTCGATGATGTTTTTGAAATTCTCCTCGAACTTGTCGCGGGCGGCTGCACCGGCGCTGTTCTTCTTACGATCGCCAGTTGGGCTGCAGATGAGCGTGAGCCACTCCCGCTGGTCACCCGACCGAGACTCCGGCGGGAGTATCACACAAAAAATGAGAAACACGTCTTGATTAACGGGCTGGGGAGACGATGTAAATATTCGCAAATCAACCTCGACCCGCAGCGCGCATGCGAAGCGATTTTGGCCGACAAAGAAAGACCGCCGGAGAGGGTCCCAACAGGACTTGGGTGAAACAGCCCGGATTTCGTAGAATGACCCCTGGGTTTCTTTGCCCTTGTCCGGGAGGTGCACGTTCAATATATTTCTACTATATTCCTCCGAGAGCTCCCGGCTCAGGATTTTGGTAATGTACACGCGCTCCTCGTATACACCCTCGGCACCGACAGGCCAGTCGAATAGGGCTTCGGCGTCCGATCGGACGTACTAACGTTACGGTATCCAGGGTCAGTAATTACTTTATCAAGGTAATACAGCGATGGCTTAGAAATTCCAAGTCCTGCTTCGAACTGACTATTCAAAAGCCAAGACATGCTTCAAAGGGAACCAGCAGCTGCGAATGCTACTCACCACGTTATCGACTTTCATGAGGCGTATGGCGAGGAGGCTAGCGAGCCGCTTAGCGGGATCCTCGCCCGAGTGACAGCAGTCAAGACACAATAGGTAGCAGCCGGCTTCGCGGTCGCACTTCAGCGTCACAGCATCAAATCGCAGCCCTCGATTCGTCAAGGTGTACTCGCCGCTGTACTGTGCCCAGCGAAGGCCGAGTTGGACATACGAGCCGGCGTGCGCGAACTGTGACGGGGAGCTCGCCAAAATCCCGTGGAGTGCCTGGCCCAAGTAGGGTGAAGTCGGGGCCTTTTCTCCAGGAATGGTCAGCCCGCCCTCGCAGAGTCGTTCGGCTTTCCACGCGAACAGCGATAGGTCCGCCGCCTGCCTGCAAATCTCTTCCTGTAGGCGGATGAAGGCTTTATCGCCCTCGCCATATAGCAACGCCATGTTAATATTGAAAATCCCGAGCAGGGAGTAGGCTCTGTCCTCCGTCCTCGTTGTCCTCCTATTCGCGGCCCACGACATCCGGCACTGCGACATCTGGAGTTAGCAACCACTTTTCAAGCGGTCTTGGCAGTTGCCCAGAAGATGTAGTTAATTTTCAGGAGAAGAGCCGTCTCGGTTCGCACCGAAAGTGGAGGCAAAGTGCAAGAGGAACGAGAAAAATAACTATGGGTGCTACTCACCGCCACGGGGACCGACTGCAGAGGAGTCTCTTTCTTCAAAACGTCGCAGGGGATATTGGTTATGCTGCTAATTACCTCCACAACTGCAATACTTAGTATTAACGATTATCCTTTCTAAACACTTGGCGATAGCTTGAGAATTTTGAGTCATGTTGTCCACAAGAAACAAATCCAGCGACATGTCGAAAAGGGGAATAGATGCGTCCAGAATCTACTCACGACTCTCATTTGTTCCGTAATGATTCCAACCTGAGTCGTAGAACTCGACCACTCTGGAGGCGACGAGCTCCTGCAGCGTCCAGCCTCGCGTGAACCAATGGCACTTGGCGAAGGAGGTAGAGCGTGATGTCGCGGTCTTCGCACCCTTCATGCTTCGGACGTTCGGCAGATCCGACAGGTAAACGTAGCACACTCTCGCGCCCTCGTAGTACTGGAACATGGAGTTTATTGCCTCGGATAGTTCTGCGCTGCTAGATTTGTCAATACAGCAGGTGTCCACCCAAGCGTACTTCAGACCGTTCCTGCGGGCCATCTGCACCGTCGACGCGATCTTTGCCCAACCCTTCCTCTTTTTGACAGATTCCTCATCTTTGAACTGCTCAAAGGTCACCTCCTCATCGTCCCAAGTATGCGAGAGGATCGCGTACGCATCCCTCTGCTCGGTATGATTGCTGAAGTATTTGAGCTTGCACGTGTCAGTGTCGATGAGGTACATGATGGCGAAAATCTACGAAGGATATGACCATGACCCTCTGGGATCAAATTCACCGGGTATGGGGTTCGTGGGGACAATTCCAGTGTAGAATTGACTTCTAGTCTAGACACTTGAGCAGGGCGTGTTCTTAAGAAGCTGTGGATGCTCGTAGAGTCAGCGGCGGGACCTAGTCTTTCCCAACTGCATTTAGTCGGGTTAACTGCTAGTTAGATTGGAGGCTCGCGAGAAAATAAATAGCAGAATCTCATGGAATAGCTTCAATCCCCTTGGATCACGAAGAGATAAGGATGATTACTTCAATCCCTCGGTTGCGAATGAAAGGATATTACGCATTATATCTTGCACAGGTCTCAGCTGGAAGGCGTGGGGACGATTTGTTGGACACCAGCTAAGAACCCCCGCTTGCCCAGTAGAATTTGAAGGAGATGTAGAGGTCGCTCGGGCTGAAATGCAGCCATGTTAGGCAGCCGGGCGCGTCCGGCTATATACCATTGGACAGCCAGACGAAAGCGCGTTTGGCAATTTAACTATTTGCTTTTGGATTGTTATCAATCGCCGTCAAATTTCTCAGTACAGGGAGGAATATGTGCAAATATATATAGGTATATATATCAGCAAAATATAGTACATAGAACAAAAAGCTCATAATGCATCCGGATATCCCATAAAACACGAAGACTGCCGACCTTATAACGCAGCTTACCGGGTTCCATGTAAATTAATGAGGAGCGGGGGCAGCGAAGGTGGCAGGGAGTAAAGTTCCAGCGAACAGAGCAACGCGGCGAAGGCTGGCCATGTAGGTACTTGGATATCCTGACACTTAGTAGCTTGGACTGCGAGTTCTGGTCATTCTAGAATATCGCGAACAAGAGGGATCCATCGGAACTTACATAGACATCCAGCCCTCCGTAGATGGCGTGCTATGGTCGCCGCCGTGGTCTACTCACTATTTCTGACCGTGAAATCGGAAGCACGCACCGCACTCCGGTTCGTATTTTCGACGACTTCCTGTTCCGTGTTAGAGGGCGAAGTAAGCCGCCACGTCCAATGGGCGAAGACTCGCACGACGCAGAATAGGGAAGGAGAAGGGCCGTATCGCCATATCTGCGTCGATGGTACAAGGTGCTCGTGGTGATGTGATATTAGGGTCGCTTTAAGCAGCGCCCGTAGAATGCCACCAGAAGAAGGGCACTTTGACTGCAGTGGCTTGGCAGTGCAACACAAAAAGGAGAATGACAGCGATAAGGGGAACATCCTTGACAGCAGTACGGGGACAGGCACCGAAAAAGCCAATTGTCCCCGAGCGGCGCAAGGCCTCAAGAAACGTTGTATGATAGCGTGCGTATACTCCTTCCTGTGCAACGCGGAAGCTCAGTTCAAGGCCGATCTTGTCCCGGGACTGCGAAGATACCGGGATCCGCGAGCTCGCAAGCCCTAGTAACCCTTTGATCAACACTTCCCAAACTTATAAACTGTTTCTAGGGCCTTGGTCCTATATATTAGAGTAGAATAAATGGGGAGCTTCTCTGTAGCAGGGCTTGCTGAGCGTCGATGCGATTGGTCAGGCTTGACACCGAGAGACAAGATATTATATGACACCTAAATCTCAGTGACTAGAACAGAGACATAATCTGTTGTCGTCGATTCCCAGACCAATCAAGCTATTCACCATCAACTTATTCGGCCACGACCTGCAGTCCAATAAACCCCCAGCACAGGAAATAACCGCCATTTAGCAGACTGAGAATGAGATCAAGAATTCCTTATCATGTGGGGCTTTCCAGAATGGGACAAGAGCTCAGCACATAGATAGAACTGGGGAAGGTCCATTCCCGGACTGGCTTTTTCGGCAAGATCTATGTCTAGGGTTTGCAACTACCCACCCACCGGTGGGTGGTCTTCACATTTTTCCAAAAATACCTACGATTACCTACCGACGGAATAATTACCCATAGGTTCTTGTAATGAGGACTTTTACTTATAATAATACGGAACTTAAATCGGAAGCGTTATCGACTTAATAGGTACCTACGGGTAGTTAACTATGTAATAGATTAAGGGTTAACGAGTGGTTATTTGATAGGTGAAATGAAAAAAAATTACTTACGCATCCCTATTACTTACCTACGTAGTTAATAAGGGTGCGTACATCCTCGTAGGTGGAAATTTTAGCGTGGCTACGTGGGTAGTATAACCCCAATCCGTAGTAATATGGCTCCGTCTGCGATCACTAATCAGTTGTCGAAAAGCCATCCTGTCCGGGCCTATATTTTACTTTTGCTGCCATAATTTGCCAGTTGCCGATATGGGGCCAAGGTTGACTCGTAATCGGAACAAGATGACGGGCTTTTATATTACGCGTAGCCTTTCTTTGTATACATTTGAGTTACAGGTATGTCATTATACACACACTATATCGTTTTCACTTTATACTGAAGATATCCAGTTACTGTAACCTAGACCCACTTAGCGCCCCCGATCATGATAACTCCTATACAATATAACCCGTGTGACGCTTCACGGTGATCCGTCAGCTGCTTCACTTCCACTTCTCCTATAAATCGAGCGAACCCCTTTATGCCGCTTATATGCCGGCCCAACGCAAAATATTAAGTCTTTTTAGGGCCTGATCAACCTTTTCAAGTATGACGTTGATTCGCAAAACTCTACATCTTGCCGAGTATAAGAACAACATTAATTGCACCTCTGCCCCGGCTGATGAACGGCGTTGAGCGATAGCACCGAAGGTTTAACGGCATATGAAATGGTGTGCAGGCATTAAAGCTGCTGGGAAAGTATTGTTTACTTACAGGGAAGCTCGAAGCTGGGTAAGGTAGCTAGGAAAAGCAACTTATACCTCAGATAGGAGTAGCTCGTGAAGGAGGAGTATAACCTAAGCCCTTCGGTGCTAAGGACAGCAGTAACTAGACTGCTTTTGATATTAGCCTGAGATGGAAATCAGGTCCATTAATACTGTTTTTTTACTGGTTTAGTTCATTTGATTGCCGATACAACCCAAATATCAAGAGCACTGATTAGACCTGTTACTGTGGTGCTCAATGGGCACCCCAGGAGATATCGGTTGTGAAAACACACATGGGCGCCGGTCCAATTCTGAGGCTCAGCAGACCCTCCGGAGAACTCAACCCGTAATTATAATCGATACCTGCTAGGATGCAGTAGCAGTAGTTGTGTTTGACGGAGATTGCTCAACCTCCCTTAGGGTGTCGCGCCGTGAGGGTTATATAGTAAGTGCATAGCCAGCAGGTCAAGCCCGGATGGACATCCTTCACGGCACGCCCCACAGGGTCAGTTGACATACGTCTACCCCAATTGTCCTCGTTTCACCGGCAAACCTTATGATACAACCGCGAGTTTCGAAGCCTCGACACTGGCCTACAGGCCTGCGACATCAACTTTGAGAACCTGCTGTGTACTGCCCTCACTTGGCCGTAGGGAGAAAACAGCGCGGACTGCCGATTAGGCCCCACGTCTTCTGATATCATCTGCTCGATGAGTCTCTATGTACTTAGAATAAAATTCCTACCCTAGCGCGCCCTCATGCCCCAAAGAGGTTCTGGAGCGACCGTTACGCGGCCGCTCCCGCGGCGTTATATACTACTACTACGACAACAATCCCCATTAGACTTCGGGACGTTCTTCTTGTGCCGCCATACGCGTCATGCCAATACCTAATGTGAGGTCAATACTGAGATAGTATAACAATTCAAATGAGCTAGTATGGCTGCCGGTAGTAAATAACTTTGTTATCTATCAGCCTGACTCGCCAGTGGAAAAGGAGGCGGGTGCACCTCACTCTTGATCTGGCGCGCAGATGCTGGGAGGAATGATACCGAATACTGGGAGGCGTATCGTCAAAGAACCGTGCTCCATAGCCAAAGGATGCGGTCTAAATCGGTTCTGCAGGGGTCTTACTAAATATAACTCGGGGGCCGAGTAGTCACGCCGTCGTGCCCCTCCTAGACCTTTCTCCGGATATCAGCAACTCAATCTCTCTTGGAGAGAGCACGACCGCGGTACTAAGGTACAGATGCGGGATAGTGTACTTGCCATATGACTCCTAATGAAACTCCATAAGGTTGGTGACGTTGGGGTATATGTTACACGAGCATGTGTTACGCCGTACCTTCCAATAAGCTGCGCCCCTCCTGTGACCCTTGACCGTGCGCGGTGATCCTCTCTGGAACATCTGGCCGAATAAACTTTGGAGTGGTGAAAAGGGGAATAGCTTAGGACGAAACTGATGTAGATCCAAAAGGGAAACGTACAAGAGAAAAGCACAACCTCCATAACACCTCTTCCCATCTCTTCCCATTATCCCACCACCGCGACATCTTCACTTTTCCCTAAACTTGCTCATTGCACCGCAGAATAGCAACCATCACCACGACCATCACTATCGAGTAAGATATTTGCATTATTACCCGGAAAAAGTTATTACTGGCTGCCAGTCGGCTTCGAGCCCTTCTCTACCCTAAACCTCTTCCAAGACATCTCCACGTCTCACCTGAAGTTTGCACGTTGCATCGCCAAAACAACAACCCCCACTCCAGCGCTATCCCGCAAGACCTTTTCCATTATTACTCGGAGAGAGGCTATTACCCACTACCTCACCCCTTTGAACCCTTCTTCTTGTCGAAATTGCATCATGAATTCCGAGACTCAGTCTCCAAATCACCCCGATGAAGCCTTTTTGGCAGATGTGCATGATCCTGTCGTGAGAGATATTTTGATGCAATCACCAATTCCCCCTTTTGACCATGGTGCAGGCGCTCAACCATTTGTCATACCTCCCTCTTCTGGAAACTCAGAGACCCGACCTCCAAATCTCATGGGTGAATATTTTCCTACACTTTCCCGGGATCCTTTCTTGGAATCTCCTTTGATGGATCCCCAACTTGCGTTCGACATGGATCTCCAGTTCAATGCCTTGGACTATGGAGTAGGCGCTCAACCAGCCGCCATCCCTCCCTCGAGCGGAAGCTCAGAGACTCTGTGCCCAAATCCCCCGGGCGAAGACTTTCTTGCAGGTTGGCATGGTCCTGTCTCGGAATATCATTTCTTGGATAGCCCATTTCCTGTCCTTGACAGTGGGGTAAACGCCCAAGCACAGCTGACTTCGGGCATTGCAGAGTCCGGAGTCCAAATCCCTCACTCCGCGAGTGAAGTCCAAGACATGTGGAGCGCGACCGATATTTCTGTGGGAGATTTCCAATTCCCAACTTGGCTCTCTGGGCAAATTCCTCAGCAACAAGCAGCTCTCTCTCAAGGAAATAACCACATGGGCCAGCTACACAACGTACCCCAGAAAGGCAATACCTCCAGCTACGCGCCACAAGGTTCGTTCTTGCCGAACGAAGTTGCCCTCGCTCGCCAGGCACCCCGATTTGACGGAGACCCTTCGGCCCAAGGCCATCCGGTCCCGCTGGACCCTAGCTCACGAGATGGTATAATGCAGCGCGTCTATGTCGACCCCAAAGACGGCGACACATTGTACATCCTCGATAAAACCGCGCGCCAAGCTCCTGGTCAAGCCGGGGGGGTGGTGAGGGACCTGCTGCCCTTGGAAGGCGTCAGGCTGACGAAGCACCACCCACACGCCCTCCCGATTGTCATTGAATGCTGGCTTCAAAGCCGTAGGAACCAGAAGAAGCTCGCGAAGTCGAGGCGACAGAACGGAGGGAAGTGGCAGGTCTGCATTGCCGAACCCAGCGCCTAGGCCTTCCAGGCACCAGGGGCAATGACGCGATTACGACTTTACGATTTCACGACTTGCTTGCACGATACGCAGACTTTGCATTCTTGTTCTCGAAAGCCCCCCATCTATACAAAAGTCAACCTCACCTTCCCCCTTTCTCGTGCCTCATTTCTTCCCTTTTCCCCTTCCCTATCCGTTTTGGATATCTTCTCACTCTTTTGGTTCGAGACATATTGGTTCAGTCGCACTGGAAGACCTTCAGGGTTGTGAAAAGTACAACATGAATGAGCCACATATCCACAGGTCACATATTCCGGGCCCCACATATCGATTTGCTACAGTACGTACTGTATGTACCCGAGCCTGGCCCCTACCCGCACTGTCACTTAGGTAGGAATCTGGCTCCTGGGCCCTGCATAACCACCCAAAATTCCCAAGCCAGCGGATGCCCAACCAACTGCATGGAGCAAGGCTGCAGGTCCCATCCCCATCCCCATCCGCAGCCTTATGGGTCTGGAACAGTGCTGGACTCGGGCTAAAACACTGCCCCTACCTTACCGGGAGCTAGAGAGGTACATGCATACATACCGCATACCTTATGCATGCATGTATGTCCCTCTAAAAAGACAACAAACCATCCTCATCGATGGTTTCGGGAATACATGCCTCTTTGTCTCACTGAATGGCGGCTTTTATCTCCCCAACGACGATGCCTTCTTATCGCGAAACAATATAGCATTATTCATCCAGCCTCTTCTGTTTCCAATTTTTATGTTTAATTCCATACTTCCTTGCCATGGAGGTCCCTGGACTGAGAGGTACGTCATACTTTCTGGGGGGTGACATCGTGCCTCCTGAAGGCTCAATACGCACATACATGCTTACGCTGGAATCCCTCTAGATGTTTCCTGGTCCTCTATACCAACCGACGTACTGCTTGCCGAGCTCTCGAGACGACAAGATGAGGCCGGAGGAGGCGACGACAAGCAGAGACCAGCGTGCGGGTCGAGGCAGAGAGGCGCTTACGATACCCCCCTCCACGTCTTCGCTCTGTTCTTGATTCTCATTCTCAGCACCGTCGCATGCGGTTTCCCCCTCTTCTCCCGTCGAAGCTCCAAGGGCCGCCGAACCAGCTATACCATCTTCATCTGCCAGCACTTCGGCACCGGCGTCTTGATTGCCACGGCCTTCGTCCACCTTCTTCCCACAGCGTTTACCTCCCTCACCGACCCATGCCTTCCGTATGCTTTCAGTGAA
This sequence comes from Monosporascus sp. GIB2, assembly GCA_004155935.1. Taxonomy (NCBI): domain Eukaryota; kingdom Fungi; phylum Ascomycota; class Sordariomycetes; order Xylariales; genus Monosporascus; species Monosporascus sp. GIB2. The sequence goes on from QJNV01000154.1 coordinate 131,203, forward strand.
GGATACAAACCAATGGCCGGCCTGGTGGCTATGGTGTCGACCCTGGTAGTCGTGGCACTGGAATCATACTTGACCACGAGAGGCGCCGGACACTCGCATTCGCACAACCACGAGTGGGACTCTGACGACGAAGCGGCAGCAGAGGGACGCCCAGAGGACGATGAGATCCGTGCGAAAGTAGCCATGAACGGTGGTATGGCCGCAAGGAGAGAAGATAATCATCGACCGGTAGACATTCCTTTGGATGACCTCGGAGCGAGCCGAGGATTGATGGCCGACGTTTCCCCTCTCCCTACCTCGACGCCGAGAATCGCACGCCCGGTAAACGGCAAGGGGTCTCATGGACTTGGACAAAACAGTCGACAGGAAATTAGCGATGGAGAGGAGGACGAAGATGACGATCTGGTCATGAACCTACAGGAACTCGACCCGACCACGGACGATGAGGCGCAATCCCTCGCGCGACCTCAGAACCGGAGGAATTCCTCCCCGCGGCGGCAGTCCGAGTCGGCCGCCTCCCAAGCACCTTCGAGCCCCGAAGAGCAGAAACGCCAGATGCTGCAGTGTCTGCTGCTGGAGGCGGGGATCCTCTTCCATAGCGTCTTCATCGGCATGGCGGTGTCGGTGGCGACGGGCCCGCCGTTTGTAGTGTTCCTGGTCGCCATCGCGTTCCACCAGACGTTCGAGGGTTTGGCGCTGGGGTCGCGCATCGCCGCCGTTCCGTTCCCGCGCCGCTCTCTGCGGCCGTGGCTCATGGTGCTGGCCTACGGCACCACGACCCCCCTCGGCCAAGCCATCGGGCTCGGCATCCACACCATGTACGACCCGCGCAGCCAGACTGGGCTATTGATGGTGGGCTTCATGAACGCCATCTCGAGCGGCCTGCTGCTCTTCGCCGGCCTCGTTCAGCTGCTCGCCGAGGACTTCCTGACCGAGAAGAGCTACAAGTCCCTCAAGGGCAAGCAGCGCCGTCACGCGGGACTCGCCGTCCTGACCGGCGCCGGTCTCATGGCACTCGTCGGCGCTTTTGCTTAGAGAGCAAGCGGCCTTTAGTTGTATACTTTATATCTGTGCACGGAGGTCTTGGGGCCAGGGTTAGAATTTGGAGTTGGGTTGTCATTTACGTTGACCTTGGGGGTTTCACGGACGGTTTAGCGGCGAAGGAGTTTACGGCCTATAGATTTGCTAATGACTATAATTTTGCTTTGCTTGCTCTCCTATATTGTCACATACCCAGTGCTACGTGAGTTTCCTCAAGTCCTCTGTATTGTCCACCACCCTGAAGGCACTTTCGGAGTGGCCGTGACCCATGGAAACGCCGCCGTCATGGGAGATCCATAGCTGCCCAAGTTGTCGTAATTCTTCGAGATGGTCTGGTTGAGGAGGATCTTCTGCACGAAAGGCAAGACGCTCGTACTATTTGCGGGATGAGAAGTCAGCCAGGCCTTCACTGTAGGTATATTCGAAAACCCCTATTAACCGCCCCACACAGGGGGACGGGTGCGAGGCAACAACACGACAAGACGCAACGCAGAAGAACTTACAAGCCGCTGAGATCGCAGTGCCCGCCGCCCCGTACGCTTATGCCGATGCGGTCGCCGACGCCGAGCCACTCGTACACACGCTTGGCGGCCGGGTACACGACCACGCTGGTCCCCTTGGAGTTGACGAAGGGGTCGGCGGTGCCCTGGTCGATGACGAGGGCGCGCGGCGCGAGGGCCGCGGCGATGGTGTGCGCGTCGAAGGGCAGGCTCGAGGCGTGGTCCACGAACCTCCCCAGGCCGGAGCTGCTCCACCACGGCGCCCCCGACTTCGAGTTCTCCAGCGTCTCGCCCTGGCCCGACAGCGACGCGTACCGGTACGGCCCGAGCCCCTGGACCCCGCTGCTCATCGGCATCGTCAGCGCGATCCACGGGTCAAACAGCCCCGCGCCAGGGCCGCCTTGCCCAGCCGCGAGCACCCCGCCACCGCCGCCCGCGCCGCGTCGATCTCCGCCACCGTCGCGTTCAGCGCGTCCAGCGTGCGGTGGAAGCCCCAGGCCCAGGCCGTCAGGACGCCTGCGGTCGCGCGTGTGCGGGGCTAGTTTCGGTCTCAGCGCCGGGCCAACAATGAGGAAAGTTTACTCTATAACCCAAACAAGAGATGGGGTGGGATGTGTGGGTGGGACGGAGGGGGAAGAGGAGGGAATGCACCGATGTCTCGCCCGTTGTACAGTGCCCAGAAGGCCCCCGTCTTCGCGTTTCTGTCGGGCGCGACGGCCGTGTAGTCGAACTCCACGACGGCGATGCCCGCCTGGAGGTATGGCTGGTTCTGCATGCCGCCGATATTAATAACGACGGGGACCGGGTTCGCGGCGCTGGCGCCGGCGGGCAGCGCCAGGGTGGCGGAGAAGCGGCCGGTCCTGCCCCCCGCCGAGACCTCGATCGACACGGTGTTGCCGCTGCGCGTCGCGCGCACCGCCTCGCCCGCGCGGTCCGGGTAGTACCCGTACTGGTACTCCTGCAGCAGGCGCAGGATCTCCGGCGGCACCGGTACCACTCGTCGGGCGAGGCGAAGCGGCCGGGCGCCCGGCCCTCCACGACGGCGCGCGCGAAGTCCGAGGGCGAGGCCCCGTTCGCGTTGTCCAGCGTCGTGTACGCCAGCGGCAGGAAGGGGTCCGGGATTGTCGTCTGCGGCGGCAGGCTCTGCCAGCCCGGGAACTGCGACGGCGAGGGGACGGGCGCGCAGGCCGCCGCGGGCTCGTCCTGC
>QJNV01000155.1:0-132097 GCA_004155935.1 Monosporascus sp. GIB2
CCCCCCCCCCCCCCCCCCCACAACCCCCCAATATGTCGAGCACAAAAGGGGGCAATTGCTCCCACCGTCTAGCTTACAAGACAATTCCGCCACAGGACGTTAGGGGTGAGCTTTAGCAAGTGATTGATACGCCGGATGTAACGACTTCGTCACGGCTGACCGTCGTCGCCAACAAGATATAAGCCTCCCCCCAATCTGCCCGAAGTAGAAGCGGTGTTGTCCTCCCTTGAAGTCAATCAATATTCAGACGCGAGCGTGGGTAGCGCGGAGCTTCCCCACACACGGAGAGAGCGCCCGCCGTCTTGAGTGGTTGAAACGGCGACAGTCTGTCTGGAGCACCAGATCCGTTCGTTGGTAACCATAGATTGCGTTTCTATTTTTGGGCCACCCGAGCCCTTGGCGGATCTACGTGTGATCGACGTTAGCGTCCGTCCCATCACAGGCTACGTATGTACGTAGCTTCTCTTAACGACCGATACTTACCATTACTACGTCGTCCGCATTTATGGTAGGCGAACGCATCGAAGATATAATAGCCTTCGGGGTCAGTACCTCGAGTCACCAGGATCATTGTAGTTAGATGGCTATCGCTGCTTGCTGGTTGTACGGGATGTCTCTCTAGCTCATCTGGCGCTCGGTTGCTGTCAACTCCGCCGTTATAAGATTGAGGCGTAAGCGACGACCATGTTATCCCCTTAATGTAACAGTCTCCGGGACGCCAATGAGAATACGCGAGTTTTAAATTCTCGTGGTGGGCGACCTATCTTCCCACGCCCCCGGGAGGGCAAGCGTTCTAAGCCCCATAACGGTGGCGTCCGCCATCAATATCGAGCTCTGCCGAGTGCCCCCGAGGCCTTTAGAGCAGAACGATCTCGATTGTCATATCTGACCAACCTTGGTCCAGTCAAAGAGATATCGTCGTATATCACCGGGATAAGACATCTTGTTATTATCGAAGGACGTCTCCTAAAGCGCAACCGGACATTATACCCCATCCGATGAAAAGCCAATCGCCGTCGGTGCAGACGATAATGCGGATCCATCTTTATGCTGTGCCTCTAGGGTTACTTCAAGCGAGAAAGAATAAGGTCTCGCTGCATACAGGCAATCAGTCTATATTTGGTTGATCTACATGTTTAGGTTGTGTCAGCACGAGCTAGGCTAACCGGATCTAAGGTTTATAGGCAGGTAGCCGCCGGCACCCAGCGCATGCTGGCCCGTCGTGTAATAGCCCAGATAGTGCATAGGTTCAAATATGCCTCGATCCACGGGAGAGTGTCGTATCGAGGCTACACGTCAAGTGGCCATCGCAGACGATGCCCCCTAGGTTGGCCGGCTTCGTTGATCCGGCTAGTAGCGCTTGCATGGGAGCACCTAATAAGTCCGCTGTAGAACAAAGCTTATGGTAGATATGACCTAGGCGTCGGGCTTCCGCGAAGTTGCACTCAGGAGGCTGCTACCCCGAGAGGGCTGGTTGAATCGCAGAACGGCGGGTCGTCTGCACCCATAAGAATAGATCTATGCGTAGGATTCCCTACTCGACCACTTCATGAGAAGGTGACGCCTGTGTGGTTACACTATAATGCCGCAGCACAGCTATACGATTGCGTGCGTCGATGCAAGCTAGTCGAGGCGTTTACTTTTTCGTTGGCCTGCTTTTATACTATATTCAACCCCTCCTTACCCCTTAGCCTCGTGTCACGGTCGCTACCATTATCCGATCACAATCATCCCTGATCAACAAGTGGACGTAGGAGGGCGTTCACCTGCCTAACTGGAAGAGCTGTCTATGGCTATACCTCGCCTCACCCTGTCATTGTCTAGTCCCACCGCCAAGCCTTGGGCTTACTCCTTGCGACTCCTTCCCATTGCATACCCTCCGTTTGTTACCTTATCTGCCGGTAGCGGCATCTAGGGCCGTCGACAGCCCATACGTATCCGCGCTGGACGGTATCTTGAGGGGAAGCTTACCCCAGCAGGGAATCCTCAGTGCCTATCAGCCTCCCCCGTGTGTTCTATTACCCACCGGTAGCTACACTTTCTCAAGGTTACAATAACCTCGTCACTCCCGATTCAAACGAGACAAGGTCAGCCACAGCCCTCCTGCATAGGTAACAATGGCCGGTTGAAGGGATGTATCGCTCTAGTCACAACGCCCGGTTTGCATGTAGTCTTTTTGTAGCCCACTAATCTCGAAATGTCCCCTTGGTACATTCAGAGGCCGAACTACATACGCCCCTTACGTGCTATGGGCGTGAAAAGTTGACCCATCGGCACTGTTGTATAATCCAACTGAAAAACATATCAGCCCAGAGTGTAAACCGCCTCTCGCGGGTACTCCTCTCTACCGTCATCCGCCCTCTACTGCCACTATGAACTCTCTCCTCTTCCATACGGCACGAGACTTCGCGGGTTCCCCACGCCCGGCGTTAACTATGAGGCATCGCATACTACGTTACATCTTCGGCGACATTTCCATTATGCAGCCCTCCGCGTAAGCTCCGCAATCAGCAACGTATGGGATGATATTCCATGGGTGCCGCTCTCGGGCTACATACCAAGGACTAGACAATTGGTCATGCTTCACACACGCTCGTAAGGATCTATACTTCCTTTTCCAGACATGGCAGCCATAAATTCTGCCATCCGAGGGTTCTCGTCGCGAGTGAATAAGGACCAACCATCTGTGCGACTTTTTGGGTGTGCTTAAACGACGGATTACTGCTACGGATAACTGCTACGACTCCTATTCCGTTCTGGCAGTTTCGGTTACCGTAGTTTCGCCATTCGTGCCATGACACCACGAGGCCAATTTTGACGCAACAAGGCCGCCCCTTATTTGTACCTAAGTTGTATACGCACGCAACACTCATGGGTCGGTCCAGAGGTTGTCTCATGCCAGCAACGTCATATACACTGCTTCGCTTATAGCCACTGTTATACTGCCCACTTTTGCCTATTTAGGGAGTGTAGGCACTCGTGCAGAAATAACTGATGTTATTCCTAGAGTAATGTATCTAGAGAATATTTTCCGCGACCCCACTCCAGCAGGTACGGGAACCCCTGCTGGAGCGAAGACTTTACTCGGCCGACGCAACCCACCTTCTCTAGACAACCCGGTGTTCTACTGACAGGGGAAACGAGGGGATAGATAGCTTACGATGAACTCGATATCATATCGACTACTTCGCGTTGCATCGGGCGTAGGCGGTGCCCAGAAACCGCGGAGTATTAACATCGCGAGTTCACTTGGAGTATCTCACCAACTTGGCATCATCCTGTCATGGATCGAGCCGGCGACACCCTGAGGGCTCGGGGGAGGCGCTAGTGTGTATCTAATTCAAACTTTACGTACTGAGTCTGCGTGGCTGGCACCAAGCTGTCGTAGCAAGATACCAAGCCAGGCCTGCCCATAGGTAGAAGGCCTACCAGCAGCAACACAGCAGACGGAAGTACTTCATTTAACCCCCTGTTCCCATCGCAGATGCCTATTCTGCTCCCACCGTAGTATGGGCCGTGCGAACTCTCCACCAAAAATCGCTCCTACCGCGCCGTTGGGCTGTTAAAGCCCGTCACACCCTCGATCCGAGCGGTGCTGTCGACAATGAGCTTCCCGACGTTCTCGCCGAGCCCCTTGTCCGAACCAGGATTGCACGCTAGGCTCAAGACATTAACCCGCTTGGGTTGCCAGAGCAGCCGCAAGGCATGCAACAACTTCCTTGGTAGCCAGCTGGAGCGCTGAAGGGCCATCGGAGCGGTGAGACGTCGCTTGCCTTTGGCCGCGAGGTCAACATACGGTATTACCGTAGCGTTGAACGAGTTCCATGCTCATCAGCACGTTAAACTCGTACGAATATTGAGCAAGAACTCCATTGAAGTTATGCACCCATACTTTGTTCGATGTCCAGGGGAATGCGGCCTAGTTACGTAGCGACTTCGAAATTCCGAACTGATCAAGAGTGGCGTGGACTGAACACATGATAAGGACACATCTGGCTTCTACCGTAACAACATTCCACACGTACTCGCCCAACTTTATCCGTTACGCCGTAGCCCGGTAGCCTTCACTGCCTTCACAGATATTGCACAATAATAAGTACAATAGGCTTCTTTGGAACTTGAGATACATATACCCAGAGATATCGTACAGGCATATTACCCCATAGATATTGACAGAAACAGATTCTGTACTGAAATGTAGCGACCTGCCAGCAACATCCGTATGTTCAACTCCAACAACGTGTCATTAAAGGGGGGTGGCCGGCACATGTCCCTAACTCCAAAGCCTCATGAAATACCTGTCGTAACTGCCAAATCCCTGTTTTACAGATGGTTGTACATATCAGACAACGGCGGGCTCCTAATCCACCTCCCAGCTATGGTTATCTCTAGCGTCCGAGCCGCCTCGTTGACTTCTCCGCCGGAACCTACCATCACCGCCATTCATATGATTCGAGAGGACGTATTCATCGTCGTCCTCCCAGTCGCTGAACTCCCCATCGGAGTAGTCCCACTGGACCGGAATCTGCTCACCCCCTTCGCCAAAGCCGAAGACAAGTCCCCGCCACTCGCCGGCGGCGATCCTCGCTGCTACTCTCAGCATGAGATTGACGAGATGACTTGGCGGCCGTAGAAGCACCTCTAAAGTTTTCTGGATGATAGTACCTGGAAGCCGCCGTATAGCACTTAGGGGGTCTTGAGGCGACTCCCTGGCCTGGGGTGAGAAGAGATTTGCTGTGGGTGAGAGTGGCGAGGTAGTTCGCTGACTGATGGATAGATTGTTTGGGCGCGGCCGCTGCTTCGCTCGTGACTTTTCTTCCAGCGCAGAAGTACGTGAAACTGGAACTTCACTATCAAGCGACATGGGGATGACGGGGTCCTCCCAAGCTCCAGTACACGTCTGGGAACTTGGTAAGACATACTGAGAATTGGACGTAGTTTCGGCAGGGCTTGGGACGAGCGTTACATCCGTATTTGGACTAGCGGTGAGGTCAGAGGCGGCCCCTGAGTGTGACTCTCTACATGGAACGGTGATATCCTCGTGTGGGTGAGGAAAAACCGCATGTGCTGAGTTAGCCAGCTTTGGAGATGGCGGGGACGGCCGAAGCGGCGTAATGGGCGCGTGCCAGGACTGTACGCTATGGAACGAGTCGGTTGAGTCGACGGGTGAGGTCTCACCTGTCGTACGAGGTTCTGAAGCCGCGGGCAGAGAAACTTCCGTTGAGCGACTCCCGGTGGATTTGGAAGGATGTGAAGTGACGACGGTCAGCTGTCGGGGTGCAGTAAAGGAGCGACCGGCGAGCACACGAGTTATTCGCTTTCTAGTCAAGTTTACAGGAGCGACGCGACCAGAGCCCTCAAAAGTGGACGGCTCATCCTCTTCCTCGGATGTGTCCTTCAACAAAGATGCGGTGGATGTTTTGGGAACCGGCAAATCCATGTCCCGGTCGTGGCTTCGGGCCTCTCCGATAGGAGCTGATCCCACGGTTTTGGGCGCTTCCGTCCTCCCCGATGCCGGGGAATCTGTTATCCTATGATGGTTAAGAGGAGCATCAGTTTTTAAGACCTCCCGCAGCGGCCCCATAGCGGGCTGAAGTGCGTGTGGGTGCTCTCGAGGTCGCGTTAACGGCTGGATCTCAACGTCGCTCTTTGGATACTTTGCGCGTGGCAATGCAGCTGTCACGTCCGGCTCCGTCACAGGCTTCTGGATTATCGAATGATCTTCATTTATCAGAGCACTCGATCTCGTGCTTTCTGTGTAGGTGACGGGCGGGGATCGGGACGGCTCCGTTACGCCACCAGCATTAGAGGCCGCATATGGGGGAACTGCACTGAAAGAGTGAACGCAATGCGCCGGAGTTATACCAAAAGGAAGATCTAATTCGTGAGATGCGGACAAGGCAGAGAAAACATCCGTTTGATATCTGTTGCTGTCAACGGGCCCTAGTCGTGCCTCTGGCTTTGCATCCCGCTCAAGTGACTCGGACGCAGCGGCACCATTACTTCCGATAACGCTGCTTGGAGTTCTCCTTTCCACGCTTAACGAGGCGCTCCTCTCCCGAATGATAGAACCAATAGTGTTGCTCTGAGTACCCCTTACTGTGCTTAAAGTGGTGCGCCTCTCTCGGGTGATGAGGCTAGGGGAGACTGAAGGTTGCGGTAGGGGGCGGAACGGAGATGCCAGTAGATTCTTCCCCTCTGGTGTCCACGGCTTTTTCTTGACGGGAGTGTGGGGTCGCTGAGGTAACTCGACGGTAAAACTGCGCTGAAATGGACACTCTGTTTTCTCAAAGAGCAAGATGCTGTCAAAGACGTCGCGTAGAATTAGGGCTCGCTGGGCGTCATCTGGGTCGGCCACCGGGACCTCGATGCGCCAATACTGAGGCCTCCGTATCTGCAGAACAAATCTGCTGTTGGCTTCGTCAATACACCAGCACTGGCTCTTGGGCAATATAGGTTGCAGAGCAGAGCCACAGCTCAGGAAAGCAACGGACCCGGGGGCACGGTAGATTCGAAACGGGCCTAGTAATTTCATCATGATCAGATTCCAACGTCCCGCAGAAGAGCAACAAGTTATATGAGCACACGCACCGACGGCGATTGTCCTCTCTAAACGCGACGAGGCAGGGAGGCTGCCAGGCTCAACATCATTCTCGGACGGTAGGATAGGGCCTGGCCCAAGAGAAGCGCGCTGGGTCGAGGTGAATGCGATGATCTTGACAGATGGATGATTATAAAGAGTCTCGACTAGATCCTCGGGCTGCGAGGACGGACCAGGCAATGAAGCCGAGGCTAGTGACGCTGTGGGCGCTGTTGCGATGCGGCGGGGGCCAAGGGGACGAGGGCCACCAGAAGGAAGAGGATGCGGGGCGGCGGACGGCGATTGAGACGGCGACCGCGACGGCGAGGGAGACGGCGAGTCCATAATCTACACGAAAGTAGATGGATATAGGATGAATGCTTCTGTATTACGTATGTTGACTAACACCACAGATGGGTAGGTTCGTATCTGGCGTAGCTACATTTGTATGCTCGCATTCCCATTTCAGGGTAGATGTTCTATTGCCCGTCGGATCATGGCGAATTGTTCGCCAATTCGGTCCAGTCCAGTGCGGAGCGAGGACGACGGCGATGTCGATTATTGAAAGGAATGACGACGATAGGCGCAGATAGCACCCCGGGCCATGGGAATGTACGGAAGAGAGGGGCGGGCGTTTAAATAAGGGGTCACCAGTCGCGACAAGCACAAAGAGAAACGAAGAATATCCCTTGTTCGCGCAGAAGAGCACGATATTGATATAAAATATTAATGCCTGGGCTTGCGCATGCAGAGAGTATAAGTGCAAAGGCAAGGTGAGCGACACGGGGAGGATGTACGAAAGCAGGGATGAAGTTATCCAAAGCAAAGAGGCTCTGCACGTAAGTAAGAGTAAGTATACCTAGACTAGCTAGTCTAACTTAATACGAACATACGATGCGAATGGCGGGTACTCGCTTATTAGCAATTAGCCTAAGCGCGGAGCTAGCAAGCGCTTATGTAGGTACCGCGCATTTATCTAGCGTAGTCTAGTGGGTACGCGGGATGCATGTATTTGCCCGTATATGTATGTATGAATAAATATATGTATGCATATATGTATATATGTATATATGTATATGGTGAGGTAAAGCTATTCCGAACAATTCCAAGGCTCAATTATACGGGACGAACGACTCGGATAGAAAGACACCTGGATGTATTCCGTACTTCCGCTTATAATCGCTTTCTTCATAGGTAGGTAAGTTTGGTGCTACAGGGGGTGGCGAGGGCTGCAACGTTAGGACATCGCAGGCGTCGATACTCTCCTACGCAAACCCTTAGCTAGACATATACAGTAAAACCCAGGAGACTGGTAGGGCTCCCGACCGCAGGAAACAGTCCTACAGCGTTAAGTACTATCTAGCATTTCTAGATCTACATTACAAGCCTGCGCAGCTCGTGGCCTCCGAAGCTTACTTTGAACAACGCGGGAGTACCGCAGCACATAGACCTAAGATTGATATTGAGTTGATGTAGCGCTCTTGGGTTCTCCGTAGTTGCAACGTATAAGGCCCTCTAACCATGGAACTTGCATGTTCTGTTCTGACCACAGGATATGAGTAACGGGCATCGCTCAAGTAGGCTCTATCATTATTTTGCACATGCCGGGCGGAGAAAGGAGAAGTAGCATGCCAGCCAAGACACAACATGCTGTCTCAACCCATTACACCCTTTTCATCAGCTATACCTTCCCAGCGTTATCTCAATCCAAGAGTCCATATTGGTAACCGCCTCCTCCAAAGCCCCAACTTTCAGGTGGACTTGTAAATATTTGCACTTGATATTCTCAGAAGTGCGAAAATGACCTTTCAGTTCGGAACCCCGTGAAATACGGCTTGCGTCAGTGTAAGGATTACTCTGGGGCCTTAGTCTGCAAGGCTGACAACCGAAATGGCTTAAGGTAAGCTTTCGAAACCAGATGCTCGTTAGTAAAATAAACACGCGGAGCCTATGGTGCCCAGTCTACCACACCATTGGTCTGAATACCGTCTTACAATCCTAACTCATAACTCCTTTTTGTTTTCCAACCCGTCCATTGCGCCGGGGGGCGATGAGTGATCATTGTCGATGTTCGCCAATGGGAGGCTAAGAAACTCATGTTTATTCCTCCAGTCCTGCTGGCTCTCCAAGAATTGCTTGATCTCCGAGGGTGGCGAGTTCGGAGGGGGCGGGGGGTCGGTAATCTTGGTAATAAGGTACGCGGTAGAGGCTTCGGCGATACCATAGATTAGCACACCTAGCAGCGGGACCTTTAGGAGCGTGTAGAATCCGATGCCGAAACCAAAGAGCAAGCCCTCCCGGCTTCGAAACCAGTTACGTTTCTGCTCTTTGCTCAGGTGGATGCGTGAAAAGTACGGTTCCAATAGTTCACGCATCAGGCTCCGGGATGCGAAGTACGTCTGGAGGAATATGATGAGATATCGCTTAGGTAACAAGATACCGGTACCGAACACGACAGCTGCCGGCCCCAGACCCACAGCTCTATTGAAGGTATAGACACTGAACGCAGGGAGTACGAGGCGCCCAACATAAGGAAGATACGACAGGCAGAAGATAGCCAAGGAGATGAGCGCCTTCCGCGTGAAACGCCAGACGAACATGCTCGCTGCTTCGGCAGTACTTGTAGAGTGAGTACTGCCGTCCTTCTTCTTGTACTGCCGAAGATTTGGGTAGTACATATCGCGTAATTTGTCGGGATTCTCGTGCTTATGTTTCTGAACGTAAGTCCAATCGACCCATTTCAAAGAATCCATGAACCTGACTAACGTGTTATCCAGACGCCGTACACAAAAGCGGGGTGATGGTGAGCATACATGTTGTCTAATGTCGGTGTAACGTATCTCATGAGGGTCATGAGAAATAACGGGATTTGAAGCACATGATTGGCGATGAGATCGAGTCCATTGACCACATTGTCATCCCAAGTCGTCTTATCAAGGTCGTAGAATAGGGAGAGAAAGCTGATGAGAAGCTTGACACCAGTGATCTAGAGGGTAGTTAGGTCACTAGTAATCCTAGTAGGCGTCGCCACCAACTGTCAAGAACGAATCGACATACGGGAATTGCAACAGCGAGTCGAATGGCTATACCAGCCGCAACGGCCATAGCAGCCTGCTTGTAGTGGGCATTTGTGAAGATGTCCGGGTTCTGCATAGCTCTATGAGCTAAGGGTTGGGGAAGGGTTCGGTTAGTCACTTGTAGGTATAGAACATCTCCGTCATTATCATTCTCACAAACTCACCTCCGACGAAAGTCAACTGGACACCCCGCAAAACGGCGTTGAGGTCGAAATGAGAGATATCAAAGGCCTTCCTCAGTTCCGCCTTGCCAAGTTTCTCCTCAAGTTCGTCGAGCTTTGGCATTTTCAGTTCGGTCATCCCTGCGTCCCTAATTGCAGAATTCTCAATATCACGTCCTTAATACTGGTGACATATGATAACCAGTGCCCCGGGCCCTGCGCTTGACCCGCACGTAATCTTTTTGTCGTGCTGAGACCTACAGAGAACTGTGTTGAAGCTGGGTAAATATCAGCCTTGGTTTTACACACAATAGCGTAAACCTGATGACGTTGCACAGGTACGTACTTAATTAGACTAAGTAGGTAGCTTACCTAACTAAGCAGCCCCAACCTAGCTAGGTTACCTAGTTACGAAATACTCAAAGCTAAGCACTTACCGTGTGAATACTGCGTAATGCGCTATCATCAACGCCATACCCGAAGATACACACATATATAGTAAACAAGTGCTACTCAAGTGTGCTGCAGATTGGTAACAATTTGTACAAGATATAATAATGCGAATACAATTCATGAGGTATTTTCAAGTTTATCATATTTCAATACACGCGAGATGACATGGCCATCGCTTGCTATAAATTGACCTTGGGGGCTTTAATCCCTATCGATAGGATATTATATATAGCCACTTCGTTTAATATTTCGGGGTCGCATTTATTAGACAAACCTCTTCCAGACGGCCGCAAGGCGTTAGCATCACCGATTTTTGATCTCTACTGACGTCTTAGGGCCCTCTAGCGGATACCTCGTATACCTCGTTATGTTGTTTCCAAGGGCGGTACGGTGCATATACACCAACTCTAACGGCTAGGTAAGCAGTTCGTTAATTTGTTACCACCGCATAAAAGCTATGTATCGCAACCACCAACCTTATCATCGGAGATGCAAAACATGAAGCATGTAAACCTCCAGGCTACCTAGATATGAGCCAAGCAGGGGTATATTTGGAAATGCTGTTGCTCGGCCATTGGGGAGCTGGCCTAGCGATAACCAAGCAATCTACCTAAGTTGGAGCGACCTATCGGGTTTACTCACCACCGAGGCAAGTGAGTTAACAGCCGCAAGCTCATCTTCATCCCATGTATGAGACCCAGATAGGAGCCGGCGACCAGGCCTATCACGCGCCTGATATTATTGGTATCATATGGCCGTCCTATAACCTACTTTCAATACTGCGGGCCTGCTTTCAATACTGCGGGGTAGCTCGGGGCTTCTTGCCGATATATGTGCATGATGCCACTTTTACTGTCATCTTGATGATGTGGTGAATGTCACTCAAAATATAGAAGTATAGAGGCATATGAAATATCGATCTCGCCGCCCTATAACCAACCGGAACGAGAGGAGAAGGAACCATGGGCAAGACTGAGATCCGCACCGTGGGCAAAGTAAGCTTCGACGTACCTGCATCCGAGCAGGACGTACTCCATGTAAGCATCGGGCACTGTCCCCCCTGATGGACTATATGTAACTAACGTTGCCACCAGAACCGATGGCATCCTGACAGTCTGTCTCTGCCGGACCTACTTGTCCCCTATTGACAGTTAACTCACAAATGCTGTAGTCCCCTTCGCTGGCAAAATCAAAGATGGGGAAACAGTGAAGATAGAATGCCTGGATTGGACTGGGGGTCAAATAAGCAACAATGATAGCGCGGACGACATCCGTAACGTCGACTTGACCAAGGTCCATTACCTGACGGGCCCGTTTGAGATCGAGGGCTCCCAGCCTGGTGATCTCCTGCTCGTGGAGATCATGGACGTCCAGCCATTCCAGGACCGCCCTTGGGGCTTCACTGGTATTTTCGACCCGAGCAACGGTGGAGGCTTCCTGGACGAGATCTATCCATCTGCGTTAGTGAGCCCCCTGACTCGAAGGGGAGGAAGGAAGCCTCCTGTCCGGTGTTAGCTAACCTTCTGGGCAGCGCGAAAGCGATCTGGGATTTCGAGGGCATCTTTTGTACTTCGAGGCATATTCCACATGTCAAATTCGCCGGGCTCATCCACCCCGGAATCCTTGGCTGCGCCCCATCGGCCGAAATTCTCAACACCTGGAATAAGCGTGAGGCAGAGCTAATTGCAGCTAATAAGCTCGAACGAAAGGTTGCACTGCCCCCTGAGCCGCTGAATGTTCGTAAGTAACCCCAGGCCCCTGTATAATTTCCCTGACAATCAATGGTTCCTTCCACTTGCGTGATCTTTAACCCCTGGGAATGATTAATTTCGCTCCGATACCGTCTTACACAGGGGATACCAACCTGACGTTGCAGATGCTGGTTCTGCGGCCGGTACTCTCAAGGATATAATCGGTAGAGAAGGCGCTCGCACTATCCCTGGCAGACCGGAACATGGCGGTAACTGCGAGTGAGTAGCCTCAACGCTGAAGCTCGGCCATCAAGTATCAAGATGACTGACCCCTTATGCAGTATTAAGAATCTGAGCCGTGGCAGCAAAGTCTACCTGCCTGTCCATGTCGCAGGCGCTAAGTTCTCCGTTGGTGACCTTCACTTCTCCCAGGGGGATGGAGAGATCAGCTTTTGTGGCGCCATTGAGATGGCTGGTGTGATCACCATCAACTTCAAGATCATAAAGAACGGGGTGGCGGATCTCGGCCTCAAGTCCCCGATTTACATCCCTGGGCCCGTAGAACCCCAGTTCGGTCCCGGGCGGTACATATATTTTGAAGGCTTCTCCGTCGACGAGCACGGCAAGCAGCACTATTTGGACATGACTGTAGCTTATCGACAAACCAGTCTGCGTGAGTACCCCGACACGGCCCTAGCCATAAGACGACATTGTTTCAGTCACTAAGAGGAGCACAGGATGTATCGAGTATCTCAGGCGCTTCGGGTACTCTGACTACCAGGTCTACCTACTTCTTTCATGCGCCCCTATCCAGGGCCACGTGGGAGGCATAGTCGATATCCCCAACGCATGCACTACCATGGGCCTCCCCATGGACATCTTCGACTTCGACATCACGCCAAGCGCACCCGCCAAAGTTATGGACATGGGCACCTGCGCTTTTGAGACTGGCGTTAAGGAGGGGAAAGTCATGGCCGGCGGAAAGAATAGCGAGTATAGTTTTGGCGGCGGTTTGACCTACAAATCGACCTAGGACCCAGGTAGCGTAAGATGAAGGATAGGGAGATGGCCTCTTGGGGCCCTTGCGTTGCCAATTCAGTCCTCGTGACCTTAAGCAACAAACCAATGTTCTCGAAGACTGTGCCAACAGCTAGTTCGAATATGATGACCAATGGTCTCAGCATGGAAAAGTCTAGTCTGAATTTACATTCAATGTAGTAATGAATATGGCGGCGGATAGGCGATGAGCCAAACACAATGCGATGGGCAGCAACGCAATATCGTACCATTTGCTCCTTATGATTTCTCTTTGACGACTTCTCAGAGATGCTTAGTCATATAAGTCACCATGGCCCTCCCCTTACATGGTAATCGGAGCGGCAACAAAGTTTTGACAGATGGACGCTACAACTTCCATATAAGTGCTATGTACGATGCGACGGTCCAAGCACAGGTGTTGGGTTATGCAACCTTATGACCCCTCATATAGACCTCAATATCGATTGCCCCAGGAAAGAACAAGCTTCATATTGGGGAGAAAGAGGCAGTACGGAGGGGAGAAAGGTTGTGCGCACTTAGACTGGTAGTTAATGTATTTGCATAACGCATATCAACACCAACCACATTCTCCATGACAGCTCAATAGGCCGGGCATCTACTTGGCCGCCTTCAAGACAGATTCCGCAGGGAATTGCAGGCATTTGCTGCGGGTGGAAGCTGAAAACCCTGGTTACCTGGGTTACTAGGCGACTGATATTATCAGGAAGTCCTATCCAGTATCCGGCTAATTCATTGGGTGTCCTGGATCTCTGTGATGTTCGTATGTAAGGTCTTCAAAGAATGCTCAGCGAGAGCCTTCTGGCCCTGACCGATCCACCCGCAGTCGTTGCACATGACCACGAATCCTGATGTATCGGTATAATAGTGGTGTTCTTCCTTCAGCTTTCTGCACATCTCCTTGGTATGCTGAAGAACATGATCGCTACCGTCGACGGCCCATCGAGTAACGTCAAAATCCATCTCTTCCTGAGCCTCGACAAAGACCTCGGCAACGCGGTCATAGTGGATGTCCGAGTACACCAGGACACAGCGCAGCTCGTGTTGGCCTTCACCAAATTTGAACACATTGCTGGTCCTCACGTCAACGCTACAGATTTCCAAGCCGAAGGTCTCCGAGATTATACCCAGCTCGATGGCCCCGCCCCACGTATCGGGCCGCAGCATCCGAGCACAGTATGCGTCTGGGCTTGAACCGAGAATCGCTTCATTGTACTTCTCGGGATTGTCCTTTATGTGGTCCACGATAATACGCCGCAGCCTCTCCGGGGGGTAGCCGTCAGGGGAAGGCGGTAAACCGCGGAGCGCCCCCCCGACGGCTGTAAAAAGGCAGCTGTTGTCATCAGGCATCACTCGAAGGACTAAGAGAATTGATTGTCAGATTTGGGTCTGGGAACCTCGGGGCGGGCCACTCGTATTGTACCTAATGTCGAACCGGTTTCAGGCATTGGGACGCTGATGTTCTGGTCTTTGATGCTCTTTGGTGGCTCCGAACTGGGAAACACACTGCCCGATGCGGAAGCGGCCGGGACGGCTGAAGAGGCGTCGGCAGGGGCAGTTGCCGAGACATTCTCGACAGGGACCACAGTGAAGCTTTCCCGCTGGAGACCAAGAGCTTGCAGGGTAATATCGGCTTGGTCTACGTTCAGGGGTCGAGGGGGCCAGCCATATTTGACAGTCACCTCAGACAAGCCCGTGGCCTGCTTGATCGATTCAAGGAGCTGCCCAACCGTAGCAGTATCGTCTAGCTCAAGAGTTCCTCCGCCAGAAGGAGCTCTGTAGCGAAGCTTCATTGCAACCAGAATAGAGGATACGTGAGAAAGGCTCTACACAGAGATGCTTAGGTAAATAGCAAGAACGAGCTGACGGCTTACCTGCCTACTTACCTGGAAAAATTAGACTGGGAAGAGGAAAGAGATAGCGAGTTTGGAAGACGGCAGTATGGGATATTGCACACTCCCGGAAGCTATCTAAATGGCACAAATTATTTTGCTCAAAGGTAGTTGCGACGAGTATGTCCCCAAGTGGACAGATATGATTTGAATGCGAGCGAGAGGAGTTGCCAAGGGTTACAGGCACACGGTAGCTCCTTGTTTACTGAGAGTTGAGAGCAAGTTTGCTCCCTTTCATGTGAGAAGACGAAGACTTGGTGTCCCTTCTCGCAGCAGCGTGGGGGTTAGGAGGGGCAGGAATTCCAAGAGAAAATGACCTCACAAGGGGTAATGCCCAACTGCATGTAGCTAACTTAGGCAGAGAGGAGGGTAGCGGGATGTCTGCTACAGGGCAATAAGGGCGTTAGCGGCAACAATTTTTCTGAAGGTAAGTGGCACTCCTTTTCTTTATTCGCCCACATTAACCCAATCAACTTCCGCGAAAAGCTACCTTTAGCCATAACTATTTTGTACTATGATACAAGTACCAACACCTGTACTGTTACAAATTGCACCATCGGTTTCGGCGCAACGAAACGCTATATCGGGCTAGCTGCCGATTTACAGCATTATTACTTACAATTTAAAGCTTTTTGCCGCGTACCGTAATAAATTGCCTTAAATAAGCCTAACGAAACATTAACCGGAAGAAATGGCCAGTAGTATCGTTAAAATCAATACCTAGAGCACTTTCACACTTGCGTTTCTGTAAAGTAGCACAACTTAATTGAGCTTTAGTGGGCCTTGTAGTCTAGAGGCTACAGCTTCAGCACCGATTGGCTTCCGTTTTAGGCCTAGCACCATCGGAAAAATGTTGCCTCCAACGTCTTGTCGCCCTTTAGCAGATAGATACGTATATGATGATAATTCAATCAAGAGATCCATCGTTTACCTTACATAGTAGGTAGTTAGCGATAACATTGAAGTGGTTTGCGCTAACGCTTTAGGTACCTAGCGCACCAATAAGACAAATACCATGTACACATGTAGGGAACCACAGTAGATGGGTGGGTTGTCACTCCATACATGTGTGGTTTTAATTCAATCCCGTGGATCTGGTTGACCTATGTACCTCACTTGTATCTATTCAATTGATGCCGCAACTACCAACATCTTCCAAAGTTGTTACACAGCTTCAAGCTTCAAGCTGGGTGTGGAAAAGTCCGTCGCGTTCCCGTCTCTGGTTAAAGCGACAACCCTCGGAGTGCACAACCCCGGAGTATACGTGAATTCTCGTCCTTTGTTTTGTTTCGAATTATCACCTGCAGGTGCCGCCGTACTTGTGAGGGAATCTGTGGAAACTACCTATCTTCCCCTTTTCCATCTTGCGCATCCTCTACTACAACTCGTGTAGCATCACGCAATGGCCGACCAAGACGCGAAGGAGCCCGTTGAAAGTCTGGCTGCCGTCCGCGAGTCCATCGAAGCGAGGGCAGCCTCTGAGGGACGCGTCGAACCTGCCAAGGAAGAACCACAACAATCATCAGCCTCCCAAGACCGGCCCAGCAGTGCCGGGCCGAAAGGCGGCCGAGATGTAGACGAGGATGGAGATGTAGATATGGAGGATGGGATAAAGTCAAGATCAGACGGCGCAAATGTCGACGCAAACACGGACTCAAAGCCGGGCCCAGACGCCAGTGCAGGCGCGGATGCGAATTCGAATGGGGTTGCAGATGCACAAGGGAAACTGGGAGGACGAGACACTTCCGAGGCCGATGCTGAAGCTGATGCAGTCGGCGAGCCGGAGGAAGGCCAAGTCCCGAATCGCCTCGACAATGATATGCTTACCGTTATTGAGAATACTGCCAACTATCTCTCTACCTATAAAGAGTCCGAGTGAGTGAGCCCATCCAATGCCGAGGATATGCGCTGCTGCTACTGCTACGATTGTTCTCCGAATTACGCGCTGACGAGGAACATCACCGACAGTGGCTACCACGTCGCCGCTGGTTTCCAGCGCATCCCTAATAGGCGATTGATACCGGACTATCACGAAGTCATCAAAGAACCCATTGCCTTCAGCACGATCCGAGTCCGTATACACCCCAGTATGCCTGTCATGCCTTCCCTTGCTAACTGGTACGACAGACTAAGAAGCTCAAGAAGCAATACACAGCCTTCTCCGAATTCGTCAGAGACGTCGCGCTCATTGCCCACAATGCCCAAGTGTACAACCGACCCTCGTCCGAGTATTTTCGAAACGCTGCCCGCTTACGTGAGATTTTCAAAGAAGAATTGCAGAAGCTTGTTGACGAAGGAACCATTACGCCGGAAGACGCTATCTTACCCGATCTTGGAGAAATTCCGGAGGCGGAAGATTCACCTCCTCCTGATGAAGACGATGAGGATGCGGATGAGGATGACGAAGACGATGAAGATGATGACGATGACGATGATTCGGATGATGAAGGCGGTCGCCGTCGCGGAAGACGCGGTGGACGCTATTCTACGTTAGGCCGGAGATCTGACGCAAAAGACGATGATGCGCATAAGAAGCGTGGTCGGCCCCCAAAGGTCTTCACCCCCTTAGAGGCTAGGATCCATGCACTGCTTAAGGGACTCCGGAGGTTCAGGCACCCTAGCGGCGAGCTGCTAGTCGCGCCATTTGAGAAACTGCCGGATAAGCAGGCCACGCCCGACTATTACGCCATGATCAAGAACCCTATAGCTTTGGATGCGATCAAGCGGAAGGCCAAGAGGAAAAAGTACCAAAACGTAGATCAAGCCCTACGGGATCTCGACCTGATGTTTGACAACGCGAAACTATATAACGAGGAAACGAGCCGGCTGTACAAAGACGCCGTTGAGCTACAGCGCCAGGCACACCTGCTAGCCGATCAGGAAAAGGCGAGGCCGGACAACGAGTTCGAGGACGAAGACGGCAGGCGCCCTGTCCCCGAAATCCATCACAGGGGAGAGGTTTGGAGAGTCGGTAAGTCGACGAGAGCACAAGTTCCCGATGGGGCATGAGCTAATTTTTGCCCGCCTCACCCACCTAGGCGACTGGGTTCACATCACTAACCCAAACGACCTGACGAAGCCGATTGTGGCGCAGATATATCGTACTTGGGAGGACCGCTCCGGCCAGAAGTGGGTGAATGCCTGCTGGTACTATCGACCTGAGCAGACGGTCCACCGGTTCGAAAAGCACTTCCTTGAAAACGAAGTTGTCAAGACGGGCCAGTATCGCGACCATCGCATCGATGAGGTTGTAGATCGTTGCTTTGTCATGTTCGTAACTCGGTATAACAAGGGGAGGCCGCGCGGGTTTCCTAGCGATAAGGAGGTCTACGTCTGCGAAGCGCGGTACAACGAGGAGAAGCACAAGCTTAACAAGATCAAGACGTGGGCAAGCTGCTTGCCTGATGAGGTTCGCGAGAAGGATTACGAGATGGATCTATTCGACGTTCCTCGGCGGCTGAAGAAGGTTCCAAGTCCGATCAAGCATCTTTTAAGGGACGATGCTAAGCCTACCGACCCCCTTCCGAGGCCAACCTGGGGAGCTCCAAACGCACCCCCCCTCATTGGCGCGGTTCATTGCCGCGAAAGAGAAGCAAACGTATGTGGCTATGTTCTTTCCATATTGTCCTCGCTGTCTCGCACATTCCAGTTTCATTCCCTAGTACAAGGCAGTATTCGCGACTTCATCTGTATTCTCCTCCCTCCCCCACCAACTATGATCTATGGCCTTTTCAAGTCACGTTCTGTCCGCCGTACTTTTCACCTCTGGCCTACCTAACCGGGCATGCCTATCTGACATCTTTTCTTATCGATTACATCCGTCTAAACCATTCACACCTCCATCATTCTCCCTTGCTTACTCAACCTTGCCTTTGTGCATTTCTTCCATCCTATCCACCCTCTTTGTACATTCCCGCTTCATTTCCCGGACATTCACTTTCTTCCATCCCCTACTCGGCCTTCTATTAGTGTCGATATTAACTGTTTTCCGCTGAACCAGGAATCGCCGCCACCGGAACCCACGGCTTCTCCTCCACCTACGGTAGCTATTGAACCAACCCGTCGTGCATCTACTATGATGCAGACAGCACGCCCCCTCGATAGCCAAGGCGACATCGCAATGGGAAATACTTCTCATTTATCGGCGGTGCCGCCTCCCCCGACCCCGACTCCTGGACATACCTCTGCCACTCCATACGCGCCCCATTTTGCGCCGCGTCCTAGTCCCACTCCGGTTCCTGTACCTCAATACGGACAGCACACCAATGCCCATGCCGGGCTTCACCATGGTTCGCATGCCACGCCACCGATGCCACAGACTCCACATTATCAGCCGCACCCACCACACCAACCTCCGCCGTACAATGGCTATCCAACGCAGTACAGCACCACCCCTGTACCCGTTCCCCACCACCCGCAGCATCACGTTCCCCCACCGCATCAAATGAGCACTCCCATGGTGCCCTACGACACCACCCAGCGACTAGCTCCATCTCCAGCACGCAATCACATTGCTCCGGTGCCCAACCCAGGTCTCCACGCACAGCCAAATGCATACAACCCACCACGGCCCATCGAAGTCTATCAGCTAGATGACGCACTAAATGCCCGAATCCCACACGATATTCGCGAGCAGTTCCAATGCGATAGTTCTGGCCACGTGCTCTTCTTTACACAACCGCCCCTGGACAGGGCGCATCGTGGCATGTCCAATGAAAGCGCCGGCCTCGGCCACAGCGTCCGCTACCTCGCCGATCGTGCCCGTGAGGTCGAGGATCGTGGGGCCAAGCGCAAGGCCAGGGACGAGCTGCGGAGAGAAGAGGAGATGAAGCGCAAAGCTGCCGAATCGGAAGTTGCTGAGAGAGATAGGAAGGCGCTCATGGAACTCGCGGGCGACATGTTTGCAGGCTGGATTAAGACGATGGACAGGGAGAACGAGATGCTGAAGGTCGCTTACGAAGGATGGAGCGTCAAGGACGACGACATCGATGCTGCCAAGTGCTGAGTGGCACCACATGTACGCTTTTGTGTATTATGCTTAGGGAAGTTTGGTGCTATCTGCGCGCATTCAAGGGTTAGGTGTACAGGACAACGACAAATAGTCTCGGGAGTTCAAGATACCACGATTACGTTATAGATTAGTTCTTTCGAGACACTCGCCCTAGCTGAGCAGCAACTGATGTTGAGCCTTTATATCATGCTTGCCCAGACTACTACTACACTCGACAGACCTTTTCAGGCAACGGTTCAGAAGCGGATGTCGTTAGTCAAATTTTTTACTACCAGTCAAGAGTTCTCACAGTAAGCCTGGTCCCTAAAGTACCAGCATGCTGCCCTAGTATATATTTCTTGGGGAGCCCCCGGGGGATATTCCAAGCATTTAGAGAATTAGTACATTTCAAGCTGAAAGCGGCGCGGTACCACGAACGACTACTACCCCTTACTCGAGCATACGGGTTCAATGAGGATGTTGGAAGTCTTCCTTTACTTATACATCGGTACGTCCATGCGCTTCGCTCTAGAGCAAGCCTACCTAAGTGCCAACTCCCCAGGCCTGTCTTATTTGCTTACTGCTTGTAAGCAGCATAAAACGAGAAACACGATGTTTTTATCAGTTCAATAACTGATGATGAATATCCATAGAATATATATATCCGTGTCTGGGCCTACATAAACCCGAAGTTCCGGATGAACTCATGTCCTATATCTATCTGAGAATTTAAGCTTCTTTTTTCTTCATGCATTTATTGATTCGCCTAAAGACATGGAAAGGTTGAGCCTGTTCCAGATACCAATAGCATATATAGCTTGGTCAAACTCGATTCAAGGGGCACGTTCTGGGTCTCCGTTGAGAAGATGGCTCCGGTTTGACCCCACCCCGCCTCAGCCAACTTTATATCGGTTGTGCTACTGACCTGGAAGAGTAATCCAGATCCCGATGTGGGGACTTTCACTTCGGCGGGAGCACGCGACAGTGACCGCCTACCCCATATAGTTAGGCGCAGCATTATAGGTAGACTGGCAGAATGGAACCGCCACCTGCATCCAAAAGGATCTACCGGCCGGAGCCCAATCTACTGTCCGGTGACTAATCGAATGGTTCAGTGTTAGGATCACTGCGAGAGTGTACCTCGTCTACTGTTAATAACGGCTTCGAATAGGCACCGTTATTGATGGAGCTCATCCTATGCTACGCAGAGTAATGACACCCTCATTATCCTAATTTCTTTATAGTACAATCATTTTCACTAAGGCCTAGTTCTTCTGCGAGCTCCTTTCCTTCTTCGACAACTTCCACTTTGCGTGAGAACATTATTCATCTATATTGCTGTTTTTTGCCCTTCACGATATCCGATACCATATTTCGGTAACTTTCAGTAACTGAGTTTTATGAAGATCCCTATTCTTCGATCTCAGTCAGCTGCACAGTAAGACTCTTTACGTCTCATGTCCCCTTATCAACTGCTTTTTCAATATCAAATCTACCCTATGAGGATCCGGTCTCAACGCTCGCCGAGCATTTTGCCCGTTGTCAGCCGTGTTACACCTACTTCATCTGCTGTAATCACATCGCCATCACCTTGTCCACCACCAAGTGAGCTCTCCACGTGGCTGAACACGCATCCTTTTCTAACTCACATCCTCTGCTCCACTCCCCTGTTACCCCCACAACTCTTTCAGCTTCCTCTCTAACCTTGAACACAGAAGTTGTGGTTTAACATATTCAAGTATCTTCACCTCTGTAGCTGGCAATCCCAATTGCAAGCCATCTCCTGCGATTTGAGGCAAAGGTCCACTATATTCCGCCAACGACTTCTCAATCAGTTGCTCCGCCACCGACCTCCCGCCGTGTGATTTTCAGTCATAGGGCGTCATCATTACCATCGTGGTCTCTATTGTTTACCCCCTACGGAGTCAGTCATCTTTAGGACCGTCAGTTGCTAAAGGGGTGCCATTGGTTGATTCCGCTGCAATTGATACTTCCATTCACGCTACTAGGCCAGAGACGATGGATGTATCTCTCGATACTGACCATCGGAAATCATCGAGAGCTCCCAATATGAAAGGAGCTCCTCAGCGTCCGGGTCCTAATGGCTCCAGGGTCGTCCGGAAGAGACTTTCTACTCCACGTTTGGGAGCTGGCCTTAGCGCAATTGCCATGCAGATCGGCAGTTTCTCGAGGCTAGGGGAAACGCCAGTGGCCAGTGAGCCTGCCTCAGTTAGAATATTGCCTAGGAGCGGCTCGGTTGACAGCGAAATCCTCGCATCAAAAGTGAGACCAAGGGATGCCAAGGTCATGGATGTGCGGAATGACGCGGAGCCTTTCGTTGTAGAACCAATGGTCAGAACTGGAGTCCCGATAACCGACAACGAAACTATGGACGACTCCATCTTATGTGATTCTCCAGTTGGTTCAACCGATTGGGATGGCTTTGATGCATCGTGTAACTCCTTTGACGGAAATCATCTGTCCAGCCCAAACTCAACCCCGCCGCCTTCCAACGACGAGGAGCATCGTAAAGATGATCAATATCTAGCCACAACAAAGATAAACAACTATCCACGTCAACCAATCGCCGACTATCTTTCATCTCATCAGCCCCTATCCGATCTCACTCACCAGTTCCAAAGTGCGACGCCCCCATATGCTGAGGATGTCAGCAATAACGACTGCTCACCCACTGTGTGCTCCACCGCCGCAGCGCCTTGCAATGGTGCGATTACTACAGGTGGCACCGGAAGTCGTCCTGTTCTCGGTCCTACAATTGCCCAGCTCGAGCGCCTCTTTGAGGCTACACAGCGTTTCAGGGATACCAACCGACTGAAAGAGTCTGATGATCAAAGTCCTGCTGGGTTTGGTATGGCAGTGCGACACTCGACTATTCATCAACCTTCCCAATGCTCCTCCGTGTTTGCTTCAAATTCACGGCTCTGCGGCATTACGTCTAATAGCCGTCCGTCCGAAGATAACTACGTTTGTTATGTCCCCCCTTGCCCTTATACAAAACTCAATCCACAGATTGCCGGCCCTACCCCTATCAGCCCACCACCCCAGCCATTTACGGTTTGGTCAAAGGAGAATAAACGATCCTTGCTCGAGTTCAAACTTACACGTTTCGTTTTGGAGGATTCGGAAAGAGCCTCTGCGGGTGTTCATATATTTGTGGATATGTCAAATATCTGGGTTGGTTTCATCAACACTGTCAAAACAGCGTTGGGTGTGCCGCTTGGTCAGTACTTGAGAACGCCCATGTCGTTCCAGCATCTTGCTCGCATCTTGGAGCGTGGTAGGAACATTCAGAAGCGTGTGCTCGCCGGCTCCTTAGCCTTTCCTGCCTCCCGACGCGAGAATTGGCCGCCGCATCTACGAGAAGCGGAAAGCATGGGCTATGAGATGAATATCTTCGACCGGGTCATGGTCGAGAAGATCTCGCCGAGGTTCAAACGCCAGAGTCGCACATCGTCTTGCAGGGCTACACTGCATAATGCCAACGACGCGGCCAGCGCCGACGAGTCCACAGAAGACGGAGTCGCGGCTAAACTCACCAGGAAAAGGGGGGAACAAGGTGTTGGTAAGTCAACGAAACTATAGTGTGCCCTCTAAAGTATTATGAGACAGCCACTTGTTGAGGTGTCTCCAGTCTTGAGGGGTTAAAGACGCGATTTTTGTCCTGTTTCTCTCCATTTCAGTCTCTATGCACCTAAGTCAATCAATAGCTGACTCCCTGTTTCATAGATGAAAATCTCCACCTCAACATGATGAACTCGATTATGGACAGCACAAGCCCCGGAACAATGGTGCTTGCTACTGGTGACGCCGCGCAAGCTCAGTTCTCGGGTGGCTTCAAGTATTACGCGACTCGGGCTCTGGAAAGAGGCTGGATGCTCGAAGTAGTCAGCTGGAACCGAACCATGTCTTCGGCTTGGTATGATCCTGATTTCATCGCAAAGTACGGTGACCGGATTCGAATCATCGAACTTGATGAGTTCATCGAGGAGCTCCATGCAGGTTACCCTGCTTAAGCGGTGTCGATGTATACCCCTGCCTAACCAACTCTCCCTTCCTTGTGTCCCATGGCCACTTCCGTGGGTCCCGTTGAGTTCATATCGCTACAGAAGACATTTGCCGCACATGCCCTTCAATTAATCGTCCCTGCCAATGGTTTATTTACATATGCATCATTCTTATTTGTGTTGGTTTCTTACATCACCTCATGACTGCATCCTATAGCGTTCTCTTTGTCAAAAGCCTAGATTTTTAGCAGCATTACAGGTCGCACATGCTATCAACGAGATCGACATCCTCATCGCCGATGAGGGCTAGGCAAGGCGGCTTGAAGCTTCATTTTCAATGATGTTATCCACAACACTTGGCCAGGGAGCGGTCCACGCGTTCCGCGGAAACAATATTTGGCCTCACGGCAGTCATGACGCGGCCAAACTTGACGACATATGAATTATCACGCCAGGAAAGAGATGTTGGGTCAAGCAAATCGACAGGTGCAGTTGGTACTATGGAACCGCGGGCGTTTTGATTTTGTTCCGGACCTCTCCTTCAGGCTCTGACGTTGGCCTGTTTATGACATTATGAACTGGAGTTTTGACTAGGATACCCGGACGACGAGAATTTATGCATTTCACAGGTGTCTAGGGGAATTCTCGGCTCATGCATCACCACCATAGAGCAACATACACGACAAGACAACAACAGTTTTTGCTTGGGGAAAGGATCGGATGAGGTTTATGATGTTCGTTTGATATGCGTGAGGAGGGTTGGAAAGGAGTGTTAATGGATGAGACTTCAAAGACACATCTTCCTGTATTTAAAGTCCTTGCCTCATACTTGCAAGACACCATAACCTAGGCCTGTTGTTCCCAATGCGAGCATTCACCCTTCAGTGACATCACTACATGCACCGTTAACAACTACCTACATCGGCAGCTAATTTAAAACGTTGTCTCATGTAAATCAACTCCAGCTCTCTGAGCATTAATCAGGCCTCTCATTGCCCGGATCTTGTTTCGGCATTGAAAGTCCTCGCTCGGGTCGGTGGCATAGCACCAGAGAACAAACACATGGATGCCGACCGTCGTATTAACAAAACTATGGGATATCGGAAGCCACTCTGACAGCAGATTCATTGTCGCCAACGTCCTGTGGGCTTATGAGTACTGGGATAGCTCATCCTATGCTAATCGACGCTCGATATCCCTCTGTCAATTGCGAAGAGACTGATTTAGGAGTGAACATAGTCAGTCCTCGACTCCAAACCAGCAATACCTCTCTATATGATTCGGCCCAGAACTCGTTCCGTTGTAACCTATCACGTCCCCTTTACTGAATGTCATGTAGCTTTGCCAGATACCAAGGCCAAGGCAGTCCCTCCTCGCGCCATTATGACCTGCATGATGCCCGAAGTGGCATCGAATCCACAGGCGTTGTGTCCCCGGTTATGTTCTTCTCGGTGAGAGAATAGGTCTCTATCAGTCAATGGCCTAGTCTTACCGACTCTTCATCTCGGTTCCCATAATCATGTTTTTTCAGATTACCCCTAGCCGACCATACTATGTTCTCTGTAGTTCCATGATCCCGTATTTCGCCACTGGCGACTGTCTGAATATCACTGTCAGCGTTTACAGAGCCTTTAGCTTTGTGGTGGAAGAATATCGGTGGCGTCACACTGATGCACTTGGTATCGAGCCCGCGATCGCCCGCCTCGTCAGGATCGAGGGTGCCATAGCTCGACATGGCTCGTCTGCAGTGACTGGCGAGCGTGTTGTCAAAAGGGCCTGTCAGGTGGTCTACAAACAGATCGAAGAGCACCTTGCGGGCGCCCTAGTTGGAGAGGTCATAGGCGAAGGTACAGATTGGAGCACCTGTGACATGAACCCACCGGGTGTGCGGGAGCTCAATCCTGAAGACGATGAGGACAGTCACCTTGTCCAGGTCGGGGACTGTGGGGCTGTCAGAAATGGTGAACTTTCTGCTCATATACCGGATCTCAGGGTCGTCAGTCGGTTGACTCTTGTTCTCGTCCAGTAACTCGGGAAAGACTTCGCCGCAATGGCCCAACCACAGCAGATCCCAGTCCCGACCATAAGGTGATGGTGGCGGGTGCAGCCTGGGACCTGGAAAGAGCTCCCTGAGCTATCATCGGAAGCTGCGACCTGAGGCGAGTTTCTCAATCCACGTCATCCTCCATCTGGACGAGTATTAGTCAGAAGCGGCCTCAAGAACAAGGGCAGGAATGAGGCATTCCGAAGACGTTCAAACAACCCCCCCCGGGCGCATTACGCCCCATGACTGTGGGCAAATTCATGCTTAGGATCAGGGCCGATTCAAGGTTTCTTCTATGATCCTGCAATCCGCCGGTTGGTCTCACGTCTCCTGTACCCATCCAGTGCACCTCTCCTCCACCTGTACTCGGAGAATATCGATAGTTGGATCTGAGCTGCTATAATCTGGGGTCAAGACCAGATCGACTGACCGCTTACCTCCGCGCTGCCCTCATATGCCCTCTCCACGAACCAAGGTTAGTGTTCCATAATCTTTCCCTATAAACGCCGAAAGAGACGGCCTTGTCTGATATCTGCTCCCCATTTATCCCGTCGACCCATTCCACATGAAAGCCCGCCAACGCGCTCGTCAGCGCCATGGCATCACGCTTGTCGTTGCGCTCGGGGAGGCCGACGACGAAGACCCTGGAAACCCCCAGCGTATCGTTTGTGACCCGGTCAATGTCTGTTGGTCCCAGTTAACTCTTGTGCTCTGTGACATCGGAATATATCGTGCCCACCGAAGAGGGGATCCCCTTGATGAGGAGGGGCAGGTCGGTTCCTGACGAACTGGGTGTAAAAAGAATGAAGGCGGAGAGGAACATCGCGACGGCGCCGCTAATAGCGATGTGCCTAGGAAGCGGACGGCGGACAGCCATCGCGGGGCCGAGGAAGCGCATGGCTGGCCCGTTACGGAATGCCCGGGACAGCAGGCTAACCACGTAACCATGGCTATTATCCAGGGGATAATGCTGCAATACTGAAATATTTCACTTGTCCGTACCTAATTATAATTACAAATTCCTGCTGGAAGAGGGAAACTGGAAGTAAAGGTGTATGTTCAGGTCAGAGAGCGGGAACGCATAGTAACGCTGGCGAGAAGCAAGCATAATTAAGGGGCGAGAGATTACAAGTGGCCATCCGTGACTGATAACACACATATGGTATCCTGTTACTTTTCCTGGTCGCTGCTCCCAGCTAACAGCAGAGCGCCTCGGATCCTGGTGTCTGAGTTTGAAGGTCGGGTCGGACGGTACAAAAGATGAGTGGCTATCGCCGCGTATTACGGTGTGATATGACGGCGATACTACCAACCCAATCCGCGATATAACGTCGAGATGGCCTTCCTCCTACGTAGGTAGTCACGTGCCTACACGCATACAACTGCATGCGGTTGTCAGCAAACATTAACCACGCCCGAATCCCAACATTACGGTACCCCCCACGGCATAGAGAGAACGACGTATAGGTTCTTCCCTTAACTATGTGATACCGCTTTGAAATATGATAGTAATACAGATCGATGGCGGAGTGGAATCAACAGGTGCCTGCCTCCGCGTGAGAGTTGCTTAATATTTCCATTCAATAACCGAACCTTTACCGTCCAGGGTTGAAAATGCGAGCGCTCGAGAGGGATTTTAGCATCAAGTTGTCCAGCCATGAGTTATCCCCCGTACGTGCCCCAGTGCCGTACGGGTTTCTTGCCATCGATAGCACCCAATCGGTAAATAAGCTCATGAGCCTGCACGTCCAATCTTGATCTGGAATAGTTCCCGCTGCCAAGAGGTAGTAGTGTACTGTACCCTTAGATTCGAGTCGCAGCGGCATATTGTTAGTTATCCCAACCGGGGCTACATCACCTCCAAGTAAAATCACATACAGATTTGTGTGGGCTTGGAAATTGCAAATCGCTATGTCAATACTTACCGCTATCGCAGGTCGCCAATTTTCGAAGTTATCTATCTTGAATGAAATCGGTGAGGTCACATAGCATGCAATTTCCTACAGAAACCTAGTATATCCTAACTCCGTTTGACATATTGTGGCCCTGCGGAGGTAACTAACTAAAAAGTAACCCTGTGACTTGTACCTAGCCCTAGCTCAACCCCACCCCCGGAATCTTCAAGACATACCTAGCAGACGGGGAGGTAGCTTGGTTACATGCACGTGCCTCCTAGGAACCTACTAGTTAGGTCTGTAGTGTTATGCACTTATCGCGCTCCTTATCAATCAATCAATCAAGCGCATGCGTATCATCTTAAGCTTTACGGAAACCCCCCTTTGTCTTTTTCTTCCCATTCATCATCACGCGCCAACACCCCCAATCGCCCTTCAATAGCCAAATCATCCATAGCCATCGCCTCGCTTGCGAAATCACTCACTACAAAGGCGAAGTCGGGGGAGATCCCAAGGAGGACAACTGTCATTCCTCGAGCGTCTGTCCTTGCTTAAAAGCTTGTTGCGACGCCCTCTTTAGCTTACAACCGACCACCAGCAAGGACGCACAACCAAGATGTCTGAGAGAAAAGTCCTTTGTGAGTAGTAAATTATATGATATCCACCTTACCTTGGCTAACCCGCTCTTAGCCAAGTACTACCCACCCGACTTCGACCCGAGACAACTGCAACGTGTCCGTGGTCCGAAGCAAGCCGGTCCCAAAGTCCAGACCGTCCGCCTCATGTCCCCCTTCAGTATGAAGTGCACGTCGTGCGGGTTAGTGTGAATCTTGCTTCGACGTATCCGGCACCAACTAACACGTGTTTAAGCGAATACATATATAAAGGACGCAAGTTCAACGCGCGGAAGGAGACTCCTGACGAGAAGTACTTGGGTATACAGATATTCAGGTTTTATGGTACGTACCACGATATATCTACGGCACTAGAGTCATCTGCCCTCGACACCCCCATGCTAACCCATGGCCAGTACGTCTTGTTCCTTCGAATCCTCCTCTTTATGTCTTCGGCTCTCTAAGGGGCCTGTCTTGAGACGTCAGTTACCAAGGCTTAGGACGTCCACTAGCCCGAGACGGACGACAAGGTTCGGCTTCGTGGATAGGAGTTAACAGGAACAGATCAGATGCACTCGCTGCTCGGCGGAAATCACCTTTAAGACCGATCCCAAGGTAAGGATTCGAAGTCGTTGGTTTCCTTGGTCAGGTGTCGAGAAAGCGTGTCTGGTCGGCCTACGAAGTTTCCGTATCGGGCAACTACTAACTTGGAGCCATGGTAGAACCAGGACTATGTGTGCGAAAAGGGGGCCAAGCGGAATACCGAGCCCTGGCGAGCTGGACCTGAGGAGACAGACGAGGAGCGCTTGGATCGCCTCGAGCGAGAGGAGGAGGAAGAGTCGAAAAATGCCATGGCCGAGCTAGAGGCCAAGACCGTCGACGCGAAACGAGAGATGGCCGTCGCCGACGCCCTGGATGAAATCCGGACAAGGAATGCCGCGCGTGAAGCCGCCGCGGCTCAGGACCCATCGAGTGGAGCATCGGCCGACCTTGCAATCAGTATTGCTCAGGAAGAGCAGGATCGGATAGATGCGGAGGAGGCGAGGAAGGCTTTTCAACTAGCACGCGACCGGGCCGAGCTGCTGGAGGAAGAGGTAGTGGAAGAAGTAGTAGCAGAACCTAGTGCGCGCCAACCCGAGCCGGTTCGTGTACAACCTGCAAAGGCGAAAAAGACCAACAAGCGAGAGGAGCTCAGGGCTAAACTAGGTATCAAACGCAAAGCATGAGGCCTTGTGACACACCATTAGTTGCAATGTCATTTTAGCAGGAGACCCCTCGGGATACCCGGATATAGATCGACGTCTCTCGTACAGGGCGTTTCTATGACCTGGATCTCAGCAGCACGCTTCGCCAGCCCGCTGACCTCGACTGGACCCACCATTATTTCACGTCCTGCCAGGCATGCCGTTCTATGTTGATAACCTCCTATTACGGAGAGGGGCAACGACTTTCTTGGGGAGTCTAGTATGGAAATTTCGAAGATGACGAGCATTGCCACCTATTGAAGCGCCATGGTGCTTTGGCCATTCGGTGGGAGCTGCCAGAGCTCTAATTATCTGTCTACTAGCTGAAAAGACAGGCGCGTTGGGCGCGCAACAATCAAGGTGGTTGACAAAAGAATTGATAATGTCACAGCTGTAGGTGGTGGAGTGACACAATCAATTTTTATGTCAATTACCTTAACAATGTATAAAGTTATGTTCCGAATAAAATCTAACTACGTTGGGAATTAGTGTCCATCTCTCCACCTCCCGAATTAGAATTTCCAAAGGTAAATAATGATAAAATCCGGATAATAAAATAATATAAACATATAAAACCGAGATTTTCAAACGCATTATAAAGTAGCTTATAAATACTTAACATACTATATAAGCTATGCATATACTTTTTAATGCATTATAATAATAAATTCGAACTAAGTAATTATAATATATTAAACTAATTTAAATTAAGTACATTTTTAATTGTTAACTATTTTTATATCCTTTTTATAAGTACGCGTACTATGTTTAAGCTTTTTATAAACGTTATATTTTTTTCTTAAACTTTTTTACGATAACCTTATTCGAATAATATTAATTACGTTTATTTATTATTATTTTCTTTAGTAGTTGTAAATGCTTTTACTTTTTTATAATAAAAGTTTTTTAAATATATTTATTTTAATTTTCCGGCGTTTATTAAGGACGTTATCCGTTTCGTAAAAATAACTGTTTTATTACGGCACTAGCAATGCGGCTCCGCTTAGCTAACCTAACGCTATATATACAGAAGCATTTCGTGCCTTTTAAATAGTTTCCTCTTTTTTTTCCATATAATAATAAGATACTTTACTTAAACCTAGAAATGTTTAGCGCCGTAATAATTCGTTATACTTTTAAAACAAACTTTTGCAGCAATTAAGTTTTACCTCGCCTTGGATATATTTTCGTATCGTTTTAAGTTTATCGTTAATATGTTATTATTTCATTATAATTTTCTTATAAATTTTAGACTTATATATGTATAAGGTAATAGTATAATGTATAACACCACCAAGCGAGACATACTACTAAACAACACACTTTTTGGCACCTCGTAATAATAAATTTAAATAACTTAATAATAATATATCGTATTAATTAAAATTAGTTAAATTTTTTTCATTAAACGTTTTTATAACTTTATCATAAGTACGCGCATTATGTCCGGATTTGCCGTAAATGTTATAATTCCGTTTTCTAGTTTTAACTTTTTTACAATAACTATTTTTAGGCGTTATATACTGCATTTTTTTTGCTACTTTTTTTTCGGCTAAAAAAGCTTATCCCTTATATATAGTAAGTATCCCTTTTTTCTAGAGACGTTTATTTTTATTTTTTCGAAGTTTACTTAAAATATAATTGGTTTCGTGTAATTAAGCGGTTTTTTATTTAAAAAAATAGTTTTATACCAAAATATTAATTAATTTTTAACCTTCTTTTATAAATAATGTTTTTATTTTGTTATTTTTTCAGATATTTTTAAAGGTTTTTATAAGTTGAGAAATAAAACCGGCGGAGGTTAACGGTGAAACGGTCGGCATAAATAAAATTAAAGAAATTTCGAAATTAGAAAAAAAGATATTAAAATCGAATAAAACGAAAATAATTTTCGCAAATCCGGATTTAATATTATCGAACGTTATAATAATTTTAAACGCGTCGTAAAAACCGGTAAGAAAATATTCTTTAACGATATAGGTATAATAGCGTTATATTAAAATTTTAATATATGATAAATAAACGCGTTTTAAAAGAATTATAAAATACGTTAAAAAGTTGAAATTTGTGTGGAAAATGCGCGGGTATATAAAATATAATAATATCGTAATTCGCGTAATATTTTGAGAATTTTATTAAATAATAATTTTTGTAACTGTTAAAAATAAAAACCCGTTTTGATTTTTTCGTACGTATTCGAATATATTACTCGAAATATTAAATTTATTTTAAATTTATTTCGTTTGTTATTTAGTTATTATTATTTAATGTAATTTTTTAACTAATTATTAATAATAAATTATTATAAAATTAAGTTTTAAGGTAATTTTTCCCCGTTATAATAATAAATAACGCTATAATTTAATTTTAAAACTTAACAATTTAAATAATTGTAAGTTAATTTTTATTTTTTAATTAAAATTTTTTAAAATTTTTACGTTTTTCGATATTAATAATTATTATACCTGTTAATATAAAATTTTTTATTAAAAATTTAATTTTGTTAAAATCATAAATATTCCTTTTTATAATATCGTATTTTACGATAATGACCCGAATAAGTTCGAATTATTTACGAAATATTTTTAAATTTTCGTATAATACCCGTTAATAATTAATATTTTAATTTAAACGCGTTTATAGTTCTGTTTACCGTTTATTAAATTTCGTTATTTAATTAATTTCGACGTATTCTGTAATACGTTAAATAAATAATAAATTCGCTATATTTTTAATATATTAAAACCGAATATAAGATATTTATATATTTAGGTTAAAATTTTAATTAATAATCGATTTTTTTTCAGTCGGTATTAATTTTTACCAA
Organism: Monosporascus sp. GIB2; assembly: GCA_004155935.1. Lineage (NCBI taxonomy): Eukaryota > Fungi > Ascomycota > Sordariomycetes > Xylariales > Monosporascus > Monosporascus sp. GIB2. The sequence goes on from QJNV01000155.1 coordinate 32,550, forward strand.
TTAGAAATAATATTAATTCGGGCGTATTTACTGTTAAAACGGTATCTTAATGTAAAATGTAAAACCTTATAAATAAAATAAAATTTTTATAATTAAGTTTTAGGGGCTTTTTTTTAGCTTAAATAGCTAGATTTATTCTTACTTTTTTATAAGGCGTTCCAGATTGTAGTTATTAAAAAATAGGTAATTAAAGATATGTAGTTAAAATAGTTAAAAAAGTGTCTCGCTCAGTGGTATGTTTCGCTCAGTGGTGTTATACGTTAACGTTATTATTACGATTTATTAATTCTTATATCTTTTAGAAGATTTTCTTAGTTAATTATTATTACGGTACGACTTGTAAACGATTTTGTGCCGTTAAGATAATTCTTTAAACCTAACAAGTAATTTTAAATTTTTTTTATAAAACTCTTTATTATTTTAAAAATATTTTATTAATAAATGTATTATATTTTACTACGATATTAGTAATACGACTCCGCTTAATTAACGCGTCGTTATATATCCTAAGGCACTTTGTACCTTTTAAATAAAATTTTTCTTATTTTATTCGCATAATAATAAAATACTTTACTTGAACTTAAAACATTTAACATTATAATAATTCATTATACCTTTAAAGTAAACTTATACGATAATTAAATTTCGTTTCGCTTTAAATATGTTTTCGTACTACTTTAAATCTATCGTTTATACATTATTAACTAGTTATAAATTCTTTAAATATTCTAATATTAAAAATATTATAGGTGTTAATACCTTAACATTTGAATAAGTATACAATAACAGCATACCGCCGGTATCACGATTTTTTAATTCCTAAAATCTTTTCAGAGATTTCTCTATTTAATAATTATTACGTGTGAGCAGTTAAGATAATTTTCTGAACGGGCTTTGATTTCTGGCCCTAGGATTGCAAGGACAAAGCGGTAGCAGCTATATCTAGCTACTCTTCCCTCCAGTTGCAGATAAGTTACAGAGGACACCAACCTAGAGATTAAATGCAACTGATCTACTGACATTACGATGCAATTTATATAAGATTTTACGCTGTTAAAGAACTTTCTCAAACTTAACGAATAACCTTAAAATATCTTATAAGATATTCTTATTACTTTTAAAAAGATTTAGTAATATTTTAAAAACGAATTATTTTTTACGATAAGGTATTATTAACGTAAAGTAATTATATTAATAGGTGCAGCAGTTTATATGTAAGATATTAATAGGTTTAAGCCATATTCCCTAGGCTGAGCCAAATATACGAAAATCATTACACGATATAATCGTACGATAAATACTATACCCAGTATTTTAGAATACGGTAACTACTCTGTGGTTTTTACGATTTAGGATAAATTGTATACCTTAGTCCCGTAAAGCCTTACTTTCTAAAGCGTGGTTACCGGCAAGCTTCAACCCTGATAAGCCTTATGCCTGCTGGCTCTACGGTTCGACATGGTCACACAATATGACTTAGGAGGCGTGAAGCTCTGCGCGGTAAACCTTAAGGATAAACTTTAAGTGCACACAAAAGACTTTGCGAGCCCTCGCCAGTTTCACGGCTCGATCGTCCCACGGTTCTCGAATCACTATCACCATCACAGCTTAACATGCGACAGAATTCGTACATATTACCAGTAGTGCAACAGTTTATACATAAAAGTGTTTTAAATTCGGATTTAACTAACCGTATTATAATAATTAATAATTGAAAATAACTAGTTAAAAAACGTTTAACAGTTATAAAATAATTATTATAATAAGTTACAGTCTTTTATACTATATTAATAATATTTAATAGGATTAATCAGCTTTGATCTTAATAATTACGGGTATTAAAATTTATTCCGTTTATAAATTATTATTATTTAATCATTTTCCGGCTTTATTATATTAATAATCTAACTTACTACTAACATGTTAAAAAATTAATATATACGTAAGTTAAACCCCTCGATATGTAAAAAGTACATAAAAAACATAATAACTCGGTGAGAAAAATATATTAACTAGCGTTTTTAATACGTTTTAAACTTGTTATAAATTAAAACACGTACTTATTATTAACGGATCGTAATATATATATTACTTAACGCCTTTAAAGCGATAATTATTTATACGTACGCGAAAAGGTAAATAACGCAATAATGAAACTATGAAAAATTAAAGCATAGTTATACAATTAACGCGAGGCTAAAAATATACTATTATTTTTCGACCAGGTTTATGTTACCATTAATATATTAATATAAGCTTATAAGGATTTCTAAAATCGAGAGATTTTTCTAACCGTTTTAATTTTTTATTTTTAATGTTTTTTAATATTACTATTATAAAACGCCTTATTAAAAACCGAAACCTAAAAGTTAATTAACGTATTACATAAGCTTACCGCTTATACAAACTTACTCCTCGTTTTTTAGCACCTCGTAATTACCTAACTTTAATTATATATTTCTTAATAATAATAATATAAAACGACTTACAAAAAAACAAAATAAACCTAGTTTTTTAAGTTAAAACATAAAACCTAAAACTTAATTATAAACGTTTCTATTCGATATATAACGTTCTCGAATTTACTTTAAACAACCGATATAACGGTATAATTTTTCGAATTAATAGTATTCTTAAGTTGTAAAAATTAATACCGACCGAAAAATAATCGATTATTAACTGTATCCTTAATTTAAATACGTAAATATTTTTTATTCGGCGTTATTATATTAAAAAGAAAACGAATTTATTATTTACATAACGCGTTACGGAACGCGTTGGAATTAATTAAATGTTAAGCTTTATTAAACGGTTAAAAAAATTTAAAGCCCGGTTTTATCAAAAAATCGATTATTAAAAACTTTTATTTATAATTTTTTAAAATATTTAATATAATTATTATTAATATTAATAAATATAAAATAATAAATAAACTTAATAAAAATTAAAAATAATTTATAATAATATAAGCTATTAATTTTTAAAATTAGGTCTTATTTTTTATTATGATTTTTACTGAGAAAAATTTTTTTTTTTTATTAATTCGCCGCTTATTTTATATTTACCTGATTAAAAAGTTAATATAAGTAATAACGGTTAAACGATAAATAAATTAAATTTAATATTTCGATTAATATATTCGAACCCGTACGAAAAAATCGAAACTATTTTTTATTTTTAATAATTACAAAAATTACCATTCGATAAAATTTGAAAATTATTACATTAATTATAATATTATTATATTTTACATATTAATTAATTTTTTTATTTACTTTAATTTTTTAACGTATTTTATATTTCCCTATTAAAACGTATTTATTTATTATATATCAAAGGTTTATACGACGTTATATTACTTATATTATTAAAAAAGATTTTATCGCCGATTGTCAAAATACGTTTAAAATTACCATAATAATTAATAATATTAAATTCGAATTTGCTGTAATTAATTTCGTTTTATTTAATTTTAATCGCTTTTGTTCCGACTTAAAAATTTTAATTATATTTATACTGACCTTTTTTAAATTACTTTTATTAATTTCGTTATTTTTTTATTTGCGAAAATTTTTAAAAATATTATTAAAACGATTTAATAAAAAAAATAAGAATTATTAAGGTAATTCGCTGATAAAAATGGTTAAATCGGTTAATTTTTTAATGGAAAGTAACCTAATACTTTTATATAAAAATACGGTTTTTTAAAAGGAAAACGGTTATTTTCGTAAAGCGATTTATGTTTTTAATAAACGTTGTAAAACTAAAAACGTACGATTTTAAAAAGAAGAGATATTTATTAGAAAAGAAATATAAATTTTTATAATTGCGAAAAAAATAGTAGTAAATAATCGTAGTTAGTAATAATCGAAAGTAATTGTCGTAAAAAGGTTTAAGCGAAAGAACGGAAGTATGGTACCTACGGTAAGCCTAGATATACTACGCGCATTTATAAAAAAGTTAAAAAGACGTTTAACGAAGAAAATTCTGATTAATTTAAATTAATTTAACGTATTATGGTTAATTAATTTGAATTTGTTATTACGAAATGCTAGAAAACGAGCGGTGAGCTTATGTAATACGTTATAAAAAGCTTAATTTTATTTATAATGTAAATTTTTTTCTCCACTTTACTATTTTAATAATAAATACGCCGGCGTCGATATTATTCTTTTTTTTATTTTAAAAAGATTAACGATAACTAAGAATAAATAGATTATTTACTAAATTTTCAACTTAAATACCTAACCTTTTTTTTATCCAGCTTTAATATAATAAAGAATAGAGCTAATATATTATTTGTTTAGTGTGTCGCGAAATGTCTAAGAGTTAACTAGACGTTTAATTTTATTAAACGGTAACAAGTCAAAAAAATTAATTTAAATTAATTTAAATTATATTAAAAATTAAAACGCGTTATAATCGGAAAAGTAATAATTAATAGGTATTATATAAAATTTTTAAGATACTTTGTAAATAATTCGAGTTTATTCGACTTTATATTGTAAAATACGTTATTATAAAAGAGAATATTTATAATTTTAACAGAATTTAATTTTAATAAAGTTTTTTATAATAACGTACTACATAAGCGAGTCGCTAATATAAGCGAATCGCTGGTTCTTAATGTTTCTTAATAATAAATAAAAATAACTTAACTATAATATATTTAATTAATTTCAATTAATAGTATTTTTTGGTTAATTATGTTTACAACTTTTTACCAAGTGTACGTATTATATAAGGCTTAGTACAGACGCTATATTACTATTTCTTCCTACTAATCTATGTGATAATTACTTTTAATAGTTATTAATAGCAATTTTTTTTGGCTATTACTTTTTTACCGACCGGAAAAACGTATTTATCCTGCATAGTAATTTTTTTTCTTTAATTAGAAATTTTTAGTTTATATACGTAGGGTCGAATTGTTGTTTTAATAAGTTCTACAATACCGCGACGCGCCCTTTAACGGGCCCTACGACGCGCCCCATAATAAGCCTTACATCCTTGCCCCGTAACCTTACAACGCGCCTTTTAACCTTTCTAATATAATGTATTTTACGACTATTTTCTACGTATTAAAGCCGTATAAAAAACGCTTGCGTATACGGGTCGGGAATTTGGTCGGTAATCGTATTTCTGTCGGTCGGCTTTAATACGTTCGAAATAAGGGTAATATTAACTTAAACCGGTTAGAAGTTAGTCGGTCGTATACGGGTTAGCAGAAAGGAATGGTAATATACGTCCGTAATAAGCCTTTATATAATACGTATACTTGTTCAGAAGCTATATATACTGTCGGCGAAAAACAATAAGTTTAATTTGAACCAATTTAATATATTGTAGTTAAGTTATTTGCGTTCGTAGCTACAAGGTGTTAAGAACCGAGCGACTCGCTTGTGTTAGCGATTTGCTTATGTAGTACGTTAATAGATATAGTAATTATTAATGCCAAAAACGTAGAAACCTTACAGAAACGTAATAAAAAATAAATTATAATTATTTACGTTATTAATATTTAACATTAGCTTATAATATTATTTATTACTATAATGGTAAAAAATAACGTTAAAATTTAGTTTTAAAATAACTTATTAAAAAGGTTAAATAAAAAATTTCTAATAACGGATCACGTAAGCGAGTTAGCCATATAAACGAATCGGCTAATTTTTTTTTAACTTTCTCACCTTTTAACTTTTCAGATTTATTCTTTAATACAAACTTCATAAAATGGTTTATAAAAGAAATTAAAATAAGTTTAATTATCTAACCTAAAAAACAAGGCTTAAAACTTAATTATAAAAGGTTTTATTTTATTTATAATATCCTTATACTTATTTTGAAAAGCCGATACCACAGTTTACTATCTTAACTCGATACCGTTCCTAATTTGTAAAAATTAACGCCGATTGAAAAAATCGCTTATCGAATAAATCTTTAACCTTAATACATAAGATTTTCTTATCCAGCGTTAATATATTAAAAATATAACGAATTTATAAGTTATATAACCCGTTCCTAAACGTATTTAAATTAACTAAATTTTCAACTTTTTTAAACGGTATTAGAAATTAAAACGCGTTGTAGTTAAAAAATAAAGTATTAAAAGGTTTTAAGTAAAAAATTAAAAGTATTTAGGAAATAATTTAAGCTTAATCGGGTTATAATCGCATAATACGGTATTAAGAAAAAAATAATATAACTTTTACAAAATAAAGATTTTAGTAACGCTTCTTATAATAACTGGTATAATTATTACTAATATTAAAACATGTAGAAAAAATAAATAGATTTTATTTAAAAAATTAAAAATAATGTATAATAATATAAGTTATTAACTTTTCAGGTTAAACCTTACCCGTATTTATTATTTTTATTAGAAAAAATTCCCTTTTTCGTTAATTCGTCAAAACCTCATCTCTACTCGATTAGGAAACTAGTATAAACAAAACGGTTAAATGATAAATAAATTAAATATAAAATAGATCTAACATTTCGACTATTATAATTAAACGCGTAAGAAATAATCGAAATATCTTTATATTTTAACTGTTATTGAAATTATTATTTTATAAAATTAAAACAATATTATATTAATTATGATGTTGTTATATTTATATATCCACTAAATCTTTTCCTTTATTTTAACCTTTTAACGTCTTTTATTTTTCCCCGTTAAAACGCGCTTATTCGTTATATATCGAAATGTTAAATGTGGCGAGATTAAAGTAAGAGAAATAATACGAGTATATTGAGAACTAGGTTGAAGCTTGCCCTTCTTTCTTTAAAGAGGAATAAGTATTTAGGTATATAGCAATTACCCCGGGACAATATTATAACGATCGCGTAATTATAACTTTTAAATATTTAGCGCTATTTTAATAATGCGTATACTTTTTTACAATTCTCTAATTTGTAATAGGGCTTTTTTTAGGCCTTTACCTTTAAACGCTTTAAATAAAATTTACTTTTATTCCATGTTAAGGGACGTAATAACGTTATAGCGAATAAAACTAAAATAATAATTAATAATACTTAGTAATAATACGTAACCTTGGTAGATTTTTTTATATATATAATATATTAAGGATAATTTATAGCGAGATAGTTAAAATAACGTACCATATAAGCTTACAGGATGTACAAGCTTACGAGATAGTTTCTGGCACCTTATTATAACAAATTTAATTTAATTAATTATAATACATTAAATTAATTTAAATTAATTGGATTTGTTATTATTAAACGTTTTATATTCTTTTTATAAGTACGCGTATTATGTCCGGGTTTGCCGTAAACGCTATATTTTTGTTTTTTCGCTTAAATCCTTTTGCGACGATTATTTTCAGCCGTTTTTAATTGCGATTATTCATTAATACTTTTTTTCGTAGTTATGAAAGTTTGTACTTTTTTTACAGTAAGTATTTTTTAACTTAAAAATGTTTGTTTTTAGTTTTTCTACATTTATTAAAAATGTAGTTCGCTTCGTATAATAGTATTAAGTTATTTTTTGTTAAAAAATTAACCGATTTAATTATTTTCATTAACGAATTACTTTAATAATTTTTAATTTTTTCATAAATAACGTTTTCATTAAGTTATTTTAAGAATATTTTTAAAAGTTTTTATAAATAGGGAAATACTGAAGTTAATAAAGATAAATAAAGAAATAATCGGTATAAATATAATTAAAATTTATAATTCAGGAAAAACGCATTTAAGATTAATTAAAATAAATTCTATTTGTGCAAATTTTAATTAAATGTTATCGGTCGTTATAATAATTGTAAATGCGTTACAGAAACCGGCGATAAAATCTTTTTTTGATAATATAAGTAATATAACGTCGCATAAAATTTTCGATATATAATAGATAAACGTGTTTTAATAAAGAAAAATAAGATATATCGAAAGGTTAAAAAAATACGCGGGTATATGAAATGTAATAATATTGTAATTAACGTAATATTTTTTCAAATTTTATCGAAAAATAATTTTCGTACTTATTACAAATAAAAAAAGTTTCGATTTTTTCGTACGTATTCGAATATATTAATCGAAATAATAAATTTATTTTAAATTTAATTTATTTATTATTTAACCGTTCTCGTTTATAAGAACTTTTTAATGAGGTAAAAATAGGTTATCGGCGAACTAGTAAAAAAAGTGATTTTTTCCGATAAGGAAAATAAATAAAGGTAAAATTTATTTTTAAAACTTAAGAATTTATAATATAGATTATTCCTAATTTCTTTTTTAAATTTATTTAAATTCTTTAGGTTTTTTAGTATTAATAATAATTATGTTAATTATTATAAAATAATTTATTAAAAGTTTAATTTCGTTAACAGTATATTTTACGATTATAATCAGAATAAAGCTTAAATTATTTACAAAATATCTTAAAATATTGGTATAAAATTTTTTAATAATTTATTTTTCGATTTAAACGCGTTTCGAATTTTTCTTACCGTTTAATAAAATTAAATACTTAATTAATTTCGACGCGTTTTGCGGTATATTACATAAATAATAAATTCGCTATATTTTTAACATATTATCGTTAAATAAAAAATATTTATATAGTTAGGTTAAAAATTAAATCGATACTGGATTATATTTCAGTCGGCGTTAATTTTTACGAATTAAGAATAATATCGATTTTGGAGGATTTATTAGTATATCGTATTTATAAAGAAAAATGGGTAATTTTATAAATAAAATTAAATGTCGTATAATTAAATTTCGGGTTTTGTTTTTGAGTTTAAACGGTTAAGTTTATTTTTACTTTTTTTATAAGCCGTTTTATATTGTTAATATTGAAAAATAGTTAATTAAAGTTCGGTAATTAGAATGTGTCAAAAATTATCCCGTGAGCTTGTATATCCCATAAATTTGTGTAGTACGTTACCGAGAATTTTACCGATAGAAAATTTAACAGATTTTGGTATAACCTTTTTAGTATATATAAATCCTTTTTTTTTTTCCTTTAAATTTAGGTTTTTTTTTTTCGTATTCGCCACTATGTAACTTACCGACCGATTATAACCAGCTTGCTTTTTAAAGCCTCTAAGATATTTAATATATATATATAAAATAAGCTTTATTAACCGAAAATGAAAACATAATATAAAATATAAGTAAAGCAAATACATCAGCGAAGCGAATGGATTTTAACACGTTTTAACTACCTAACTTTAATTATTTATTTCTTATTACTAATAATAAATAACAGCTTACAAAAAAAGCGAAAATAAAGTTAACTGTTAAGGTTAAAAACGAACGCCAAAATTTAGTTATGCGATATTGAAGTTTACATACTAAATCGCTCAAAATATACTATTTAAAAGATATAACGGTAAATGCGTCGAATCTGATATTATTACTAATTCGCGAGAATTAACGGCGAGCGAAAAAAATTATATTATTAAATACATTCTATGCTAAAATATATAAATATTACTTATCCGGTTTTAACTTTTTAAAAATATAGCGAATTTATTTCCTACTAAATACGTCGCAATACCTATCGAAATTAATTAAGTATTTAATTTTATTAAACTATAGAAACCAATTTCAAATGCGTTTAAATCGGTAGATAAACTAATTATAAGTTTTATACGAAAATTTAAAATATTATATAAATAATTTAAATTTATTCAAATTTTAATCTTAAAGTGCGCTATTAAAAAAAATTAATATTGATTTTTCGACGTAATTAAGTTTAAATAAAACTTTTATAATAACTGACATAATATTTATAATTATAAAAAATTTTTTTAAAAGGTGTAAATAAATTTAATAAAAATAAATATAGTATATAATATATAAAATTTTAATTTTTAAAATTAAACCCTATTCTTACTTATTTTTCCTACTGAGAAAAATTACTTTTTTCACTAAATCGCCGATAACCCATTTGTATTCGATTAAAAACTTTTTTAAATGATAACGGTTCAACGAGAAATAAATTAAGCTTAAAATAAATTATATACTTCGATAAATGTATTAAAACGCGCAATAAAGGTTAGAAATATTATTTTGTTTTCGATAGTTACGACAGTTCTTATTCGATCGAATTCGAAAACTATTTAAAATTAACGATATTATTAAATTTCATATACTTATCCGTTTTTTATTTACTTAAATTTTTTAATATCTTTTAATTTTCTACGTGATAACGCGTTTGTTCGTTATTTTTCAAGAGTTTTATATGATAATACGTTACTTATATTAATAAAATAAATTTTATCGCCGGTTTTTACGATATATTTAAAGTTACTCTAATAATTAAAAATACTGAATCTGGATTTGCTAAAGCAGGATTTATTTTATTCGATTTTAATCGCGTTATTTCCGAAGTAAAACTTTTAATTATGCTTATACCGACCGTTTTTTCTTTTACTTTTACTAATTCCGTTATTTTCCTACTTACAAAAACTTCTAAACATAGTATTAAAATTATTTAATAAGTACGTTACTTGCGAAATTTTTTGAAAAATAATAAAACAACTACTAAGATTATTTACTAATGAAAAGAGTTAAAGTGGTTAATTTTTAATAAAAGTAACTTAGTACCTTTCTATAGAAACGCCTTTTTTCGAAAAGAAAACGATTATTTTCGCGAAACGAATTCTACTTTTAATAAACGTCGCAAAATTAATAACATACTTTTTAAAAAAAAACATTTACTATAAGAAAGGTAAGGTTATTATAATTAAAAAAGAGTAATAGTAAGTAATTGCAGTTAAAAAGATTAATAGCTATTGTAAAAAGATTTAAACGAAATAACGAAAGTATAGTATTTATAGCAAGCCTAGATATAATACGTATACTTATAAGAAAGTTAAAAAGACGTCTAACGATAAACAATTTAATTAATTTAAATTAATTTATTACGTTATAGTTAATGTAATTAAATTTATTATTACGAGGTACAAAACTATTAGCTTCTTTTATATATTTGCTTCGCTTATGTAATAAATTAATAGAATTTTTATTTAATAATAGTTAGAAGTAAGTGTCGTGAAAGGGTTAAAATAAAAGAATAGAAATATAGCGTTTACGGTAAGTCCGGATAGAATGCGCTTATTTATAAAAAAGTTGTAAAGGTATTTAATAGAAAAAATTTCAATTAACTTTATTACTACGATATGTGATTATTAAAATATTTAAGTTTATAATTTAAAATGCGAAAAGGTTCCTTTCTTATATATATATCTCGCTTGTATATGTAGAACGTTATACTTATACTTAAATATACATTACGTTTCATTAATCCGTTAACAGAAGAAATAGTTCATAATAAATATTTACAAATTAATATTAAGATTTTCTCGCGAGTTGTTCTCCGGTTGTTTTACTTTATAAATTTTAGTTTTAAATGTATAATAATTTAGTATTTTTAAAATTATTCGTTTTATAGTTACATCGAATCTTAAATTAATATTTCCAAAACTCTTTATATATAATATATTAGTATCGAAAAGCAGTGTCTAAATTTGTGAAATAAATATTAATAGTAGTACTAAGACTGTTTAAAAGTTTTATAAATTTAGATAAGATAAAAACTATGATAATTTATAAAGTAGCGTCTTATGTATAATTATTTCTATATTGTCTCTACTTATATATTTTTCGAAATAGGTTGTATTTTTATTATTATAGCTCTTTCGTTGACATATATTTTTTAATCAAGTTAAACTCTTTAGCTCGTTATGTATAACTCTTTATTACGCTAAATATTTAATCGTCCTTTTCAACCCCCACTTGAAAATAATTTTAATTTTTAACTTTTCGCGCTTTTTCTCATTAAACATAATAATAGATAACCGTAATCTATTTCGTAATCTTATTTATGACAGCTTATTTATACGATTAAGATCGAGAAAAAGGTAAAATTATATATATTTCTATTTCTATATTGCAACGAGATCAAAATGGTACCATTGTTAAGATTTCAAAATTACAACAATTAATATAACTTGAATGTGAAATTATGTACGAGAAAAAAAAAGAGTATTATAAAACTGTATCAATTATAATATAAACTATAATATCGGTTATATAAACTATAAATAACTACATATGAGTTTACTTATATCGTCTGAAAAATATATAATTAGGGAACTATACGAATGTAATAAAACGGCCGTATAATTTTATCTTAGAAACCTTTAAAATAATTTCGCTGAAATTAGATTCTTTACGGCAGCATATATCAAAAGAGTTGTATTTTAAATATGTACTATTACTCGTTTATTACGTTCTAAATATAACTTTAAAGATTTTAAAGAAATTACAAGTTTCTTAAAACGTAAGTTAGAAGCAACCTTATAAAGAGGTTAATATAGTATTCTTAAATCGTATAAATTATATATTAAAAAATTATATATAAAAGCAAATCAAAATCTTAAGCCCTGTATTTCGTAAATAAAACCTTTAACGTGTTAAAAAGAAATTATAATTTTAATAATCCGATTTTTCAAGAATTTGTATATAGCTTACAGCGATAATAAGACGTAGAATTTATTAATTTAACATTAAAAGCTTTTATAATTATACGTATAATAAGAACAGTAAAAACTTATACGTTAAGTTATATTAAATATTATATATTAAATAAACCCTTTTTAAAGTATATAATTCCTTACTAATTGTTATAGCACCTTGTAACGAAAATTTAAGTTTAATATTTGCTATAAACGATAACTAGGTTATAAACGGCTAAAAGCTGTAGATCAGTACAAATACTGCAAAGTTATACTTTAAATGATTATTAGCTTTGTTAGCTTTTAATGAATTTCGAGGATTAATACGGTATATTATTGCAGCTCGTTAGGAGAGTGCCCGAGGGAACCGAAGGATGTTACGTAATGTCATGCCCGAAGTCCGTTCCAGATGATGCCCTATTAAGAAAGCCGGGGAACATGCGTTGGCTGAATATGGTTCCCTCTTGACTACCCATCTACGCTCCCTACTCGGGTGCCTAGGCCTCCGAACGCTGATTTTTCTATTGGCGAAGTCCACAGGGGCCTGGTCCAATGACGTGCTGCCTCGTCGGATGCTACTGGGGGACGGCTAAGTCAGCCCCCCCTCAATTATCTGTCGATGGACGAGCCAACTGGGAGAGTTTCAACTGCGCTTGGGGCAAGCAGCATGGAGGTATAACATAGTGGACGGAAAATATCTATAAAGGCAGAAGCACCTTTCTGGCTGAGTCGCGGTTTTAACCACAATCCTCGTCCTCTACGACTCCCTCTTTCAACACATCAGCACAACTCTATATTGTATGCTATAATTCTGTGCACGAAGAACTCGGGCCGCCCCTCGCTCTACAACCTCACGGCTCTAACCATGTTGAAGACATGCATTACTGCCGTGGCGCTCCTCAGCGGACCAGCAATGGCATCAGTTGGACCATCACCAACTCCCTCGCTCGCGCCCACAGGCTGTAATGATGGACCAAGGGCTACCAGCAGCGGAATTCCGGCTGTAAGTACGAAACCCGCAGCAACCACTAGTCAAAGGCAACGGACGATGTAGTTGCTAACCTCCAGCAGTGCGAGGCTTTGAAAGATGCCGGTCTTGGGGACCGACTACTCTTCCCGACAGACCCAGGTTACGAGCCACAAATCGAGTCTTGGTGGGCAGAAAACGCTCGCTTGAGACCTTACTGTCTCGTTCTGCCGCGTAATAGCGGGGAGGTGTCCACCGCGTTAACAGCATTGGTTGATACCAATGATGGCGCAGGCGATTGGGACATCGCAGTACGCAGCGGGGGTCATAGTTCGATCGGTTCTAGCAACACCGCCCATGGCGTGACCATTGACTTGAGCGCGATGAATTCGACCAGCTATGATCCCCAGTCCAACATTGCCAAGATTGAACCCGGTGGCAGATGGAAGAACGTGTTCGCGGACCTCGATATGCATGGGGTGACGGTAGCGGGTGGCCGCGATGGCGGTGTTGGTGTAGGAGGATTCCTCTTAGGGGGAGGCATCTCGTTCTTTTCGGGGAAGAGGGGCTTTGGCTGTGATTCAGTGGTGAATTTTGAGGTGGTTCTGGCCAACGGCACCATTGTGAATGCGAATCAAACGACTAATGCCGATTTGTGGCGGGCCCTCAAAGGAGGTGGCAACAATTTCGGCATTGTAACGCGATTCGACTTGGAGGCGATTCCCGCACGAGACTTGTACTACGACCTGCGCTTTCTGGACTCCGCATACTCGGACTCTGTGGTCGATGCAGTCGTCCGGTTTGCCGACCAAGACCAGTCTCTTGCTGACGACCATCTCGTGACCTTTTACAGTTACAATACTTCAGTCAGTTCCGAGATATATGTATGTACAATCCACGTCAACACGATGGGCAACAAGAACAGCGCAACAGCGCTTCATGAGATAGAAGACCTTCCCGTCATTGCGAATGTCACGGTCTTCCAAAGTATGGCCGAGGCTGCTGCTGGCTCGCAGATACCCCCTGGTTATAGGTTTGTTATTTGGAAGCACCTTAGGGTGATTGCGAGGTCCATTAGCTGACAGGGCCTAGAAATGCTGCTTCGACATTGACCTTCTACAACGACCCGGAGATCGTCCGCCGCTGCATTGAGGTTCATGCCCAACTGGTCGAAACGCTCAAAGGTTTTATCAACCCGGATAAGTTCAGTACGATGTTGGTGTTTCAATCCATACCTACTTATATGGGAACAATCGGTCAGCAACGAGGCGGCAACATGCTTGGACTTGACGATATGCAACACAACGCCCTCATATGGACCGCTGGGGTTGCGGTTGACTCGGACTTGGACCAAAGAGCGTTTGCGATGGCACACGCAGAAGTGAATAAGATGACAGCTCTGGTCAAAGAATTCTCGAGATCAGTACACGGGGACATGGACTTCGTCTACATCAATTACGCGGATACGAGCCAGGATCCCCTTGGAAGTTATGGTATCCGCAATATCGAACACATGCGAGAGGTGGCTGCCAAATACGATCCGACTGGGATATTTCAGGAGCGCGTCTCCGGAGGCTTCAAGATTTCAAAGGTTGCATGATTCACGCCATATGTTGGTACCGAAACGCCGCCTAGTGTTATTCGGTTCATCCAGTATTCCCTCTAATGTTTCATACAATAGGCGGAACACTGGCGTGATGTTCCGATGATATTTTGAGGTTTGGTGGATAGGGTAAAGTGGAAATCGAACTTGTCCCGATATCTAACAATATGCCAGTCTCCTTTTACTTCTTTTCCCCTTCCATCAACATCTACTTGTACCCTTGCTTCCCACTCTCCCCTTGTCGCCTCTCAATCTCACCCTCTTCTTCTTTGCGATTTACTTTCGTGTGTTTATGTCTGTATACGCTTAATTTATTGCGGCTGGTTTATCCTTTCTCGCTGTGGGGTTCCATCCTTACCATGTGCTACCACTTTCCCTCTTGGGCATCACCATGTATACCCCCCCGACACCCTGCTTCCCTCGCTGTTCTATCGATCCCTGCACCCGCAGCCCCGTTTTATCAAGGTCGCTGCCAAGCACCGGCGGCCTCGGGACCCGATGATGGTTTGATACAGGGGAGGGCATCCCCCGAAGCCTCGAGTGCAATACAATTCAACACCCATTCAATTCTTGGTCACATAGCCAGTACCTCCTCGGTGCTGCAGTTGCTGGAACATGAGTGAAACAGAATGCAATACCCCGCCATTGGAGCGAAAGACGGCGGTGAGGATTTCCAACTCGATCTAATGACACCGGTCTCTGTCATACCCCCAATATTTGGTATAATTATTGACCTGAATACGCCTTAGTGTGATAATTGTAAGGCGCGAAAAGTAGGCGAGTTGCGAAGCTCGGTATCCGATCCCAACTAATGCCTTGGGCAGACCAAGTGTGACAGGCGTTCGCCATGTGCAAGCTGTGTGACCCTCAACGCTGCTTGCCGGACTACCCGCCGGGCACCGGAGAAGCGGCAACGTGTTCTCTTGTCCTCAAAGTACGAAGAAGCTGTACAGGAGATTGAGCATCACTTAGCCGACGTCAAAGGAATGCTTCGTACTCTCATTTCGAGCAAAGACCTGGGATCATGTCCCCCATCTTCGACGGGAAGATCGTCCGAGGATGTGCACCGGACACAGAGCCCAATGATTGACGAGCAGGTCCCTACCCTGTCTAGTGTCCACGAAGGCTATAATGGCGATCCCTCCTTCCAGTCACACGCTCACCGGGTTGAGAGTGCTCTAGAGGCGACGCTTGCCGCTTCCGAACTTATCAACGTGGAAACTCCCATGACACTACCCCCTGACGAGGTCAAAGAGCTACTTTACGGCGCAAGCACGACTAATACCACCACTTCAGATCGTCTTGCCCCTAGGAACCTTCTTCCGCCGCATGACTTAGAACTTGGAGACATGCCGCTCCCCCCGATAGACATTGTTCTCAAGCTTCTGCGCTTGGCCAAAGCCGACAAGCAACGGTTCTTCGTCGATGTGCCACTCTTTCAGGAGGACGAATTTACCGACATGTGCCGGGGTGTTTATTTCGCAACGGAGCGCATATCGATCTGGGTATGGATATGCGTCAATGTTGGTCTCTACTTCCTTTTCTTGGGGGTCAGCGACGTCAATTGCAGGCGTACGGGCACGAGCGTTGAGGCAATGCGCTCACACGGCAGGGTACTGATGGCGAATGCGGAAACGGCGTTGCAGAGTCTGCGTCTATGCTCGGAGCCGTCGGCGGAATCATGTCGCGCCTTAGCACTTCTCGTGAGTCTGCGAGTCACTAGAATGTGAAGAACGGTTCTGACTGGTCAGGGGACCTTCTATGTCAAACAGGGACATAGCACAGTCGCATGGCGGCTGATGAGCGGCGCTGCGAGGGCATCTCTGGACCTGGGCTTGCATCGCTTGGCCAATCGCGTGGATGACCAGGTCCTCTTCCAAAAACGCTCCGTCTTCTGGTACATCTATGCATGGGATAAGGGGCTAGCTATGACATGTGGCAGGACGCCTGTTATCCATCACTACGACGTAACGACCAGTTTCCCACTCACTCCAGAAGATCGAAGCAGCGTCCCCGGCCGGTAAGACGATCCGGAACCAAACTCAGTGGATTCGCTAACGCTGGTAGGCTATATGGCGCCTTCCTCGATTACTCGGTTGTTTCGGGAGAGATCCAACGAAAGCTATTTTCGGCATTGGCGCAGGATACATCACAGGAGGTCCGCACTCAGCAGGTAAACGGGTTCGCTGTCAGGATCAAGAGCATCCATGTGTCCGTTAAATCTGTATGGATCCCGCATGACCTACTGCCGACCAGTTGCTGATATCTACTAGGCAAACCGGGAAGATCCGACTTGGGACGAGATGTTTGGGCCCGCCGCAGTGATAATAGATATCATGCTGTATTCTTTGCTTACTATTGTGTATCGAACACTGCCGCCCAGTTCCATACCGGCCCACCCGCTGCAATGCTCAGATGAATGTGTAGATGCGGCGCGCAATGCATTGTCAACCCTTGTGAGGGTCGGCGAGACTGCGTTACAAAAGGACCATGCTGGATGGGGCATGATGCTGAACGTGTAGGTCTGTAAATATACCTCATGATTCTATGACTAACCCCTCAACGCAGGATTTTGTCCCTGGTACCATTCGCGTCCTTTATTGTGCTGGCCGGCAACGCCATCGCTACGTCGTCAGGCGTCGACCTGGCCCTTCTATCGTCAGTGGTGTCAATACTGGCGCCCATAGCGGCGGATTACCCAACCGTTCGGAAGGTACACGATGCTTGCGAAAGATTCCATCGAATAGCTAGCCTTGTGGTGTCGAGAACGAGTCGGTACTTGCCGAACCGTGAGGAGTACCAGGAACAAGCCTCCAGCACCGATTTAGCTCCAAACGATTCAACCGATGGACTCGGTACGTTTAATAGCGCCCACCCGAACCCCCTTGACTACGGTTTCCCAATGGCACAGCAAGACTGGGATAGCGTTATGGTTGGATTTGAGTCGGAGCTGGGAAATTACGATCCTAGAGCCCTGACGTACATCATTGAGCCGTACATCGCGAATGCGGACTGATTGTGATCCGATGAGCTGGTGAGCCGGGCCCTGTTGCTGAGGATTCGACGAGATGCCCCAGATGCGTAGCTCCGGGGGACCCAGGCATTTCTGTGGAATATAATGTAGCACCTTTTTTGATGGACCTAGCAAGCGAGATTAAGAAGAGAGCATGCTAGGCTGTGTTGTTTTAATTAACACTCATTGGCGACAAGGCGTGACTTCTGCAAGTTATAGAGGACGGTGGATGTCTACACGGCTGGGCATCATCCATGGAGCCAACTCAGATGTGATATATGCTATAACCCGTAGTTAGCTTCACCCCGATGTTGTTTCAACGGATATATCACATTCGCCATGGCTACATCACGTTAGTATCAAGCTCTAGCCCTCTTCTGCTTCACTATGCCGACGTGAAGGTGCCCGGTCTGGGCACAAGAGATGGAATACTACGCCCCCATGACGCGAGTTCCGCTGAGTATCTTGTTTCAGTCCCGCCGATAGCCGGGCAAGTCCTGGCCATAACGGTTGAGCTATCTATCATTACGTAAGTATATCCCCATCGGTGCCAACTCTACGCAAGGCAACCGTGATTCCCCCGAAATGAAATCCCGAGAGAGTATAAGGTCGTGGTATATTATTAGAAAATAACTGACTGTTATCCACCACGATGCTCCTATTAGGTATTTCAGTTTCAGCTGCCGGGTATAATGGTGGCCCAGCTATTTTGGTTAGTGACTGTTCTGCGATGGGAGGAAGAAAGCTAGATATCCGGATAGGAGGGACTCCCCCCCCCCTCTAGTCGCCGTAGAACGGACAATACGACAGGAAATTGGGAAGCACTGATACAGAGTCATGGTGCGTGCATAGAAGGCTATGGAATGTTGTGGTATGACTATATAAGAAGGCTTTACGCCTCACGTCCTCATGGTAGCTCTTCATCCAACATGAATACGGTAGTTTACCCTTAGCCACCCCTCCCCCTTACACACAGGGAATTCTAATGAATAGGCGCCGAAAAGCGCTGATATGTTCCCATGCGATAACTATGAAACAGAGTCAGACGGTATGCATAGGACTCCCCGGAGAAACTACACCGATGGCTTGATTCCGTTCCAAGCGTTTCCATGTAATGGAAGGTTTAGCTAAAGGAATAACTATAACACGGGAATATGACATGGGTGTTCGTCGTAGTTCATGCTATATTCATGGAGGACTAGAAGAAACAGCTGAGGGCTGGCCTCAGTGATAGCAAAGGAAAACGCATATTGTAGCAACATTGGATCGAGACAACAGCAGCCATATGTTGTGTAGACCTCGTCGTATTCTAACGCCTCTCGGCAGCCCATGCACATTTTCCCAGCATTTCAGGAAGCCACTGCACGCCGCCCTCCGGCCTAACATCATAGGCGCCTCTGCCCTCACCCTATATTGCTACCTTTGACTCCTAGTAGACCTAGTACCTATCCTGGTTATCCATGCGTACGGCATAGGCTTCTAGCCTAGCATGAAATTCGTATATAAATAGCGCCTGCTGTGACAGCTGGTATAGTTAACCATCTATTAAGCCTAGTCGTAAGGTTTAGGCCAATTATTATACAGTAATTCTGAAGAATAAGAGTAAAAAGTGTGTTCAATATAAACAAAGAACTTAAAGAAATTTTACTGTCAAAATTAAATTATATATTACGTTGCTAAATAGTTACTAATGGCTTAATGACAAACTACAAGTTGTAGTTTGTAGTTAGTTAGTAACTGACTAAAACTAACTATAAAAAAACTAAAAACTACAGATTTTATCATAGTTATTTTAAATATTAAATAAATTAATTATTAATATGTACGTATATACTTAAAAAAGATAAAAAAGAATAATATATTTATATTTCATTAATTATTTTATTTTAAATTTTTTAAATGAAATAATTCACCTAAAGCGCGTTAAAAATATCTTTATAAATTCTTTATATACGTGAATTTTAAAAGATATTATATACGTATGTAACTTTAATTTCAATTTCATTTCCTTTGGTATCGCTAAAGCTTATAATATATTAAGTAAAGATATTTAACTTATATCAAGGATTGTACAAAATGGAAAACTAACCGAAGTTAAGGGAATACGACTTATAAAGTATAAGTAAAAATTTTAAAAAGTTCCATTTTTTAAAGCTTATAACTCCGCGAATAAAGTAATTAACGGGTTTTAAAAATACTATATAAGTGTATAAAATGTTATATTTAATAACATATTAACTAGGGATTTTTAATTTATATATAAGAACTTTATAACCTTGAAAACTGACCGAATTTAAGCAATTACAACTTATAAGGCGTACACAAGATATTTCATTTTCTTAAGCTATAAAATTCGTAGGTAAATTACCTATTAGTAAACAAAAATACGTCATAAATATATCCAAAGGTTTAGTTTAAAGAGCTATTAATAATTAATTTTAAGTTATACGCTATACTATAAAAAACGAGAAACTAATAAATGTGACGGCTAGGCTAATTAACCAACTATTAAACCTAAGTTAACGGGTTCATGTTACCAAAGTATTATGAGAAACTGAATAATAAAATAACTTAATCACGTTTCGTAATACCAAGGGTATTTTAGGTAACGAAGCTATATTGCAAGTTGTCGCTATCTAATTACGGGGTAACGAATAATATATATAAATATCGTTAGTTTAAAATAGATTTAATAAATCTAGATATATCTTTTCCTATTTCGGATAAATTTATTAAAGTTAAATAAATCCCTTTTACGTAATTTAACTTACTTGGGTTTTGTTTTACGGTTTTGCCAAAAGACCGTTTTCCGAGGTCCGACTAATTGAGTTATAATACGATTCCTTTTTTTCCAGATTTTCGTCCCGAAAATTCTTTTGATAAGTTTTTTTTATTATATCGGGTCGTATTATTAATTGTAAACCTTGTAATTGTCCTAACCAAAAGGAAAATGTTATTTCCCTTATTAATTATATTATTAAATTTGGGTTTAAAATTATGCCGTGTATTTTTTATTTCGAAAAAGGGTTTAAATATATTATGATTAAAAACTTTAAACGTTACGAACAATATATATTTTAACATAATCGTCGTTATAATAGGTCGGGAATTTCTTTTCGTTTTTTGGAAAATATTAATTATATTAAAAACTATTAAAATCGCGAAAGATAGTTTACATAAAAACGTTTTTTATAGTTACG
Organism: Monosporascus sp. GIB2; assembly: GCA_004155935.1. Taxonomy (NCBI): domain Eukaryota; kingdom Fungi; phylum Ascomycota; class Sordariomycetes; order Xylariales; genus Monosporascus; species Monosporascus sp. GIB2. Next base: position 53,827 of record QJNV01000155.1, read on the forward strand.
TGAAAATATCAAAAATAAAGATATCCGAAATTTCCGAATAAATTTTACGTTTTATTCGTATCGAAAAATAAAATTTTTTTTTATAAAAAATATTAAATTAATTTGTTAAAAGGTTAAAAGTTTAGATAAACTTAAGGATAAGGAAAAGAAGAACGAAAAAACCGTCTAGCGGCTAAATTTAAAATTATTATTTCCTAAGGTTTTCCCATTAACGATTACGGAAGGTATTTTTCCGTTAGTAAATTAAATTAGAATATTATTTTCGGTGTTACCGTTAATAAAAACTTTTTAATAATTGTTAAGTATTTATAAAATTTCTTACGGGCTTTTAGGAAATTTCAAAATCCGGATAATTTTTTTGTTTAACCAGATATTAAGTAAGTTTATTTACCTTCCGCATATTTAATTTTTTTTTCTGCTTTATATTTTATTTCGTTTTTTACCTTTATTTTGTTTCGTCCTGTTCGTATTTTAATAATATCCGCCGTTAATTCAAGTAAAAATATTAAAAAAATTAAGTAAAGTCTAACTCTAAAGGGTAACTTTAATTGATACTTATTTCCTAAGATTTTTTTAATAATTTTATACGGGCCAATATACTTAAAATTAAGTTTTCGACTGGGATGTTTTATTTAGATATTTTTGGTAATTAAGTAAACCATTTTTCTTTTTAAAAAGTTAATTTTTTAACCCTTTTTTATTATAATATTTTTTTATTTAATTACGTATAAATTTAAATTTTACTTTTATTTCCTAGTATAATTGCTTAAATTGTTTTGATATAAGCATAATTTTAATATTAAATAAGCCTTTTTCTTACGTATTTTTGTAGATTTTTGAAATAAATCTAAAGTTAGTTATAAACGGTTTTATTTTAATGCTTTTATAATAACTGGTATTATAGGTTATTTAGATTACCAATAATTTTTGCCTTAATTATTTTATTCGTAATTAATGTAATATTATAAGTATATTTTAAATATTTGATTTTATGGTTTTATTTTCCCGTTTATTTATGGTCCGAATAAGTTAAATAATTTATAATTAAAGCCGATTTATGTTATTAGGTTTTGCTAAAATTTAAAAGTAAAAATCGTTTTTGTATTTAAAATATTTTCGTATGTTAATTCGTATACGTTAAAGTTATTTTTAAAAAAGATATATGTTATTTATTCGGTATTAGTATTTTCGTAATAAGGTAAAAAGTAAGAAAACTTTAAAAATCGATTAACGATTACGACAATACTATTATAATATATATTTGTAATTAGATTTTTTAATAAAGAAAATTTTATAATCGTTTTACGATTAAAAATGGTTATAATTTTCTATACGGTTTATATCGGCGTACTTTCGTTCGAGAGTAGATGTTATATTATCGTTTTATTTTTTCTATTACGTTTTTTATTTTAGAGAAATTATACGTGCGTTAAAGGCGTTTTAGAGTTTTGTAGATTTTTGGGTGTTTATATAGTAAATGTTCGTATATTTCTCGTATTAAGTTTTTTTGATATTTTTTTTTAGAACTTATAGTTTATTAGATTTTTTTAGTAAGCCGTTATTATACGCGTTAATTTTTTGATATATATTTGGTAATATTATTTGTACTACCGCAATCTATCCCGGGCGTAATTATCTTTTTATAATGGTATCGAAAACCGCATGATTAATTTTAACAATATTTTTATTTCGAAATTTAGTTATTTGCTAAAAACGTCGGCCTTGTTATTTTTTTAGCCTTTTTGATATATAATAATAAAATCGTATTCCGCTAGCTTTTTTGCATAACGAAATTATCGTGTTATAAGTTTTTTAGTCGTAATAAATCCGGTAAAATTTTTATGATCCGTATAAACCTTAATTTGATATTAGTTATTTTTAAGAAAGTATTTAAACTTGCGGAATACCTTAATAATAATTATAAATTTTTTATCGGGGATGGTATAACGTAATTTAGGTTTTTACAAGTTGTAGGAAAAAAAAGCAATAGGGTATAATATATTTTAATTATTTCGTTATTTAATTACCACGCTTAAAGCGTATTTTGACGCGTTAGTTTTTAGCTTAATTAGGCGATTAACGTTGTATATACTTAATATTAGTTAATTCGTAATTTTTTAAGCCGTTAAAATGGTTTTTTTTAACCTTTATTGAAAAAAAATTTTTGAAAAAGTTTATTTAGGGATATTATTATTTGGCTAAAGTTTTTGATAAATTTTCAATATAAGTAGTAAACCCGAAAAAGGTTTGTACTTTTTTGATAGTGGTGAGTATTATTTAATTTCGTATTGCGGCGATTTTTTTAGTGCTTATTTTGATTCATTTAAAAGTGATAATATAGTTTAGATATTTAACTTTTTGTATATGAAATTAGCTTTTTCCGTATTAATTAGTAAGTTGGAATTTTGAAATAATTGTAATATTTTGTAAACGTATTTTTCGTGCTATTTTTTGATTTTTAAGAAAATGAGAATATCGTTGAGGCAATATATTACGAAAATATTGAGGTGTTTATGAAGGATATAATTAATTATACGTTAAAAGGTAGTAAAGGCGTTAATCAATTTATAAAGATAATAAGATATTCGTAAAGGCCGTATTTAATCCGAAATATTATTTTTTATTCGTAACTTTTTTTTATTTCGAATTAAGATATATTTTTTTTAAAATCGAAAGCTATAAATTATTAGGTTTTTTGAAAACGATTTTTTATTTCGTTAATTAAAGGTAATGGTATTCGGTTTTTAATAATAATATTATTTAACTATCGATAATTTACAATTAATCGTAATTTTTCTTTTGGGGGTACGAAGAATATAAAATATCCGGTAGGTAATTTGGATAACCGAATTTATCCTTTTTTAAGTTAATTTTTTAGGTATTCCTTAAATGTGTATAATTTTATCTCGTTAAAGTTATAAATGGGATAAAACTTTGTTAATGTTTTTTTAAGGATAATTGTATAATCTTATTTATTATATTTTGGTAGTTTTGTTTCGAGTTCCTTTCGGAACAAACGTTTATACTGGTAATATTATGGTGGTATATTGGTTAAATTTTTTGATATTTCGGGTTGTTATTGTAAATCGTTATTTAATTGTTATAATTTCGTTTTAATGGTAATAATGATACGTCGTGTTTCTTTATATTGTTTAATTTTTTTATATCGTGTTTTTATAGGTGGTAAGATTTTTTTCGTATCCTTATACCGGTATTCGTCGTTATTTTCGATCGAATATTAAGATTTTTGTCGGTTTTTTTATATATATTTGTTATTAAATTGTAAAAAAAAGTTACCTGGTTAATTATTTAATTAATTAAAGGTTTATACTAGCGTAATTATGTTCTTCTTAAGATTATATCGTAATTTGTTAACGGTATAATATTAAAATTAATTATTATGTTTTTTCCTAGGATAAAAATAACGAAATAATTAATTTCACGTATAATTTTTTTATTGTCGGAAAAAAATAGTTGATTTTTAGCGGTGTTCGCGATATAAGGGTTTTTCTTATATTTTTATAATAATTTAAAACGGTTAATTATTTTAAGGATAACGTAATTACTTTTTAAAGCTTCGTTGTTTACCATAGCGGTATACTAATATGTTTTAATTTTTACCTTTAAAATGATACATTTGGACTAGTGCTTATTTAGTTATAACGTTAAAAAAATTTGATTTTTTAAAATACCTGCTTACTGCTTATAAAGTTTGTTTTCCAAAATTGGGCGTTCTTTTTTCGTATCGTTAGTAAATTTATCATTATTATGCACTTAGTACATATTTTAAAGCCCCCTTTTGGTTGGCGATTATTTAATTATAACGTTAAAATTTTTGGGATTTTTAAAATTGACTGCTTAGAGCTTATAAGCTTGTTTCCCTAAAATTCCGCGTTCTTTCGTCGTTTTTTAATTTACCTGTTGCTTTTAAAAGTCTTTTTTATATTATTAATAGTCTTAATGTATTTATACACTTATAACACATTGTTAATCCTTCTTTTAGACCTGGAATCCATTATTTATAACGTTAAAACTTTCTTAAAAATAGCCGCTTATATCTTATAACTTTATTTTAATCAATTTTTGGGTTTAAATATATTATAGGATATAATCAACTCTGAAATTACTGCTTAGCGAAAAAGGCTTTGTTTTGCCCCATATATATGGGACTTATATCTTCTATCTTTTTACATAAAATGAATAAGTAAAATACAAATTCAAACCCGTTTTGATTTTTAAAGCTTTTGTAAAGCTATGTTTTGTATTAAAACTTTAATAAAAAACTTAAAAAAGAAAAAAAAATAAGGAAAGAAAAAAAAATTTTCTATAGTTATTAGTCATTTTGTAGTAACTAACTAACCAATGTAGTTAGTCTGTAGTTAGTTAACTGACTATCTAATGATTACAAGGTGTCGTCTGTAGTCTGACTATTAGTCACTAATTCACAACCCTGATCTTATCCTTAAGGCTTAATTCTTTTTTATGGTTTTTTTAATTGTTTTATGGTTGTAATGGGGATAAATATTTTTAATCGGAACTATATAAGGGTTTGCAGTTAGTTCGTTTATCGTATCGTTAATAAACTTACTTACGTTAATAGGGCGGTTTATAATTTTACCGGCTGTATTTCTTTGGGTTAATTATTTCTAAGAATATTACGGCTAGTTTATTTTGTTAATATTAAGGGAATAATAATTTTCGTAAAACCGAATTTTAATATTATTGTCAATTTCGCTCTAAAGTCAAATTTTAACATTAATGGTTACGTTACGCTTATATCGGCGGCAATAAAACGAAAAATAATTAATAATTAACTTATTAATTAAACAGGAATTTCGATCATATTTTCGATTTTCGATTTTTGTTAAGAATTAAGTTTTATAAATAATATCTGTGTTTATCGTATTGCGAAACCATATTTTCGGACGTATGATATAATTATAATACTCGATTCGGCCTTAACATCGATAACGTTATTACTTAGATTTTTTCCTTTTTATACCCGATTTTAACGGTAAGTTTAAATAGTGGGGTAATGTATTTCTTCGGGTTGTATTATTACATTAATAAAATATTTTCTTTACTTTAGCTTTCCGGTTTGGAGTTAATAGTTCTATTTAAAAATTTAAAACCTTATCGTAATTCCGCTTATGTAATACCGCAAATTTTTACTTTCGATATTTTAATTCTTTCCTTCTTTTTATAAATTAATGTTTTTAAGGTTTTAATAATTAACAAAATTTTAACAGTTTTATTCATGTTTAAATGCACTTTGATTAATTCCGATAAATGTAATTTAAAAACTTTATTTCGCGTTTTTATATATTTTAACTTTTTAATATTTAATTAATTACTTATTAATTTATTTATTATAGTTAAGCGTATCAGCCGTTAGTATCTTTATATTAGCGTTTATAAATAACGATCTATTTTGTATAACTTAATTATAATCGACTTTATCTTTTTTTATAAATTTACCCTTTTTTGCTCCTTTTTACTAATTTTTTTTTTGCTATTATAATACTGGTAAACACGGACGGTTAATTGTTTATATCGATTGCCAATGTACGGTTTTTCTAAAAAAAAATATCGCGTATTTTGGTTTTTAAAAAGGTTATTTCATAAGTAATTAATTAAAGATGTTTTCTTATGAAATGGTATACGTTTTCCGTAGCGAAATAAGATATGTTAATTTCGGCGATTTTGTCTTAATTAACGGTAGCTTTTAATCGGTTAAGTTTCAGGATTATTGTAAGGTGCGGTACGTTTAAAATATTAAATCGAACGGGTTTCGTATTAGTACCGGAGATTGGTTTTTTAAACGCTTATAAATTTTTAGTAGGAAATTAAAATATTTTATTTTGTCCTTAGAAAGCAATTGAAAGTTTTGTAAATTTTGGATTTATTCCGAAAACCTTTTTTTAATAGGAATTTTGTTATCGATTACTTAATTTTGAAGCGTTAAAGGGAATTAAATTATTCCTAATTTTCTTTTTACGTTGCTTTAAATTTAAAGAAAATTATATATTGATCGTCGTCGATTGATAATAGGCTGGTATTTTCGATATTTCCAAATAAACTATATACTTGCATATTATAGTTGGGTTTCCGGCAAAATTAGTAATATCCTTTTTATAAATTGCCATATTATCTTTTTTTATTTCGATAACCGTTTCGACAGTTACTCCAGTAGTTACTTTAGCAACCTTTTTCGTTTTTGGTAAGATTTTATTTTATTAAAGCCGTCCGGTTCAAAGTTTATTGTATTAATCCATGGTTGCTAATGTAGTTTGTAGTTTTTAGTTAATTTGTAGTTATTAACTAATTACACACTATATGTAGTTAATTAGTTAGTAACTTTAAGAAAACTAATAATTATAATTGTTACGTTTTTTTTGTTATGGGAGATAACTCTCTTTCGTTCCTTTTCGCTTTTTCTTAATTAAGACGTAACGTTTTATAACGTCCTATAACGTTTCCAGGCAGGGAACTAAAGCTATATGTAAATAGATAACGATAAACGTTTAAAGACGATTTTTTTAAAGGATTATAAATAAATTAGGGTTTGCTTTAATAATTAGTAATATCTTTATGGTACCGAAAATTCCTTATCCCTAAATTATCATTTTTTTCGTTTAAAACGGTTTCTTAGTAATTTTAAAACTTTTTAAAGAAATTTACTTCATTATTTTACTAATTATTAAAAATTATTTTCTTTTATCCGGTTTTTAAATATTAAGTTAATAACTTATGTTTTTTTCCCGAAATTTCGTTATAAATTAAGTTTTTATCTTTAATATTTAATTTTATAACTTATAATTTTTTTTATCCCGCTATTACTAGCTTTAATTCGAAATATCCCTTATTAACATTTTTATATTTTCAGACTAATTAAAAATAAAAATAAAAAACTGTTATAAAGTATAAGATTTTTTAATTACTTATTTATTTTTTATTTAGGTCCGTAATTACGACAAAAATAGTTTAATCCGTATACGTACGTTTATTACTTTATTAAGGCCTGAGGTTAAAAATTAACATTTTAAAAAATACGTTAATCGGTTAAAATTAATTAATATCGAACCCAAAAGTTACTTAAATTTTTGGGTAACCGATTTCGCTAAAGTAAAACGGGCGGTTCGCAAAATTAACGTATATATTTTGTATAAATACGGAAATACGATTTCCGCCGTTTCCGAACAAAATCACTTCCCGTATACGCCGGAAAATAAAATTTACATTAATCCATTTCGAACGGGATAACTTTTTTTTCGCCCTAATCGAAAACCGGAATATTTTTTTATATTTCCATTATAAACGAATTCGGTAAACGCGAATATGAAAATTGTTATTATTTAACAAATAATAAAAAATACGGACTTAAAAAAATAATTTACGTTATGAAATTTGTTACCGAAAAATAAAAAAATTTAAATTTTATCCCCGTTATATAACTGTGCACATAACTTATTTCCGTTAAAAACTTTAAGGTTAAAAAAATCTTTATTTTTTTTTACTTACGTTATTTTTAAAGCGGGATTTAATTCCGTTATTTCGTATTCCGTTATTTCCAAATTTACGAAATAATTTTTTTCTTAATTTATTATAAAATTAATCCTTTATTTTTAAATTATTACGAAAGGTAAACGTATTAAAAATTTATCGTTATTTTTTAAATACGTTTAATTATACGTTACCTTTATGTTTAAAAAAATCGGTATAATTTTATTTTAAGATAATTAATAATAATTTTCCCGGGTTTAATAAAAATCGCGCTACGGAAATAATAGTAACCGTCGTAACCGTATTAAAAAATGAACTAATCCGTATAGCTATTAATAAGATTTCCGAAATAACGGACGTATTTGTTGAAAATTAAATATATAAAAAAAATATTTATGGTTGGAAAATTTAATATATCGTATTTTTCTACCTTAATTTTTTAAGTTTTTACGGCGAAATTAACTTCGTAGTTATTGGTTAAAACGTATATTAACGTAATATATATTTTTTCGCAAATTCGGTCCGTAATATGGCGAAAACTAAAATAAAAAAGGTTATCTTAAAAGAAGATTTTGCGTAATTATTACGCGGAAACTTATAAATTTGATATACGGTATAATTTAACGATACGGATAAAACGATTATATAATATAATTTAAAATATATTTTAATTAAGTTAATTATCCTTTTTTAACCCGATATTTTAAACGTAATAAAGATTTTAAATATGTCGAAATACGATAAATAAATAATTTAATAAAAAAAACGTTACATATTTAGGCGATAATTTTAATTCGTATATGTAAAACGGCGGGATATATTACGTTTTTGTAATATATAACTTATATTTAAAATATAATAAATGCTTTTTTAAAATTTAAGTTATTAAACTAATAATTAGTATTATTATCGATAATTTTATTACATATTTTAAAAAGAAAGTTAATATTGATAGAAAGTAATTTTTTTTAATTTGGTATTTTATTTTTACTTTTTGTTAATTTTAATTTTATTTTTTATTTAATTAATAATTAATTATAATTTAAGAAAATTAACGTTTTTGTTATTTAGGTTTTAAATTATTAACTTAAGTTACGTATATGTTTAAAAACGAAGCCGAAAACGAAAATAATTTTTGGGGACGTAATTTTGGTAAATTTTGCGGGCGTGGTTATAGTCAATTTCGCGAAAGTTTTTACCGTCGTAAAGGCCGTTTTCGTTATTAATATAACGGCGAACAATAATTTTACGTTAACCGTTTATTTAATAGTAAACGTAATAATAAATAAGATGTTAAGGTTTATAAAAACGGACGTAAAGGGTTTTTTTTTAAAAGCCGAAATGGTTTTAACGGTAAAGGCCGATTAGGAAATTATAAAGGCCGTAATTATAGTTACCGTAAAAGCTAGCGTTTTTGGTATAAAATATGGAGAAAATGGGTTAAACCGCGTAAGAACGGAAATGGTTCCGTTAAAATTAATAATAAAATATCTTTTAATAGTAATCGCGAAAATATTAATTAACAAAAAAAGAAAATAAAAATAAATAATTATATTTTAGTTGATAAATTTATAAAAAAGAACGAAAATTCGTTTTTTATTTATAATGCTAATAACGGCGGTAATATAATTAATTTTTATTACGATATTTTTTTAAGTAATTAAAATAAAAAAATTATAAATAAAACTGTTAAAACGTTTATATATTATTATTATAATTAGGTATTTGGAAAAGAAATAAGTTTTTTTTATTTATAATATTGTATAAAAATACCGGAAATAAGGTTTTAAAGTTACCGAAATATTTAACAACGTTTTTAAGATATAAATAACGGATAAAATTTATGATATAATATTTATTAATTTGTTTTATTATAAGAATAAATTCGATAAGATTTTTAAGTATATTTATTATCGTTTATAAATAACGTTTAAAAATAATTTAAAATTAACGGACGTTTATTTCCATATAAATTATATTAATATTTTGGTAAATAAATTTTAGTTATAAAAATTTTTTTTTAATGCGAAAATATTTACGGAATAAAATATTAAAATTAAAGGAATTAAAAATTTAGTCGAATTTACGGAAAAAATTATATTTACCTTAAAAGTTTCCGGTATTATTTGCGGCGTATTTAAAATAATTATATTCGAAATCGAAATATAACTTATTTAATTTTTTAAATTTAATATATTTTTAAGTACAGAATTTTTTGTTAATTATGGCGTTATGGTAAGTTATTTAAATAAAATTATAATAATTACGTTTTGTAAAAATATATAGATTTTTATGAAGATAATTTATAAATTAAAACCGGTTAAAAAATAAGTTTTAACCGTCGCAAATACGGTTATTTCGCTTTATTTAATAATTACGGTATTTATTTTTTATATCGATTTTTTTAAATTTAACCAAAAAAATTTAAGAAGGATTACGTTTTTATTATGGAATACGATAACGTAATTAACGTTATTATTTTAATCGCGGTATCGAAAGTAAATTTTTTTTTGAATTATATATTTAAGTTTATATAATTATAAAAGAAAATAAGGTTTAATAAAATCGAAAATAACGATAACGAAAGTTATTTTTTTACGATATAAGAAAAGGCGTTTTTCGTTTAAACGGTTATTGTATTAAATCGGTAGGTTGACAGCGGATATAAGACGGATTTAAAAATTAAGAAATTTTGGTTTTCGTAAAAATTTAAGATAATTAACGAAATAATACGTATTATGTATTTGGTAAAAACGATAATAAAAGACGTATAAAACGCCATATGCGGAAATAAAATAAAAATTAAAAAAATAACTTTAACGTTTAAAGTAAATCGTTTAAGCGATATATTAAAAATAATTATTAAAAATGGAATATATATATAAAATACCGAACTAATTATAACGTAACGTTTTTTAAAAAAATATAATAACTAAAAAATATAATTTTAATAGTAAAAAAAGAGATATAACGATTTCGTCGAAAAATGGTAAAACTAAATTAAACCGACGTTTTTTTATACGTTAGGAATTTACAATCGGAAAATTTTAAATAAACGGTTTAATAAAATGTACTATTTTGGTAAAATGCATTAAATAATAATATTTATTTTTTTGATTATTTTATTTTCGTAATATACCGGATAATAAACGGAATGCGTAAAAAGAAAGTTATTATAAAATTTTAAATGTTAAATAAAATTTTAATATTTAACGTATATTTTTTATTTAATTAAGATTTTATTTTTTAAAAGATAAAAAAAATTAATATATTACCGTTTTAAAATATTTTTATTTTTTTTTATTAATTTTTAATTTGTAAGGCGTATAAAAAAAATAATCGTTATTTTACTTAAAACTTTCGAAATTTTTAATGTAATTTTTATAAGTTTTCGAAATAATTTTGTATACGTTTAACGTTTTATAAACCGTATTTTCTAAACGATAAACGGTTTTGCCGTTATTTATATAAACGATATAATTATTTTTAATAAAATAAAAATAATTATATTAAATATATTAACGTAATTTTAAAAATATTCGAAAATAAAGGTTTAATATTAGCGTTTTCGAAAACGTTCGTAGGTTATACGGTAATTAAGTTTTTCGAGTTTAAAGTTGACGGTTTTGGTTTTATTATTATTAAGGATTGTATGTAAACGTTACGTAAATTCGGTTTTTTTTTTCTTTATAATTTTAAAAACGTATATTAAAATAACCGGATTTTTCCGTTGTTTTATTTTTTAATATTAATAAAAAGTAAAACTTTTATAAAAAAGGAAAAGAACGATATTAAAGGAAAAACGTAAAAATATTTTTTTTTCTTTAAAAATCGGTAAATATAAAAAACGATAAATTTCGAAAAAGTTTTTCGTTTCGACCGAAATAAAAAAAGAAAGTTTCGTTATTTTGCAAAACTAATTAATAAAAATATATTATTTCGTATATTAGAATTATAAGTTAATTACTTTTATTAAAATAACTATTTCTCGTATTCGCGGCTTCGAAATAATAATTTTTTATTATTCGAAATAAAACGAATAACGGATAGACGTAAATTTTATAAAATTAATTATATTTTTTTCGAAAATATTAACGAAAGTTAAAACGAAATATGCCGCCATAAAATTCGAAATAATTTATTTCGTTTAAATCGTACGTAATTTCCGAATTTAAATTTAATTTTATATTTCGCCGGTAATAATCTTAACGGATTATAAAATTTAAAAAAATATCGTTAATTAAATAAGTTTGTAGTTAATAAATTTTGTTAAAATAAATATAAAATTTATAATCGTATTAATTTATTTCTTTTAATTTTGTTTAAATATTCGTTATATTCCGGATAAAATTAATTTCGTATCCGACGTTGTTTTACGTTTACTTACGGCGTTAAATTTTATAAACATAAAAAAAATTTAAAATTTCGAAAAATTTACGTTTAATAATATAACGGAAAATTTTAATTATATAATTAAAATAAAAATAAATATTGGGAAAAACCTTAAAATCCGCTTTATTAAGAATTATATTAACGATAAAAAATTTTCTAAAATTATAACGGAATTTCAAAAAAAAAGTTAAAAACGGTTAACCCGTAAAATATTTCCGATACGCCTTAAAAAATAATTTATTATATAATATTAATACGAAAAAAAAAACGAAAAATTTATATATTGTTTTTTTATATTAACGAAATTTCCGATTTAATTTACGATATAAAGTATTATTTTAATTTAAAACGAATAACATATAATTTAAAGTTATTTATAATACCGAGATTTTCTAAAAAATTAAATAAATATATTAAATATTATTTTTTTATCGTATAAATAATATATTTCGGATATCGTTATTCGGAAAATTAATATTTATAAATTTTTTTTTTCGTTTTATATTTTAATATAAAATTTCATAATTGATTTTTTAATCGTTGTTATTAAAGGAATTTTATGGTATATATTTAATTTTAATAAATTTAATTTATTATTAATAATAACTTATAAAATTTTTAAAGTTTTTTTTAAAATTTTAATTACGTTAAATATAAAGTTAAAAATTAAAATAATACTTTTTTAAAATTAATATTTTTTGTTAATTAAGGTATATCCGTCAAAGTAATTTCGGAAAAGGATTTAAAATTTATGTTAAATTTTTAGTAAATTTTTTTTCGCGAAATTCGATACGAAATTAGTTATTTTTATAAGTTATTATTTTTAAATGAATAAGTAAAATGAAAAATAAAAAAAATATGGAAATAACCTTAATATATTATATTATAATTTTTAATAATTTATAAATAAATATTATATTAATTTTTTAATATAATTTTAATTAAACCGTTTTAATTGTAATAAGTTATAATTTTAATAAATTTATTTTCGGATTTAAATTTCGGTCGGTATTAAACGTATTTAAAGTATTTTACGATTTCGAAATAATAAAAACCTTATATTAATACGAAATGAAAACGGTAATCGATTTCGTAATCGTAAATTCGAAAATTAGATATAATTTTAAATATAAATCGTTTTAATTCGTAATAAGTAATAAAATATTTTTTGGTTTTTATAAACGATATTATTTTTCCGGAAAATCGTTTTGTAAATAATTACCGTAAAAAACCGGTTTTTTTACGGCTATTAAGAAAATAAGTAATTTAATATACGAATTTAACTTTTCGCGATATTAACAAATTTATCGAATAATTTCGGTCGTATATTTATTTTCCGTTGCGAAAAATAAATATTTATAATTCTGAAAAAAATTATAATTAAGCCGAATATTCGTCGAAAATAATAATAACGAATATATTCTTTTTAAAATAAAAAATATTTTTATTTCGTAAGATTTTCCGTATAGGAAATCGATTTATTTTGGAATAGTTTATACGATAAAAAAATTAATAAAAATATAACGAATAATACTTTCGGAAATTTTTAATAAAAAATGTTACGGATTTAGTTAAAAACATAATCGTATATATAAACTTTAAAAAAAAATTAATATTAAAAAGCTTAAAACGATAAAAAATATATAGGACGGCGATTCAAAAAACTAAAAATACGTAAATATTATTTTTAATGTACAAAAAGAACATAAAATATTTCATAAATTACTAAATAAATTATTTTTAAAAAATCTTAAAAATTTTAAAAAAATTTTTAAGATAATAATTTTTTTATAATTATTTAATTTAATAAACGTATATATTTTCCGTATTTTTTCATATTATACTTTATATTATCATTCGTTTTTTTATTAAACATTTATTATCGTAATTTTATTATTTTATATTATTTTGGGGATACGATATATTTATAACTTTTTTTATTTAATTTCCGTTTTAATTTTAAAAATAAATTTTATTTTTATTTTTTAATTTTTTTAATTATTCGTTAATATTATCCTTACTTATTAATTATAAAATATACCGTTTAATAATAATAAACGTTAATCCGTATTTTAAAACGAAGTTTTAATTATAAAAACTTATTCCAAATTTTTTAAAAAAATTTTAATTTTAATAAATAATAGATTTTATATTATAACTTTAAAAATTATGTTTTAAAAATTTCGTAAGAATAACGTCGTAATTAAAATATTCGCGGTTAATACGGTTAAATAAGGCCGTAATTAAGGTTTAAATAAAATCATAAACGAAAACGATTTTAATTTTATTTTAAATGCGAAAAATTTAATAAATTTTTGTGAAAACATTTTTACGATTTATCCGCTTAAATTTTAATTTAATATTTTTCGTATATTAAATATTTTTTTCGATATTTAACCGTTTAAGTAATTTTTAAAAACGGTATTATACCAAACAATCCATATTATTTTATATATTATTTTGCAAAAACGAAATAAAAACGATTTTTCCGCGATAACGCTTTTAGCAAATTTAATAAAACCGGAATCGGAAATATTAAAAGTTATACGTATTTACGGTAATTTGAAAACTTACGAATTCGGTATTTTACTTTTTACGATTAAATATTATTTCGAAATATCCGTATTCGTTTTTTTTACGTTAATTTTATCAAACGATATATTCCCGATATTTAAGCGATTACGGTAAAAAACGACGATAATAAAAGTTTAGCAAAAAACGATACGGCGTAAATTTTAAATTTAAAATCCGAAAAATAATTAAAAAAAATTATACCGCGAAAACGAAAACGGTTAAGGTATTTCGTTTTGCATTAATTATTAACGAAAAAAACGAATTAATAAGTGGAAAACCGTAAATATTTTACGTATTATATTTTATCGGTTTTAAGTTTATATTTACTAATTTAAGGTTTATATTTAACGCCAAAAAAAAATGCCGGTAACGGAAAAATTAATAATAATAGTAATAACGCAAACGAAAATCCCGAAAAAATTAACCTTATATAACAAATGGAAAAATCGGGTATTTTTTTAAATACGAAAACCGGCGAGAAAATTTTTATCGAAAATCCGATAACGTTAATAAACGTTAAATATTACGATATTTTTATTATAAAAAATTTTTAAGTTATACGTATTTTCCGTAATCCAAATAAAAAAATGTAATAAATTATATTTACATTAATTAAAAATTATATACGAAATTAAATAAATATTTCGTTTATTAAAAACGATAACTTAACGAAAACCTTATAAAAAAACGTTTTATTTATATTCCCAAATTTCCTTATAGGAAATATTAAAATCGGTTATATATTTTCTCTTACTTTTATCGAATATCCCCGTAAATTTCGTTCGGAAAATAAATAAAAAGTTTATCCGCGTTACGAACGTTATAAATAATATTATTAAAAAATTTTTAATTTTGTAATATTAATCGTAAAATTTTAACCGATAATTACGAAAGTTTTATAAACGAAATCGTTATTATTAAAAGATATATCGATATATTAATAACGGGCATAAAAAAAACGTAATATCAAAAACGTTATCGATTACCGTTTTCAAAATTTCGTTTAATTAAATATATTAAAAAATATTATCGATAACCGTTTTCAAAATTTCGTAAAATTAAATATGTTTAAGGACGTAATTAATATAACGTTAAAACTATTTCCCGATATAAATTAATTAACCGTTAAAACTTTAGCAAAAATTAAAATAAAAATTTCGATTTTCGTAAAATAACAAATGGATATTACGATTATTAACGCAATAAAAAAAATTCCTACCCTTACTTAATAAATATCGGCCAATTTATCTTTACCTGCGGTTGCATTTTCGAAAGCCATACCCGCGTCTCCGGCGCTTACTACCGGATAAAGCAATTTTCCAATTATTTTCTCGGTCGCCGGCGCCTCGCCGGTAACGGCTAAAGCAAAAAAAAAAACAAATAAATTTTAAATACGCCGAATTTTTGGCGCAAAATTTAAAATAATAAAAACCTCCTTTTTATCGCAGGATACCGGCTTTTAAAAACTAATCGGCCGACGACGGGCTAAGAAATAAGGAAACGAGGATATCTTTTTTTTTTTCGGTAAGAGGCATGTATTACGCTTTCTTTATTATAAAAGATAATTTTTTTCGCCTTTTTTCGTTTTTTTTTCAATTAAGACGTAACTTTTTATAACGTCCTATAACGTCTCCAGGCAGGGAACTAAAGCCATATGTAAATAGATAACGATAAACGTCTAGAGACGAATCCTTTTAAAGGATTATGAATAAACTGGGATTTGCTCTAACAACAACATAAATTTAAAAGAATTTTAAATATTTAATTTACTTTGACAATTTCCACGTTTTTATTTTAAAGCTTATATATATTAATAATTATTCTACACTTTTGCTAGTTAGTTATAAATTTAATAATCTATCAGTTTTTCGTATTTTTGTTAATACGTTATAAGTCGTATGTATTTATATAAGTTTCGTAAGTTTTCCTTTTTTTAAAACTCCTGTGTATAAATTGAACTCCCTAGTTAATTTTTTCTTCTTAATTATTGTATCTACGTATAAGATATTTTTAGTTAACGGCAACTAATTTATTCCCGAATGTATAAGGTTAACAAAATGGTATATATCAGAATTTTTGCTTTCAGCTTATCAGTTGTATTCCCTTATATTCGGTTAGTTTTTTCATTTTAAACCCGTTTACATAACGTTAAAATAATATTTTTAAAGTATTTTAATTTTTCTTTCTATTTAAACTCGCTTATTTAGTATATATCGAAAACTTAATACGATATTATTATACTTATACGGTTATATCGTTAAAAAAAATTTCCTTGCCGGTTTTTATAACGCGTTTAATTTTGCTATAACATCCGATAATATTCGATCCGGATTTACGGAAATTGGTTTCGTTTTATTCGATCTTGATACCGGTTTTTTTTAAGCTCGAAATTTTTTTCATGCTTACGCCGACCGTTTCCCTGTTAACCTCCGCCGGTTTTATTTCTCCGCCCGCGAAAGCCTTTAAAAATATCCGTAAAATAACAAAAACGTTATATATAAAAAAGTTTAAAAATTATTAAGGTAATTCGCTAATAAAAATCGTTAAATCGATTAATATTTTACCTAAAGATTAACTAATATTTTGTTATAAAATTACCTTTTTTAACTAAAAAGCCGCTCAATAACGCGAAATTAACCATATCTTAAGCAAACGTCGGAAAATTAGAAATAAACGTTTCAAAAAAAGTTTTATATTTACTATACGAAAAAGATAAGCTTTTTTGGCCCAAAAAAATTAATAAAAAAATACAGCTAACGGTAACTAAAGATAATTATCGTAAAAAAGTTAAACCGAAAAAAAGAAAATATAGCGTCTACGGCAAGTCCGGACATAATGCGCGTACTTGTAAAAAAGCTATAAATACGTCTAGCGAAAGAAAAATCCGATTAATTTTAATTCATGCGATATATTATTATTAAGGTATTTAACTTTGTTACTACGGAATGCTAAAAAATGTTGCGCGTACTTATATATTACGCGTGCTTATGTGCTACGTTATATGACTTTTTATTAATTAATTTTATATTCACAATTTCGTAATTTTTATAAGAAATAGTAGGGCTTTTAAAGGGTGGGAGGTTAATAAAAAGTTCGTTTTTAACTGTTAAAACTAGAAAAGAAAATCTTAAATACTTTAAACCGATTTAAAAGTGTTCTTGTTTAAACACTGTAATATTTACTCTTAATTTTCTCTATAATAAGTTATTAAAAACAAGTATAACATGCAGGGTTACTAATATAGTTTGTAGTTTTTAGTTAGTTTATTGTTAGTCACTAACTAAATACAAAAAAATAAAAACTACAACTTAAATTTTTAATTTTTTAGTTCTTTAAAAAAATAATTTACGTAAGGTAGGACACAAGCACGCGCAACATACAAATACGCGTAACACTTTTTAACACCTCGTAACAACGAATCCAAATAACTTAACCATAATAGATCCAATTAATATAATCGACGGTATTTTTTTTTCGCTAATTATATCTACAACTTTTAGACAAGTGTACGTATTATATTAAGGCTTGTTACGGACGTATATTGCCATCCCCTCCTGTGAACCCGTATGCGACCAACTAGCCCCTAACCCGTTTAAGCCAATATTACCCCCATTCCGTAAAAATTAAAGCCGATCGATTAGATACTTATTCCCGACCGAATTCTTAACCTATATACGTAAGCGTTTTTTGTCCGGCTTTAATACGTGGAAGATATTCGCAAAATACTTCGTATCGGGGCTATAACGTTTTGTTGTTGGACGCGTTATAAGGCTGCGAGACAAGGTTATAGGGCTTTGCTTTAAAGTACGTTAAAAGGGCGTATCGCGGTATTGTAAAATTTGTCAGAGCAACAATTCGATCTTACGTATATAGAAATATTAAAACAAAGAATTCCAATTAAAAAGAATACTTACTATATACAATGAACAAGTTTTTAACCGCTAACAAAGGTGGTGATAATAGAAACGCGCTGTAAATAGCTGTTAATAATAGCCGTCGTATACGAATTAGAAGGGAGGAAAAGCAATATAACGTCGGTAACAAGCCTTAATATAATGCGTACATTTGTTCAAAAGCTGTAGATATAATTAGCGAAAAAGAATACCGTCGATTATATTAATTGAATTTATTATGGTTAAGTTATTTGGATTAGTTGTTACGAGGTGTTAAAAAATGTTACGCGTGCTTGTGTCTTACATTATTGATAATTTATATTTTTACTTAAATTTCGTTATTATGACACAGTTGGTCGGGCCTCGGAAAACGGTCTTTTGGTAAAACCGTAAAACAGGACCCAAGTGGGTCAAGTTACGTAAGAGGGATTTATTTAACTTTAATGAATCTATTTAAAGTAAGAAGGGATATATCTGGATTTATTTAACTTTAATAAATCCATCCGAAGTAGGAAAGGATATATCTGGATTTATTAAAGTTAGTTTAATTTAACGATATTTATATATATTATTCGTTACCCCGTAGTTAGATATCGATAGTTTATAATATAATTTCGTTACTTAAAATATTTTTAGTATTACGAAACGTAATTAAGTTATTTTATTACTTAATTTTTCATAATATTTTGCTAATATAAACCCGTTAACTAGGGTTTAATATTTAGTTAATTAGCTTAATTATTATACGTTGCAAACTTTTATTTAGTAATACCGTTAAACTTTAAATAATATTTAATATTATTAAAATATCGATTAGTAATTTTTAAGAAATTACTTTTTAAAATCTTTAAATACGTATTCGCACCTTAAAATTGTTTTTTAGCAATTTGCTAATTAAATGGTAAAAACTACGCTAACTTTTGTTACTAAAATAAAACCTAAAACACCAGAATCTTACGATAGCAAAAGGAATTTAAAAACTTTTCTTACTTAAGTACGCGTTTACTTTTACTTTTTAAATCTTAATAATATCCCGGATCGGATTTTTGTTATAATAGCATATTTTACTAAAAACGCGGCAGATTGGTTTAAGCCTTTTATAAAAAACTACTTGGAAAATTTCGAAACCGATTAAGAAAACTTTACCCAGGATATTTTCTTAACGTATGTTAATTTTAAAGATAAATTTCGCGTTAATTTCGGCAATTCCAATAAAAAACGATTTACGGCTTAGAAAATTCTCGATTTAAAACAAAAAGGCTTTATAACTAAATACGTTATTAACTTCAAAATTTTAATTACCAAGGCCGGACAAAGAAATAAAATAAAAACCCTAATTAACATATTTTATAAAAATTTTAAAAACGACGTTAAAAATAAAATAATTAAAACTAAACGATTTATCACTTTAAATAAATACGTTTCGAAAGTTATTAAAATCGACAATCAACAACACAAACGACAACAAAAACGATAAAAAACGTTATACTCCAAAAACAAGCACTCGGAATAATAATAAGCCTAGGTACTCGGTAAATACCAATACACCTTACAAACATAACATTTCGTACGGGACGGAACCAGGACCCATAAAAATTAAAACTATCCAGCAAAACGCATAACGTATTAAATGCTGGAATTATGGTAAAATTAGTTACAAAATACTACAATATCGGTTCCCTAAAAAACCTTAACAAAATAAGCTATAAATCCCAGTACCTACCGGATAACCGTTAAATAACGCCGGGGGAAAAACTTTTACCATTATACGAAAAGAAAAAAATTTACCAAAACCCTTTAATCAAAAAATATAACAAAAGCAAAAAAAAACAAAAAACTCTTTTTATAAACCGGAATACGATAACAACCTATATAACTAATATTACGAACATAACAAAAAAAATTAACGATAAATAACATAAATAATAAATAAATAATTACAAAAATACTAAATATAAATTAAAAGTATTTATCTTAATACCCCAAATCGATATAAACGAAAATATATTTTTTAATAACGATAATAATAATAATTAAACCATAAGGTATAAAAACGCTTTATCCAAAAACGCATTACGCGTATAACTAAAAAAGAATTTAACTTTCCTAATTAAATAGAAAAAAATAAATAGGATAAATAATAATATCGACATTTTCGTATTATTAAGCCATAAAAAACATCGATTAAAAAATAACTTTATAAAACTGGCTTATCAAAAAATATTACCCTTAAAAAAATCCTTTTCATTACTTCGAATAATATAACCACTAAACGAGAAAAAAAAATTAATCCAAAAAGCAATCGCAAAATATTATTAATAAGTTATTACAAAATTATAAATATAAATAGCATATATCACTAACCTTAAAACACGATAAACACTCGAAAATAACATAAAATAATATCTTAACTTAAATAATACCGTAACGGAATACGTTAATCGCGAATTATTTAGGGTATAAAATAATTATTTTAAAAATTTCGAAATTTAAATACAATAATAACGCAACCATATACAACAATTAAAATAACAAATTAAACAATTACAAAATAAAATAAAATAATAATAATAACATATTTAACAATTATGAAAAAAATTAACCGGTTATATAATTAACTGCAATTATAACAGCAGAAAAACTCAAAAGGTAAAAGCCGCCTATAAAAAAGCCGTAAAACGGTAAAACGCTTAAAAAACGACAAAAGCTTTTAATAAAAACTTTAGCAATAATAAAAAATAACGATAACCTTATCATAAGATAGGTAACAAGTATAAAATAACGCTAAAATTACTAGTAAGATATTAAAATATTTTAAGAAGTTCAGGTTAGTTTAAAATAATAAAAAAGATAAATG
Source organism: Monosporascus sp. GIB2 (assembly GCA_004155935.1). Classification (NCBI taxonomy): domain Eukaryota; kingdom Fungi; phylum Ascomycota; class Sordariomycetes; order Xylariales; genus Monosporascus; species Monosporascus sp. GIB2. The sequence continues at coordinate 75,046 of QJNV01000155.1, forward strand.
TTTTAAAATTTTATAAAACAAGCTTTAGTTATTAGTCATTTTTTATTGACTAACTGACTAACTACATGTAGTCTGTAGTTGGTCACTAAAAAATGACTAATGACTACAAACTACAATCACAACCCTGCATAAGATTGTAAGATGATTTAACGACGAAATATTAACATACGCGTTATATGGAATTTTATAAAAAACAATACGCGATGAAGTTAAAAATGAAAAAAGGATTTATTTATATTAATACCATATACAAGCGCAAATGGAAAAAAATAGTCCCCGTCGATAATATACCACCGAATAAATTAATACCAGTTAAAAACCCTTATTAAAAAATTGAAGAATTTACAAAAATTTAACAAACAGTTTAAAAAATAAAGAAAAATTTAGACGAACCTAAACCTTATTAACGGCGTTATTTCCGAAGTCTTTTTTTATATCCCGAAAAATCCGGCTTACGGAAAAAAAGACCTAATGCCATTTTCGATCAAATTAACAAAGATTACCCACAAAAAATTTTTTGTTTTAAGAAAATATTCCCTCAAAAGAAAATTACCTTAAAATAAGATTAACAAAAATATAATCGAATTAGGGTTGATATTGTAGTCTGTAGGTTTTAGTCATTTTGTAGTGACTTACTAACTACTGTAGTTTTAGTCAGGTTAATGACTAATTACAGACTACATGTAGCTAGTTAGTTAGTTACTACAAAATGATTAAAAACTACACCTTTTAGATATAAAAATAAAATAAAAATTTGAATTTGAATTTTTTTTTTAAAAAACCATTTTTTTAAACAAAATTCATAATTTTTTTCAGGTCATTTTATTTTAAAAGACTTAGTTACTTTATTATTAAACTTACATATCAATATATATATATAATTTTTCATTAAGCGTTAAGGATACTAGATTACGTATTGTAGCCTTAATAAAAGTGATTATTATTAATTCCCGCCCATATATAGCTTTTTTTAAAATTATCCGTGTTATCTAAAATTGTGTAATCCTTATATTATTAAACTTAGCGTTTTAATTTATTTATATTACATTTTAAATTGGTAGTAATTAATTTTTTCTAGTAATTTATAAGTTTACCAAGTTAATATTTTTTGGAACTCCTTGTTTACACTTTATGAGTTGTATAATGCTAAGTATGGTTGTTTTCCCCTTCTAACAATTTCTTTGTATAATTTAAATATCCCTAATCAATAGCTTATTAAACGTAAAAGTTTAATACGCTTGTAAAGTATTTTTTAATTTGCTCTACCTAATTTATTCGCGAAGTTATAAGCTTAACAAAACGGGATATCTTAAAATTTTGCTTGCACCTTATGAGTTGTATTTACTCAAGTTCGATCAGTTTTCCGTTTTTTTATTATCATCATATTAGTTACAATTTTCTACTGAATATCATAGTATATTTCATGTTCTAATACATTTGTAACCTATTTTTAGTTAAGGTTCCCTAATTTGTTCGCGAAGTTAACTTTAAAAAATTGTAAAATATTTGCTTTTACTTTATAAGTTGTTATTGTTTTTAGTTTTCTTTTTTTCGTCTTTTTATTAATATGTTATAATTAAAATTTGGCAAAAGTTACAATTCTAATAGCTCAAATGTGCTTTTTTCTGTCCCTATAATCTGGACTTTTAATGTTTTTTTCGAATAATAACGCCTAAAATTTAAAACTGTTTTTATTCCTCCATTTCTTCTGCTTCTGTGTTTTCTTTATATTGCATTTCCAAAGCCTTTATATCCTTAATTTTCTAACTCTTTAATAAAGTTGCTGGCACAGCTAAATATCTTTTAGCCATTATAGCTAATATAGGAAAACGGGGTCAATTAGTTTTTCACCATAATAAAACATTTGTTTATTTTTTGAGTTAGCTTTTTTGTAAGTAAAGTTAAATACTTTATTAATTAACTTACCCCTCGAGGATATTGGCTTTCGTTTAAATACTTATTTAATTCCTCGTCTAGATGCGTTTGGGACTGTATGTATATATCGTCGCTGGGGTTATCTTCGGGTTCGTTAAAAGATAAATTTGCGGAATTTCCTTTTTCTTTTCTGATTTAACCCTATTTTAATAATTAGTTGTATCTTTTAAGAACAATAAATTTAACTTGATAAATTTTTCCCGAAGTAAAATAAGTATATTTTCTCGAATATTTGAATAATAATTTATTAATGCGGGGCTTTGAAAATGACTTGTTTAATGAATAGGATTTAAAATAAGCTCAAATAAATAAGGTTGATATTTCTTAATCGCTTCGTTATTTAGCTTTTTCGGCAAGGATTTGTTTAATTTAATACAGCCGTTATTACTAGCCGTAATTAAATTTCGAATAATTGGGCCTTATAAATTGTTAACGATAATATTAAAAATACCATTTTAATTTATAATTAAATCGTTATCGTTTAATTGGTCCCCATATTCGCGTTATAACGTAATAAGGTTTTTCCAAATTTAAAAAACAAATAAAATACTAATTATTTAAATGTTATTTTTAAATATTTAACAATAAATTAAATAAAGACCGCATACCTTGGGGTAAAGTGATATAGGCTTGGGCTTGTAAATAAATCGTTGCTTTAACGAATATTTCGAATATACGTAATAATTCTTGTAAGTTATACCAATTTAAATTGGTCGGAAACATGTTTTTAAATTTGCTATGGCCCGTATTTCGATAAATAAAATTCAAAGGTTCTTTTAATTTAAGAAACACTTTAACCATGTTATAAGTTGAATTTTAGCGGGTAGCGTTGTTTGTATAAATTGTTACTATTTAAAATAAATACTGATAGAATAAAAATAAAGAAAAACGAATTAAAATAGGATTAATAAATACTAACCAAGTGTTATAATTTGTTTACCGTGCTCATTAGGTAATATTCCTTCGTTTTTAACTTTTTTTATTCCTTTGATAAAATTTCGTCGAATATTAATCGTATATTTTGTTAAAATTGCGATTGCACGTATTCGGTGAATTAAATTTATTTTAGAGTTAACTATACATTATTTATTAAACAAAAGTATAATTCACTTACGTTTTTAATTTTCATGTTTTTTCGGCGAATTGTTTGTTATTTTGTAAACTGGGAATTTGTATATTTATATAATTCGAAAGAAAATCGGTGACTTCGTTATTTGATATATGTTTGATTTTAATCCTTCGGCGTTTGCTCAAAATATTGTTAACTTCGCGTATTTAAACGGCCTTTTGTTTAAAAAAAGTAACTTTATATTAAAATATCAACTAATTTTTAATTAGAAAAACTAATCGATTTAATTTTTTTTATCGGCGAGCTACCCTAGTAATTTCTAATCTTTTTTTATAAATAACGTACCATACAAGCTCACGGGATGCAGAAGCTTACGGGATGATTTTTGGCACCTATTATAACAAACATGATTTAATTAACTACAATATATTAAATTATTTCAAATTAATCGGATTTTTAGTCGTTAAACGTTTCTATATCTTTTTTACAAAGACGCGTGTTATGTACGGGGTTGCCGTAAACGTTATATTTCCATTTTTTTGCTTAAATTCTTTTGCCATAATTATTTTGGGCCGTTTTTAGTTACGACTATTTATTATTACTTTTTTTCGTAATTATAAAAGTTATGTGCTTTTTTTACAGTAAATGTTTTTTTTTGCAGGAAAACGTTTGCTTTTGGCTTATCGGCGTTTATTAGAATATAATTTAAAATTAACAGATTTAATTATTTTTGTCGGCGAATTTCTTTAGTAATTTTTAAAAAAATTTGTAAATAATATTTTCGTTAAATTATTTCGATATTTTTTAAAGGTTTTCGTAAATAAGGAGATAATGGAATTAATAAAAATAAACAAAGAAATAATTAGTATTAAGATAATTAAAATTAAATGGAATAAATCCCGTTTTAACGAATTCCGATATAATGTTATCGGTCGTTAGAGCAGTTTTAAACGCGTCGCGAAAACCGGCGATAAAATTTTTCTTAGTAATATAAGTAATGTAACGTTGTATAAAACTTTCGATACATAGGAAATAAACGCGTTATAATAAAGAAAAATAAGATACGTTAAAAGGTTAATGTAAAAAAAATTTTAACGAGCATATGAAATATAATAATATCGTAATTAACGTAGTATTGTTAAATTTTATGGGATAATAATTTTCGTAACTGTTAAAAAAACGTTTTGATTTTTTTCGTACGCGTTCGAATATATTAATCGAAATATTAAACCCGTTTTAAACTTAATTTATTTATTATTTAACCATTATTATTTATAGTAATTTTTGATTAGGTGCAAATAAGTTATCGGCGAACTAACGGAAAAAAAATTCCGGTAAAAATAATAAATAAAGGTAAGGTTTAATTTTAAACGTTAATAACTTAGATTATTATGAATTATTTCCGATTTTATTATTAAATTCGTTTAAGTTTTTTACGTTTTTTATCATTAATAATAATTATGTGATTATTATTATAAAAAAGTTTATTATAAATTTACTTTTGTCGAAATTATTAATATTTTTTTACGATATCGTATTTTGCGATTATAACCCGAATAAGTCTAAATTATTTACGCAATACCTTGGGGTTTTCGTATAAAACTTTTTAATAGTTTATTTTTCGATTTAAATACGTTTCGACTTTTTAATATTATTTCATAAAGTTAAATATTTAATTGATTCCGACGTATCCCGCGTTACGTAAGTAAGTAATAAATTCCCTATATTTTTAACGTATTTAAGTTAATAATTCGGTGGATAATCCATTATTTTTCGGTCAGCGTTAATTTTCGCTAATTAAAGATAATATCGGTTTTAAAAATTTATTCAGGCTTGTGATTTAGTTACTAATAGTTTAACTACAAACTACAACTTGTAGTTTGTAGTTAGTTAGTGCCCTGACTAAAACTATATTAATTAGTCAGTGCTCTAACTAAAATTAACACCATGTAGTTAGTTTTGTAATAACCATTACTTACTATATTGTTGTTTTCTTTATTTGTATATATAAATATGTTATTTTTAACGGTTTTAAATACATAATTTCCTTTATTTTTTTATATTTTTTAGAATTAATTACGGCTTTATTTACTTAGGTTGTAGTTAGTTAGTAGCTTAACTAAAACTACAGTAATTAGTCAGTAGCCTAACTAAAAATACAGCAGTTAGTGACTAGCTATAAACAAATTAAAACCTACAAACTACAATCACAACCTTGAATTTATTAATATATCGTACGTACAAAATAAAATGAGCGGTTTCATAAATAAAACTAAATATCGCATAATTAAGTTTCGGGTTTCGTTTTTTAATTTAAACGGTTAAGTTTATTTTTGCTTTTTTAATAAACCGTTCCATATTATTAATGTTTAAAAATAGTTAATTAAAACTCAAATATGTCAAAAACCATCCCGTAAGCTTGTGTATCCCGTAAGCTTGTGTATCCCGTAAGCTTATGTAGTACGTTAACGTTTCTATTCTGTTATTTTACAGATATTGTTAAAAACTTTCGCGGGCGGGGAAATAAAACGGCCAGAAATTAACGGAAAAATGGTTCGCATAAATATAATTAGAAAAATTTCGAACTTAAAAAAAAGTATTAAAATCGAATAAAACAAAATCAGGTACGGCAAATCCAGATTTAATGTTATTAAACGTTATAATAACTTTAAACGCGTTGTAAGAACCGGTAAGGAAATTCTTTTGGTAATATAAAGATAATAACGTCGTATTAAACTTTGGATATATAACGAATAAATGCAATTTTTAAAAAAATATATATTATATTAAAAATTTAAAAAGTGTGCCAAAAATACGCGGGCATACGAAATATAATAATATCGTAATTAACGTAATATTTTTCGAATCCTATCGAATAATAACTTCCGTGCCCTCGAAGATAAAATTTTTTTAAATCTTTCGTACGCGTTCTAATATATTAATAGAAATATTGGACCTCTTTTAAACTTAGTTCATTCGCTATTTAACTATTACTACTTACTACGATTTTTAACCGGTTGTTAATAATAGTTTATTACGAAATTAAGGGTTAAGATAACCTTTTGCCGTTTTGATAATAAATAACGGTATAACCTAATTTTAAAAATTTATAATTTAAATAACTATAGCCCATTTTGTACTTTTTTTTTATTAAACTTATCTCAATGTTCCACGTTTTTCGGCATTAATAATTACCATATCCGTTACTATAAAAAATCTAATTAAAAATTTAATTTTGTCGAAATTGGAAATATCCTGTTTTATCATACCGTATTCTACGATAATAACCCGAATAAACTTAAACTAGTTGCGAAATATCTCTAAAATTTCGCATAATACCCGTTAATAATCGATATTCCGATTTAAATGCGTTTAAAGTTTCTTTTACCGTTTAATAAATTTCGTTACTTAATTAACTTCGATCCCTTCCGCGATACGTTAAGTAAGTAATAAATTCGCCATATTTTCAATATACTAAAGCCGGATAAAAAGCATTCGCATATCTAAAAATTTAGTCGATAACCCTTTTTTGTTTTCGGTTAGCGCTAATTTTTACGAATTAGGGGGTAATATCTGTTCGGGCGTATCTACCGTTAAAACGATACCCAAAAATAGAAAATAAAGTCATATAAATAAAACTAAACTTTTTATAACTAAATCTCCGGTTTCGTTTTTTAGCCTAAATGGCTAAGTTTATTCTGGCTTCTTTTATAAGGGTTTCCATATTATGATTGTTAAAGAAAAGCAATTAAAGATGTATAGTTGGAATAGCTAAAAAAATGTCTCGCTGGGTGGTATGTCTCGCTCGGTAGTGTTGTACGTTATAATAAAACTTCGCTATTTAAATTACCTTTAATATTACCAACGGTAACTAAACTATCCTTTTAATACGTAAATAATATAATACTTCTACTATTATAAACATGTACGTTTAGATTTAGTAGTTGGTTAACTAGCCTAGCCGTTATACTTTTTAACAGTTTTATATTTAAAGGTAATTCATAATTTGTAAGTTGTCGAAAGTTAAGTAAGGTTACTTTATAACTTATGTAAGCGATAATGATTTTGTTTTTATTATAAACGTAATACGTGTATTTACTATATTCATCCGTTATTTTATTAAACTTTTAAATAATTTTATATTGTAAATTTAAAGACTTTCTCGCCGGATTATAATATGTATAAGAAGGTACCGTTTTCAGTATTTAACGAATTTTTATCTCCTAATTATAACGTTAACATTTTGGTTCCGATTAAGTAAAATATAATTCGATCAGTAGTTTTATAATGTACGTCGTTAGAGTTTAAATTTAATCCGGTTAATCGGGATGTAATAAAGAATATATCCGGTTGCGTATTAATTGTTATATAAAAGGTGAGACGGATTTTTTTTAGTATTTGGTGATGTGACCTGGGATGGGCTAAATGAGGATTCGAGAGTAGTTTAAAATTAATTATAGGCGTTTTTAGGGCGTTATTAACATTTTGTTAAAAGATTAATTTAATTAACTTATAAATAAAGTCGGATTAAAATAACCGGATTTTTCTATTAAGTTTATTTTTAAGGATTTCGATATAGAAAGATTATTACAAATTTTTACCTTATATTAAGGTAGGGTTGCTAATGTAGTTTGTAGTTTTTACTTAATTTGTAGGTACTTATAACTACAAAAAATCTAATAACTACAACTGAAAATATTGAATTGCTAATTGTTTATTGACAGGGTTCTGATTGTAGCTTGTAGTTTTTAGTTTTTTGTAATTAGTTACTAGTTAGTCACTGACTACTGTAGTTTTAATCAGGTTAGTAACTAACTACTATAGTTTTAGTTAGTTTACTAACTAACTACAAACGTCATATAACTAACTATAAAAAAACTAAAAACTAACTACAGTTATTTAAAATAAATTCTTTTTAAATATTTTTCAATAACAAGTTTATATTCGATTATGAATTGAATAGCTATATTATTTAACTAAATTATTTTTTATTATATCGTTAAAAATAAACATAAAATAAAACCGTATTCAATATATTTATCCCATATAATATAGGTTTCTTATTTTTTTATTCCTTGGTTTTTTCGGCCTTTATATTTTCTTTATACTATGTTTCCAATATTATTATATCCTTAATATTCTAACTTTTTAATAAACTTAACTATTTAACCGTTTCGGGTTATATTCGATTACTGTTTTTAGTAATAATATTATTAAAAATGGAAAAACCCCTTTTAATCGAAACTGAAATAACGGTAATAGCTACGTGTTTTTTGACCATAATAGATAAAATAGGAAAACGAAATCGATTCGTTTTTTATTATAATAAAACGTGTATTTTTTAAAGTTAGTTACTATTTAAATTTTAAGTAATAATAAGTTAATGCGAATTAAGTTATAAATAAATAAATTATTTAGCTTACTTTACGGAAGTATTAGCTTTTGTTTAAATAAGTGTTTAATTTTCCGTCGAAATGCGTTTAAAAATGTATATATATATCGTGATTTAGGTTATCCTTAAATTCGTTAAAAATAAATTAACTATTTTCCCCCCAATTTAACCTTTTGATAATTAGTTATATAGTTTATTAATACTATAAGTAATTAATTAATTAACTTACTAACTATATTATTAGCGGAATAACATTATAACGTTTTTCCGTATTATTAAATGATAATTTAATAACCCGGAACTTTGAAAATAGTTGCTTTTATATATAAGATGTAAAATAATCGTAAATAAATAAAAGCGATATTTTTTAAGTAATTCGTTGTTTAACTTTTTTAGGAAATATTAGTTAAATTTAATATAACTAACGTACCGGATAAGCTTACGGGATGGTTTTTGGCACCTCCCAACAACTAATTTAAATAATTTAACCATAACAGGTCTAATTAATTTAAATCGATTATATTCTTTTTCGCTGATGATATTTATAGCTTTTTACCAAATGCACGTATTATACAAGGCTTGTTGCGGACGTCATATTGCTGTTCCTTTTTGCCAACCTATATGCGACCGGCCATTTTCCCGACGTATGTAGGCCAATATTACCCTTATTTCGAAAGTATTAAAGCCGATTGACAGAAATACGATTACCGACCGCACTTCCGACCCGTATACGCAGGCGATTTTTGTACGGCTTTAATACGTGGACAATATTCGTAAAATGGGAGGGTATAGAACTTATTAAAAGACGCGTTACAAGGTTACGGGGTAAGGCTATAGGGCTTTGTCTTAAGGCGCATCGGAGGGGCGTGTCGCGATATTATAGGATTTTGTCGCGCGGTATTCGAAGTAACAATTTGACCTTACGTATTTAAATGGTTAAAATAAACGTTTTTAATAAAAAAGAACACTTATTATACGAGATAAATACGTTATTCGGTCGGTAGAAAAAGTGGTGGCAAAAGAAATGCTGTTAGTAGCTATTGGAAGTGGTTATCGCATATAGGTTAGTAGGAAGAAATAGCAATATAGCGTCCGCAATAAGCCTTATATAATACGTGCACTTGGTAAAAGGCTATAGATACCATTAGCGAAAAAGAATACCGTCGATTTGAATTAATTGGACCTGTTATGGTTAAGTTATTTGGATTGGTTGTTACGAGGTGCCAAAAATTATCCCGTAAGCTTGTTTATTCCGTGAGCTTATCCGGTACAATATTATTAATCATTATAATTAGATTTCGAATAATTTGAGCCTATTATATATTAATGTGAAGTTTTAATAAAGAAATTTAATTTATAATTAAATTTTTTCCGTTTAATTAATCCCGATATTGGCGTTTCGAAGTACTAACATGTTTCTAAATTTAATATATAAATAAAACACTTATTAAAACGTTAATAAATATGAAATTATATTTAAAATTTATACGTACCTTAAAATAAAGTTATATAAGTTTTAGTTTACAAATAAATTATTAGTTTAACGAAAATTTCGAAATTTTGTAATAATTCTTATAAGTTATATTAATTTAAGTTATTGGGATAAATTCGTTTAAATTCGTTATGTTAGGTATTGCGCTATAGATAATTTATAAGTTTTTTTACTTTAAAAACCATTTTAATTATATTATACGTCGAATTCCAACTAATAACATTATATAAAAATTTAATAAATATATATATATAAGTATTTAAAATAATATAACTTACCTAAGGGTATAGTTTTTTTCCGGTAATATTCTATTAATAAATATTTGTTTTGTATTTTATTAATTGCTTTAGAAAATCTTCGTCGAATATTAATCGTATATTTTATTAAAATTGGCAAATTGTAATTTGCCGACCTTGGTTACTTAAATTTGATACAAATCTGTTAATTAAATTTAAAATTAAATAAATAAATATATAACTTACTTTTTTGATTTTCAAGTTTTAGTTTTTTTACGAATTCTTCGTTATTTTGTAACCTAGGACTTGAAAAATGTACATTTTTCGAAAGGAAATCGTCGATTTCGTTATTTAATATACATTTCTTTTGAAGATATCGCTAAAGATAATATTAATAATATAAGTAATACAACCTATATTATTAATAAATTTTGTTTCGTATTAGTATAAATAAGTATTTTAAAATTAGTCGATAAAAATGTCGTTTTTTCGAATATTATCCCGGGTTATATTAATTACTTTATTAATTAAGGGATTTAAAAAAAGTTATAAAAACTAATTAACGTACCACATAAGTAAGCGGTACATTTTTTGGCACTCTGCAGCAACAAACAGCAACAAATAGCAGCAAATTTAAATAACTTACTAATAACATATCGCATTGATTTAAATTAATCGGATTTTTTTTCGTTAAACGTATCTACAATTTTATCATAAGTACGCGCATTATGTCCGGGTTTGTTATAAACGTTATACTTCCGTTTCTTCGTTTTAACCCTTTTACGACAATTTCTTTTAGCCGTTGTTAACTGCATTTTTCCACCACTTTTTTCTTTTTCAGTTAAGAAATTTTGCTTTTTTGTATAATAAGTATCCCTCCTTTTTGGAAACGTTTATTTTTGGTCTTTCGACGTTTACTTAAAATGTAATTAGTTTCGCGTAATTAGGCGGCCTTTTATTTAAAAAAAGTAATTTTATATTAAAGTACTTGTTAATTTTTGCTTAAAGAATTAACCGATTTAATAATTTTTATCGGCAAATTATTTTAATAAATTTTTTTTTATAAACAACGTTTTTATCTTATTATTTTTTAAATATTTTTAAGGGTTTATGTAGGCGGAAAAGTAAAACCGGCGGAAATTAACAGGGAAATAATTAACGTAAATATAATTGGAAATTTTTCAAAAATGGAAAAAACGATATTACAATGGAATAAAACGAAATTAATTACGGCAAATCCGGATTTTAATATTATCGGACGTTATAATAATTTTAAACGCGTCGTAGAAGCCGTTAAAAAATTTTTTGCTATATAAATATAATAATATCGTACTCAATTTTCGATATATAACGAATAAACGCGTTTTTTTTTAAAAATACGTTAAAAAGTTAAAACTTATACGAAAAATGCGCGGGCATATAAAATGTAATAATATCGTAATTAGCGTAATATTTTTCGACTTTCATCGAATAATAATTTTCGTAACCGTCGAAAATAAATAAAACGTTTCGATCTTTTCGTACTTGTTCGAATATATTAATCGAAATATTAAATTTATTATACCTAGTTCGTTTATTATTTAATTATTATTACTTATTACGATTTTGTAATTAGTTATTAACGGTAAATTATTACGAAATTAATTGTTAACATAATCTTTTAACTATACCAATAAATAATAATATAACTTAATTTTAAAAATTAACTATTTAAGTAATTATAACTTATTTTTTATTCCTTTCTTAAGCTTATTTAAATTTTCCATATTTTTCGGTATTAGTAATTACCATATCCGTTATTATAGAAAACCTTATTACAAATTTAATTTCGTCGAAATTATAAATATCCTTTTTTGTACTATCGTATTTTGCGATAATAGCCCGAATAAGTTCGAATTATTTGCGAAATATCTTTAAATTTTACATAATATCCTTTAATAATTAATTTTCCGATTTAAACGCGTTTTAAGTTTTTTTTGCCGTTTCACAAAATTAATTACCTAATTAACCTTAACGCGTTACATAACGCGTTACGCGAATAACAAATTTGCTATATTTTTAACATATTAACGCTGAATTGAAAACGTTCGCGTATTTAAATTAAAAATTTGTTCGATAGTCGATTTTTTTTTTGGTCGGCATTAATTTTTATAAAAAAAAGTAATATCGGTTCGGGCGTATCTACCATTAAATCGAACTCCTAGAGTAATACTATATATGAAACTTCATAAATGAAACCAAGCTTTTACAAACTAAATTTCGGGTCTCGTTTTTTAGCCTGAATGGCTAAGTTCATTCTCGCTTCTATTATAAGGCGTTCCATAATGTTGATATTAAATAATGGACGATAGAGAATGAGTAGCTGGAATGGCTAGAAAAAGTGTACCGCTCACTTGTGTGTCCCGCTCACTTATGTAGTACGTTAACCTAAAAATGTGATTTATTATTAAAATGGTATTCTTTTTTAATATAACTTCGAATTTATCGAATATATTAATAGTTATATAGTAAATCTTAAAAAATTCGAATCCGATTAATTTATACGTTAAATTAAATTCGGAATCGATAACTAAAATAATAACGCCTATAAATAGGATATTTGTACTCGAAATCCAAATATCGAAAGTAATCGAAAATTTTCCTACAATATTTAAATTTAATTAAATTAGGTGTTACAAGTTATTAGTGCCGTTCTAAATATCGCTTCGAACATAACACTAATTTTTTACCGATTAATAATAAGGGAATTCTTAAATTAAACCAAGTAATTAATTAATATGCTTAATAAAAAGTACGTTAAACTATGAAAAAATTTAACTTACGGGTTATAATAATTTAACAAATCCTGGAGAAAAACCGAATTGACAATGTTGAATGATAAGTTATTATTAATAATAACGTTTAAAATGTTATTATAAATTTCGTTTTCTTTAAATGTATTATCGTTAATTATAATATTATTTCGAGGTATTTTTTGGTTTATTAAATCAAAAAAAAAGAAACTAGGCGCCGAAATAATCTCGTTTTCTGAAAAGAATTGATTTAATATATAAATAAATACAGTAAATACATAAATAAAACTTACTTTTTTTTCCCCTAAGCTTCGCCCTTTTCATTCTAAGCAATTATTAAATATTTAAAAACGTAATAGCGTTAAAAATTGAAAAATTAAAGACATTTAACGGTAACTATGAATTTATAATTGCAGCTAAAACTTATATTAAAAATAAATTAAAAAAGCAAAAATTTTGCCTCGCGAAATACAAGAAAAATTCATTTTTCGAGGTTTATTCGGTTCGATAAGCAATAAAGTTCGTGTAATTAACCCGTTTTTAATATATATTTTAAGAATTTGTTATCCGGGTCTAAATTAAAATCAGGTTTATTTTCGTGATCTATTTTAATTAATAAATATATCGGAATTTTCAAAATGGAAATAATATCGTTAAGAATAAAAGAATCGTTTTCAGAAAATCCGAAAGTCGTTTTTAATAAAACGTTAATAATAACGTAAAATAATATAAGGTAATAATAAAGTTATTATTAATGAAGTTATATAATGGCCTAATTAATATGAAAATTTTTTAAAAAATAAGATAATAAGGTATTTGTTTATATTATAAAACTTTATACTTAATAATGAAAAATAATATATATATTAATTCATCATAAAAAAGTAGGAATTATTAATTTGTATTCGTTAGTTTATAATTTATAATTTATAATTGTTTATTTGTAACTGTTATTTTATAAATCGTAAGTTATGTATTTGTTAATTTAAAATAGCTAATTTATAATTGTTGATTTCTAATTATTCATTTGTGATTATTTATTTGTAATTGTTAGTTTATAATTGTTAACTTATAATTGTGAATTTATAATTGTAAATTTAAAGTTCTTGATTTGTAATTATTTATTTATCAGAATTGTTTTGTAATTTTCTAATATACGTTAATCCGAAAAGGGAAGTTTTCAAAAAAAAAATTTAAAAATTAAAAACGAGCAAATCCCCTAGTTAAAAATGATTTTTTTGATCATCAGATTATAATTAACTATTAATCAAACATTTAAAAATTAAAATTAAAAGTATAGCTTTTAAAGCTATATTAGCTTTAAGTCTTTTGCTTTTAATTTAAAACTTTATAGTCCGTTTATCGTGTTGTTATAATCAGTTTGTTACTTATAGTATATTATATAAGTAGAATATAGTGGATATTAATTTATATATCGGTCGACGTTCGATTGTGTATCTGTTAAACTATCTGAATATTAGTAACTTAATCCTAAATAAATAAAAATAAAGTAATTACTAACTTTAAGTGTTTCGTATTAAAAAATATATATATAATATTATATTAGATTACGTATTGATTACAAGCTATAAATAATTAGTTAAATGTATTTAAAAAGGAAAAGCAAACTTACTTAAAGTTGATTTCCCCAAAGTACTTTAAAATAAATTCCGAATTTTCTGAAATGATTCTTTTATTTCAGACGATATTATTTCAACCTCTGAAGTTTTTGATATTAATTCGAATAAAATCGACGACGAAAATAAACCTGATTTTTATGTGAAGCCTAATAACGAATCTCTCATTTATATATTTAAAAACGGATTATTTACAAAAACTTTATTACCTATCGAAGAACATAAACCACATAAAATGGTAGTTTCCTGTATTACGTAAATTCTTTTGGTTCATCTATTTTTGTTTTACTTGTTTTAAATAATTAACATTTGAATTTTTTTGGATTGCAACTTTAAATCAATTATCAATATTCGCGAAAATCCCCAAAAAAGTACACTTATTTTATTTTATTTTTATACTTTAAATTTAAAGTAAATATTAATTACTGTTTTTAAAAGACGAAATTATTTCCAATCCTAGCTCTTCTTTTTTCGATTTAACTAACCGAGAACGACCACGAAACTACACAATTATACAAGAAAATTTGTTTAAAGAAGAAGACGCTTATAATAAAATATTAAACGTTATTATCGAAAATAACTTACCGTTTAATATCCTAAATTCGGTTTCTTTCCAGAATTTATTAAAATATCATAACCCGGACGTTATTTAATTATTTTATTTATTTAAGCTTATAATTGGTATTTAGACGTCAAATTCGAATACACCCTTTATGGGCGTTATAATTTCCTTTATTAACCCCGAATTTAATTTGATTTATAAAGTAATAAAGTTTAAGGATTTTCAAACGCGTCATACAACTGTTGATACATTCGATAAATTCGAAATTATATTAAAAGATTATCCCCTTTTAACGCTGGATATTATTTTCAAGTTAGTTATTTTATTGTTTAAGGAGAGATTTATACTGATTATATAGTATTACCCGAGATAACGCTCGAAATAATAACGCCTTTTTTAATCGATTTCAAAACGTTTATTTATAATAATACGAAAAAGAATTTAATAATGATAAGCGTTATATTACGCATATTATTAATATTATTGTTAAAGATATACTAAAGGACCAAAGAAACGTCTTTAAGATAAAAAAATTTACTATATAAAAAAGATAAGTTTTTTCGGCTGAAAAGGAAGGGGGTGGTGAAAGAATGCAGCTTATAGCGGATAAAGGTGGTCGACGTAAAAGGGTTGAAAACAAGGAACGGAAATGTGGCATTTGCGGTAAATCCGGATATAATATACGTACTTATGAAAAAGTTATAAAGACGTTTAACGATAAAGAATTTAATTAATTTTAATTAATGCGATATGTTATTATGAAGTTATTTGAATTTGTTGTTGCAAGGTATTAAAAAGTGTCTCGCTTAGTGGTGTTGTGCGTTAAGTTGTTAGTATTGAAATGGGCCGAGGAGATTCAGTTTTAATTAGTGCGGATTTTCTCGATATGTCACTATCCAGGTAAGGGTTGATGGGAAAAGTCAACGAGTATATTCATGGTGTTATACCTAGTAATTGATGAGTATGTAAAACGTGATGAATCGTAATGATATCCTGGGGTTGAACCTATAGCGAAAAGAACGTTTTAATATGTATGTAAAATTCGGACTAACTAATTAGCCGAATCTGGGTACAGGCGTAATACGTTTCGTTGCCTTCGTCGTCTAAAATCGGTTTGCCGTTATTATCGCAGCCGACGTCGAAATAATTTACTATTTATTTGAAAAAGGCTTTAAGTTTAAAAAAAGGCTTTAAATATCTACCGCCGGTTATATGTTTTAAAATTAACATAATAATATAACCGTAACGACGCACCGTTAAGAAAGAATTATTTTTAACTTATTAAATGGTAGGCTTAATGTCGTTTAATATATAACGTATATTTACTAATTGCCGCGGAAACGAGATAGTAAAAGAACGACGGTAATTCGTTAATACTAAAATTATAATTAAGAATACAAGATGGAAGTAAAATAAATAAAGTAATTTAATGACTACAGGTGCGGCGTAAATAATATACGGACAAACAAGTATCGCGATAATAAAAAAATCGGTAAATAGTATTTAGTAATTTCGAAAAACTAACGAAAAATAAACGCGTAAAAAGAGAAAAGATATTAAATAATAATAAGTATAATAATACAGCGTTTAAAAGAGAAAAAGTTTAAGGAGGTATTTAATATTTGTATTACGAAAGCTGTAAAAAAAATATTACTGTAAAATTTTATCGGATTAATTAATCCCGTATTACGATATTATTATTCCTGTATCGGAACTAGTATTATACATCACCCCCTTTTAAAATACGGCGCCGCGTTACCGCGTCGGTCTTATTTCGGCCGTTTTAACATATTGCTATATTAAATTTATAATGTTATAAATGACTTAATATATTATAACGCGCTTAAGGTTCGAACCCGGGATAAAACTAATTTTTTCTTTTTTTCTATAATTAAGAATAATTACTTTAATAAAGGGAGGTTCTCCCTTAAGGAGACCTAACCGTATAAACAAAATTGGATAAAAATGATAGATTGATACCTTAATTCCTAGGCTTTACTAAACCGATCCCTTTCGCAAGCTGCCTTATCCCCCAGCTCCTATCTAAGTCGATTTTTCTCGGTATTTTGAAGGGTTTTCGCTATGTGGAGCAGCCGGGCAAATTATCGCCCGTACTCCTCCAGCTTGTAACGTTCCAGAATGTGAACGTCGGTATCCGTTAGCCCGTTATTATTTCCCTTTTTCCTTTTTAATTTCGCTAATAATACTATCATAATTACCATATTATCTGGTATTAAATTTTATAAAAACTAATTGTTATTATTTTCGTAAATAATATCGTATCCCAATATTAAATATCGAAAGCGATTTTTTTGGGAAATATTATTCGGGTTGATAAAACTGTCGATATTTTTCGTTCGTCCGGTAATCCTGTATAATTTAATTATCTTAAATGAAACGGTTTCGTTGAAAATTTTACCGGTATGGATTACCGGCATTATATACGAATTTCGTAATATATAAAGCCGTAATAATAATAATAGTTCGAAAATCGTAAAACGATTAAGCCGTAAAATTAACAAAGGCTTATAAAACCTTTTATGCGTATTTAAAATTTATTCTTAAGGTTTATCACGTAAAGCTTTATATCTTTTAAGCTATATTATATAATTATGTCGAATTAGCCAGCGGGCACAAGATTTATTAAGGTCGACATTTATCGGCAATTACGTATTAGAAAATAAGGCTTTACGGGATTAACAGGGTTGTGATTTAGTTACTAATAGTTTAACTACAAACTACAACTTGTAGTTTGTAGTTAGTTAGTGCTCTGACTAAAACTATAGTAGTTAGTCAGTGCCCTGATTAAAACTACATAGTTCGTGACTAATTAATGACTAACTACAAAAAAACTAAAAACTACAAACTACAATCACAACCCTGGGGATTAAGGTATATAATCTATTTTAATTCGTAAAAACCACGAATTAATTATCGTATTTTAACATCGTAGGTATAATATCTATCGTGCGAATTATATCGTATAATAATTTTTGTGTATTTGGCTTAGCTTGGAAAATATGGCTTAAACTTATTAATATCTTACATTTTGTAATAAAAGGGAAGTTATTATTACGGCATCAATACTACGGCTCCGCTTAACTAACGTAATGCTATATCTACGGGGGCACTTCGTACCTCTTAAATAATTATCTTCCTTTCTTCGTGTAATAATAAGATACCTTACCCAGATTTAAAAACGTTTAACGCCGTAACATTCTCGTTTAAAGTACTTTAAGTTTAAGTTTTTAAATTCTTTAAGCCGGTTACGTAACTTTTTAACCTAGGTCGGAGCTGGTTCTTTTGCCGTTTTAACCGTATTAAATAAGTTAAAATATTTATAATACCATATCTTTTTTTAGGACTTTTGTGTTTAAAGATTAAATCGGTTATTTGTTATTTTTGTTAAATAATTTCCTTTTTTATACTTATTATGTCGGGCCGTATTAAAAAATTTCTCTTTCCTAACCGTATTAACGTTTTAACTTTTTAAAAATGTATTAAACGTTTTGATTTTAACATGGATTTTTATTTCTGCTATAAAAGTGGAAATCTAGATTACAAAGTTAATTCGGGATTTATGAAATGTATGTGTCTATATAGTATAAAACTTTTGACGATATTTTTAGCTTTTTAAAAATTAAATATTAAAAGCTTTTGAACGAAAAGGATCCTTTAAAACGAAAAAGAAAATAAGCCCAAAAAACGTTATATATTGCTATAAATAATTAAATTACTTATAAAAATAAAAACGACTTTTCCGTCTTCGGGATATCTAAATATTTCGTTAAGATATTTAATGTATAAAGGCAATAAAGAAAAGTCGAACGTTCTAAAAAAAGTAAAAACGTTTAAAAGCTGCCGTTACGGTCATAACGGTATAAAGAGTAAGCCCTTTTAATTAGGCCGGTATCGACGTTACACATTAATCGATTATTAATTAGGGCGCGTTTAACGTTACTAGTATAAATTTCGTAATAATCGTTAACTATATATATACTTTTTAACAGGCTTTCAGGTATTTTCGGAATTTGAGAATTTTTTCTACTTAATTACATACTAATTAAATTTATCGAATTTCTTTATATTTAATTTTCTTTTCGTTTTATAAATTTATTCGTTTTTAACCTTTATATCGTTTTATTTAACGTATATTTCAATGGTGTTTATTATTAACTCAAAAAAAGATATATGTAAAATTAAGTATAATTTTTCTTTAAGCAGTAGTTATAATAAGTAATTACTTTTTATAATAATTTGAATCATTATATACAAGTTAATATATTTAAAAACGAATTTTAACTGAGCGGGTTAATTTGGAATTTTTTTGTAATTAATTAAACTATTTTCTCTTTTGAAAAAATTAATCTTTTTAATCGTTGTTAGTTGTATTATTTTTATTTTTAATTACGTCTAAACTTAAGTTCCATTATTATTTTAACATATAATTACCTAAATTAATTAAGTAAAATGATAATCTCAATATTAATCGCGCTGTTATTTAAGCTCTTTTTTGATTTTTACCTTATAGCCGTAATTAACTATAAACGGAATCTTTTTAAAAATTTTATAATAGTTAAGATTATAAGCAAATTATCTCCTTTGAGGAGACGTGACAGTGTAGACAAAATTGGATAAAATGATAGTTCACAACGTTCCAAAATTTGAAGTTCAATATTCGTTAACTATTCCTTTTTCTCCTTTTTTAATTTCTAATAATTCCTCTATAATTACCATATTATTCGGCATAAATTCGAATAACGATTAACAATATTACTTTCGGAAATTAAATCGCATGCAAAAATTAATAATTAAATGCGATTTTTTTAAAAGATATTTTTAAGTCGATAAAATTATTAATATTTTTAGCTTATTCGGTAACTTTATAGGATTTAATTAATTTAAGCGAAACGGTTTCGTTAAAAATTTTGTCGGTACGGATTACTGATATTATGTACGAAATCTGTCGCATATTAAGCTGTAATAGTGATAGTAATTCGAGAACTGTGGGACGATTGAGCCGTAAAATTGGCGAAGGTTCTTAAAGCCTTTTTGTGCGCATTTAAGGTTTATCCTTAAGGTTTACCGCGCAAAGCTTTACGCCTCCCAGGGTTGTGATTGTAGTCTGTAGTCATTAGTCATTTTTCAGTGACTAACTGACCACTGTAGTTTTAGTCACCTTACTGACAAACTAATGTAATTTTAGTCAGGCTATTGACTAACTACAGACTACACGTAGTTAGTCAGTTAGTTACCATAAAGTAACTAATGACTAAAGGCTTTTTTATTAATTTTTACAACATTTATTTAAAATCTCCTTTAGAAATTCGTTTAAAATTAATTTTTTTTTATTTCAAGCTAACCTCAATATTTGAAAAATATTTTAAAATTTTATTAATAATTTAAGGGTCATGCTATATTTATAACATTTTTTTTCTTCTCCATTCGGACTAGCGGTTATTTAGTTATAACGTTAAGAAATTGCCATATTTTTTACAAAAACATAACTGCTTACTGCTTATGAATTTGCTTCCTATAATTAGGCCCTCTTTTGGGTTTTTTAATTTACCTGTTGCTTTTAAAATTCCTTTTTAATATCGTTAATAATTTTAGCGTTATTATGCACTTAATATATATCTTTAATCCCCCTTCTGGTTGGCAGTTAGTTATAAGGTTAAAAAACTTTGATTTTTTTAAAAAAACTGCCTACTGCTTATGAGTTTATTTTCTAAAATTCGGCGGTTTTTTTCGCTTTTTAATTTACCTGTTACTTTTAAAATTCTTTTTTATCTCGTTACTAATCTTGACGTATTTTGTACTTATAACACTTTCTTGATTCTTTTTGGCCCTCGAAATCATTAACTTTTGGCCCTATATATATAAGGAATTTTATTTATATCTTTTTACATAAATTAAAGAAATAACATAGAAATTTGAGACCTTTCTGGGTTTTTTCCTTTTGATTCCTCCGTTTTTTCCTTTTTATTCCTCCGTTTTTTCCGACTTCAGATTATCTTAATATTGCATTTTTAAACCCTGCATATCCTTAATTTTCTAACTTTTTAAGAAAGCTAACTGTTTAACCGTTGTTGACTGTATTCGATTTTTGTTTTTAGTAATAATATTACTAGAAATGGAAAAAACCCTTTCAATCAAAGTTGAAGTAGCGGCAATGGCTAAATATCTTCTAGCCATAATAGCTAAAATAGGGAATCGATGTTAATAGGTTTTCCACCGTAACAAAACGTTTGTCTTTGTTTTCAAAATTAGTTATTTTTTAAAATTTATTAATAGTTAAATAAATTAAAATTTTTAACTTCCTCCGCGGGGTTATTGGCTTTCGTTTAAATATATATTTAATTCCCTATCGAAATGCGTTTAGCTTTGGATATATTGCCTTCTTTTTATAATTTAACACCATTAAAAAAATTAGTTTTATATATTTGCTGTTGTATAAAAGATTAAATAACTTACTGGTTATATTCTTCGCGAAATAACGTTATAATGTCTTCCCGTATTGTCGGATAATGATTTAATAACCCGGAACCCTGACAATGGCTACTTTTATATATGGGGGTTAAAATAATCTCAAATAAAGAAGCTCGGTAGTTTTTAATTAATTCGTTATGTAATTTCCTTGGGAAATATTGGTTTCGTTTAAGACAGCCGTTATTAACCGCTGTAATTGAACAGTTAATAAATATAAATGGAGCCTATATATATTATTAATTTAAAATTATATACATATAAGAGGATTTTTTAAATTTTTTAATTTATTCGCATTCTTTTAGCTTTTCTGAAGCCACGGTTTGTATTAAAACTTTAATAATGGATTAAAAAGTAAAATAAAGTAATATAAACTAAAGTAAAAGTAAATAAAAAGTAAATAAAAGTACTGTAGTTATTAGTCATTTTGTAGTGACTAACTAACTAATGTAGTTAGTCTGTAGTTAGGGCACTGACTAACTAATGACTACAAGGTGTAGTCTGTAGTCTAACTAGGAGTCACTAATTCACAACCCTGACGCCTTCTAAGTTATATTAACTATGCCGAGCCGTGGAGCCAGCGGGCATAAGGTTCATCAAGGTCGAAGCTTGCCGGCAACCACGATTAAAGTAAGGCTTTGCGGGACTAAGGTATACAATCTATCCTAAATCGTGAAAACCACCGAGTAGTCAGGTTTTATAAATCCTTAGGTGTTTATATAGTTACTATTTGTATACGCGTCGTATTAAAACTTTTAAATATTTAATCGGAATTTGTATTTTTTTTAGTAAGTTTTCGTTATGTTTTTTGATTTTCTTATATGTGTTTAAACCTATTACCCGGGGTTGTAATTATAATTTGTAGTTTTTGGTTTTCTTATAGTTAGTTATTAATTACTGTAAATTTAGTTACGTTACTAACTAATTACTGTAATTTTAGCAAGGTACTAACTAACTAATGTAATTTTAATTAGATTACTAATTAACTACCCCCTAGTTAAATAAATCCGTAATTAAATTTGAAAAAAAGGATAAAAATGAAGAAAATTGTAAGTTTGAAAAGGTTTAAAAGGACCAATTTTTTAAAATTAAAATAACATAGTTATATATATATATAAATAACAATTTAGTAACTAATAGTTACTACAAAACTAATTACATGGGGATAATCTTAATCAAGGCATTAACTAACTAATGTAGTTTTAATCAGGCCATTAATTAACTACAAACTACAACTTGTACTTTGTAGTTAAACTATTAGTAACTAAATCATAACCCTGGTATTGCCTGTATTATCGCAATTTATTGTAAGCGTAAATTTTTTTTTGTTATTTGGTTACTTATATAATTAATATTAATGAATTTTTCCTTAAAAAATTTCATCAGTTGCTATAATAATAGGCTTTGCCGCTTTTCAAATTTTTAACTATATAATAATAAAATCGTATTTCGTTAAACTTTTATACAACGAACTTATCGTATTATAAATATTTTAGTTGTAATAAATAGGACAAAACCTTTATAATCCGTATAAACCTAAACTTAATAATAAGTAATATTAAAAAGTGCATATATTCGTGAAATGTTTTAATAATAATTATAATTTTTTTATCGGAAATAACGTAATTTAAGACTTTGTAATTTACATGAAAAAAGCGATATACTATAACTTATATTAAATATTTCTTTTTTTCAATTATTATGCTTAAAGTATGCTTTGATATACTAATTTTTAACTAAATTAACTGATTGAAGTTGTATGTAATTAATGTTAAATAATTCATAATACCTTCCTTTATTACGAGGTTGTGATTTAGTCACTACATTAGTCATTTCGAAGATGTGGGTAAAGACCTGTTAAAAATCGGATTTAAGACTAGAAGTTCGCAAATAACTATTAAAATACAGTTTTAAATAAAAAGAATACTCTAAGGCACGTTTTATATCTTTTACGCTAAAGCTTAATTTTTAATTAAAGATTAGTCATTTTAGTCATTCATTAGTCACCACTTTACTAACTACAGCCATTTTTCTTATTGTTAAAAATCCAGTTCTTTTCCAGGTTTAAAAAGATTTCGTCGCTTAATTGTTGAAATATCAGAGTATATGTAGCGAATTTAGAGTTTATTATAGCGCTTTAATTGAATTATTAAACTGTGTTTGAAGTGGTGACTACAGGAGTGACTAAGGATGACTCAATCAGAACCCTGCTTAATTTGCTAAACGGTTTATTTTGGTTTATAATATTGAATAAAACTTTTCTTTTTTTTTGAATAAATTGTGTTAAAGCTGTAGGTATCTGGCTAAAACGTTCAATAAATTTTAGATAGTAATAAAAAGTTTTAAAAAGTTCATAATCTTTTAACTTAACTAAATGTTACTTGATTTCGTATTATTACGAATTTCTTTAATGTTAACGTACTATATAAGCGAACGGCACATAGAAGCGAGCGAGACACTTTTTTGCCCATTTTAACGACAATTTCAAATGAAATAACCATAATATATTAAATTAATTTAAATTAATCTGATTTTTTATCGCTAAACGCCTTTATATCTTCTTTATAAATACCCGTATTATGTCCGGGCTTACCGTAGACCAGGGTTGTGATTGTAGTTTGTAGTTTTGAGTTTTTTTGTAGTTAGTTACTAGTTAGTCACTAACTACTATAGTTTTAGTCAAGCTACTAACTAACTACAAACTACATGTGACTAACTACAAAATAACTAAAAACTATAACATAAATTTTTATCTTTTAATTATCGTAAAATTTTTTTGCACTTTATATTTTACTTTTTCAATTTACATTTAAATTATACATTTAATAACTTTTTATATTTGTATCTATTTATAATTAGTATATTAATTTCGTATTATTTTAACGTCTCTCATAAACAAGTCGGATACATAAGCGAGTCGGACAGTTTTTGGTACCGTATAATAATTAATCCAAATAACTTAATCATAACATATTTATATGATTCAAATCGGCCGTATTCTTTGTCGCTAACTATTAGGGCCTAACACGTCAGAAGCTTAGAAAGGCGGTCGGGACAAGACTTAAACAACTCCGACCGAGAGATCACGTAACGCAGTTGGTCGAACTTGGTCGGTTCGACCACGTTTAACCGTTAGTCGAATAGGAAACGTTTAACCAGCATATTAATATAAGGATATATACATTCGTTAGATTCCATAATTAAATAACGATAGCATATAATATAACTTCGTTACCTAAAATATCTTTAATATTACGAAACGCAATTAAATTACTTATTTATTTAGTTACTTAAATTTTCATAATATTTTATTTATATAAACCTATACGTTTAAATTTAATAATTAATTAATTAACCTAACCGTTATACGTTTTAAGCTTTTGTTTAATAATACTGTTAAACTTTAAGCAATATTTAATATTATTAAAATATCAATTAATACGTAAAAACCGGCTTTTTAATAACTCCAGGTACGTATTCGAGCCCTAAAAAAAATTTAACAATTTGCCGACCAAATAACCGGTGCTACCCTAACAATTATTACCAAAATAAGACCCAAAAAACCGGAATCTTATAACGGAAAAAAAAAATTCATAAATTTTCCTTACCTAAATACGCGTTCACCTACGTTTCCTTAATATTAACAGCATCCCGGATCGAATCCTTACTATAAAAACATATCTTACCGGAAACGCGGCAAATTAATTTAAACCCATTATAAAAAATTACCTAAAAAGTACCGAAAATAATCGAAAAAAATCAACAAACGATATTTTCTCCTTATATAGCAGCTTCGAAAACAAACTCCGTTTTAACTTCGGCAATTTTAACGAAAAACGATTTACGGCAAAATTATTACGAATTCTCGAAATTTTTGTTAAACCAATAATTTGTTTATAAGCTAAACCTTATATAACGTTACCTCAAAATGCCTATAAATTTTAATATAATTTTATATTTATTAATGTTTTAATAAGTATTTTATTTATATATTAAATATGGAAATATCTTATTACTTTAAGACGTTAATATCGGGACCTTAAAACAAATTTATTAAAAAAGGGGGAAAGTTTTAATGGACGTTAAGAACGGAAGAAATCTTTTAACAGATTAAAGAAGTCATTATTAGTGAGCCAGTATTAATTATGGATGATTTAAGCCGTTTAGTGAAAATAAAATTTAATACGCTAAATTATACTTTAGGCGTAATAATTAGATAACAAAATAATTAAAATACATTATACCCCGTTGTTGTATTTTTATAAATTATAAAAACTTAAATTACGTTACGTTATTTCCGATAAAGAATTCATGGTTATTATTAATGCGTTTCGCGAGTTGAAACATTTTTTAAAGGTAATTAATATTAGGTTAAGGTTTATATGGAGAATAAAAATTTTACCCGATTTATTATAACCAAAGAATTTACGGCATATTAATTTTGTTACATAAAGAAATTAGCAAAATACGATTTCGTTATTATTTATATAAAAGGTTTTAAAAAAGGTAAAACCAATGGATTTAACAAACGATCTAACCTTAAAAAGAAAACGGTTAAAGTTAATCATATAGGTTTCGATATTACCGTAAAAAGATGGTTACGTTTACGACAAAGTGTGATAATACGGGTAATACTTTTAAATATAACGTACCACACAAGCTTACCGCTCACACAAGCTTACCGCTCGTTTTTGGCACCTCGTGACAACAAATTCCAATTAATCAACCATAATACGTTAAATTAATTTAAATTAATCGGATTCTTTGTCGTTAAACGTTTTTATAATTTCTTTATAAGTACGCGCATTATATCCGGGCTTGCCGCAAACGTTACTCTTTCGTTTCTTCGTTTTAAACCTTTTGCGACGATTATTTTCAGCCGTTATTAGCTGCATTTTTTTACTCTCTCTTTTTTTTCGGCCAGCAGAGCTTATTCTTTTTATATAATAAATATCCTATTTTCGTAAAAACGGTTATTTTTAGTTTTTCGACGCTTGCTTAAGATATAGTTAATTTCGCGCATTTAAGCGGTTTTTAATTTAAGAAATATAATTTTATGCCTAAATAATAATTAATTGTTAGTTAAAAAATTATTTTATTTAAGGATTTTTATCGGCGATTTACTTTATTTATTTATATACTAAACTAATTTTTTCAGAAAACGAGATTACTTCGGTGCCTAATTCTTCTTTTTTTGATTTAACAAACCGAAAAAGACCTCGAAATAACACTATAATTAACGATAATACATTTAAAGAAGACGAAGCTTATAACAGAATTTTAAACGTTATTATTAATAATAACTTATCGTTTAATATTTTAAATTCGGTTTCTTTCCAGGATTTATTATATTATTACAACCCGTAAGTTAAAACTTTTTTACAATTTAACGTTGTTTTATATTAAGCATATTAATTAATTACTTAATTTAATTTAGGAATTCCCCTATTATTAATCGATAAAAAATTAAAGCTATACTCGAAACGACATTTAAAAAGGCATTAACAACTTTTAACACCCAATTACAACAAAATTTAAATACTTAAGGAAAGTTTTCGATTATTTTCGATACTTGGACTTCGAATTCGAATACCCCATTTATGGGCGTTCTTATTTCATTTATCGATTCCGAATTTAACTTAATTTATAAATTAATCGGATTCGAAGATTTTCAAACCCACCATACAGCTGTTGCTATATTCGATAAATTCGAAATTATATTAAAGATTATCGCGTTTTAACCATGGATAATGTTTTCAGGCCAGTTATTTTTTATAACTCGTTTTAGATACTTTTATTAATAAAGCAACTAGTATAACCCGGGATAATGGCCGAGATAACGACGCGTTTATCGATCGATTCCAAAACGTTTATTTACATCAATACGAAAAAGAATTTATTAATAATATACGTTATATTGCCCATATTATTAATATTACCTTCAACGATATACTAAAAAAAATATATATCAAAAAACGAAGTTAACGATTTCCTTTCGAATTATGTAAATATTCAAATTCCCGGGTTACAAAATAACGAATTCCCAAAAAAAAAAAAAAAAGAAAAAAGAAAAAAAAGAAAATCCAAAAAGTAAGTTATATATTTATTTAGTTGTTTTTAAATTTAATTAACAAATTTATGTTAAATTTAATTAACCGAGTTCGGCGAATTACAATTTTAACAAAATATACGATTGATATTCGGCGAGAATTTCTTAAAGGAATTAACAAAGCAAAAAACGAAGGTTTATTAATAGAAAATTACGGGAAAAAAATTATACCCTTAAGTAAGTTATACCACTTTAAATACTTATATTTACGCATTTATTTACTAAAATCTCTTTTTAAATAACGCCACCCGTTGGAATTCGACATATACTATAATTAAAATGTTTCTTAAAGTAAAAAAACCTTTAAATTATATATCTCGAAATACCCAACATAACGAATTTAAACGAATTTATCCGAATAACCTAAATTGGTATAACTTACAAAAGTTATTACGAATATTCGAAATTTTCGTTAAACTAACGATTTATTTACAAGCTGAAGCTTATATAACTTTACCTCAAAGTACGTTAAAATTTTAATTATAATTATAAATTTATTAATAATTTATTAGGTATTTTATTTATATATCAAATTTGGAAAAATCTTATTACTTTAAGACACGAATACCGGGATCAATTAAAGGAAAAAGATTTACTTATAAGTTTAAAAGCTTTTATTAAAGCTTTTATTAAAGCTTTTATTTAACATATAATAGGCCCCAATTATTCGAAGTTTAATTACAGCTATTAATAATAGTTATAATAAATTAAATAAATATTTCCCAAACAAATTAAATAACGAATTAATTAACGAATATCGCCCTTATTTACTTGGGATTCTTTTAAACCCCATATATAAAAACAGCTATTTTCAAGGTTCCGGGTTATTAAACCATTATCCAACAATTCGAAAAAACGTTATAACGTTATTTCGCGAAAAATATAACCAATAAGTTATTTACTTAATAATGTTATTAAAGATTAATTATATAATTAACTTTTAAAAAGACTAAACAGCAAAAAAAAAAACCCAATATAACTAATTTATCTTTTACGAAATCCGAAAATAACCCTAACGACGATATATATATACAATCTCAAACGCATCTCGACGAAAAATTAAATATATATTTAAACGAAGGCCAATACCCCCGTGGAATAGGTTAAACAATTTGCTTATTTATAACTTAATTAATATTAACTTAATGTTAATATTTAAAAAATAACTAACTTTAAAAAAACAAATATTTTATTATGGTAAAAAACGAATCGACCTTGTTTTCCTATTTTAGCTATTATGGCTAGAAAATATTTAGCCATTCCCGCTACTTCAGCTTCGATTAAAAGGGGTTTTTCCATTTCTAGTAATATTATTACTAAAAACAGAAATCGAATACAACCCGAAACGGTTAAACAGTTAACTTTATTAAAAAGTTGGAATATTAAAACATAAAAACGTTGGAAACGCAAAAAAAAAAATATGAAAGCCGAAAAAACGGAAAAATAAAATAAGGGATAAAAGTTGTTATTTACTTTTTAACAATAAAAAATAAAAACCCCATATTATATGGGATAAATACATTTAACACGATTTTAATTTATATTTATTAATAACGATTAAATAAATAATTATTAAAATTAAACAATACAGTTACAAAAATAAATTAACGTTATTTGGATATAATTTACAATATAATATAACATTATTATTTAAAAAGCTTTTAAAAATTTCTTAATTTAAATAACTGTAGTTAGTTAGTGACTAACTAATAACTAACTACAAAAAAACTAAAAACTACAAACTATAATCACAACCCTGATAACTATTATTAATCGCACAATAACCAGAAGATTTTATTGTAATAAACCTTATTATTAAACTTTTTTATTAAAAATTTAGTTACGGGTATATATTATGGTAACATTTTCGTAATTGTTAATCGATTTATTTCAATTTTTTTTTTTTTTACTTCATAATAAAAATGCGAATATTAAACAAATGACATATATCTTTTCCAGGAATATTTTTTAACGTATATGGGTTATTTTACGAAATTATTTTAAATAAAGGTATAACGTTTATTTTTAGGTTTTGGTAAAGCCTGATAGTATAAATCGCCTTAAATTATAAATTATTTAGTACGTTTCGACAGTAACTAAATTAATAAACGGAATAACACAATTACACGCTAAAAACGTATTTAAACTATCATATTAAGTACGAATAAAATAGCTAGGTTAAGAAATTATCTACGGCTTAAATAATTTATAATATAAGTCATTACAAAAGTATTAAACAACCCCGTTAATAATTAATTATAAGTTTACCTCAAAAGTTTATCAACAAATATAAAAAGGTGGTTTATTTAATATTAAAGTTATTCTTACGTTAAAATAATTTAAATAGTTATAACGTCGGACACAAGCTTGTCGGACACATAAGCTCGTGGGACACTTTTTGGCATTACGTAACAACAATTTCAACTTAATCGGATTCTTTTTCGCTAAACGTATTTACAGCTTTATTACAAATACGCGTATTATGTCCGGGCTTGCCGTAAACGTCACACTTCCGTTTTTTGTCGCAACCTTCTTACGACGATTACCTTCGGCCATTACCAGCTGCGATTATTTACTACCACCTTCCTTCGTAGCTATAAAAGTTTATACTTTCTTTCTAGTAAATATTTTTAATTTAAAAAACATTGATTTTTAATTTCCCGGAGTTTATTAAGAATATAATTCGTTTCGCGTAATAAGCCGTATTCCTTTCGAAATAAAAGCCGTTTTCGTATAATAATATTAAATTATTTTTTATTGACAAATTAACCGATTTAATTATTTTTACTAACGAATTATTTTGGTAATTTTTAATTTTCGTTTTTGCAAATAACGTTTTTATGAGGATATTTTACTAATATTCTTAAAAGTTTTCGCAACTAAGGAAGTAAAGAAATTAATAAAAATAAATAAAAAATCGGCCAACATAAATATAACTAAAAAATTTAATTCCGGAAAAACGCTATTAAAATTGAATAAAACGAAATTAATTACGGCGAATCCGGATATAATATTATCGGTTATTATAATATTTTTTAACGCGTTATGGAAACCGGCGATAAAATCGTTTTTAATAATATAAATAACGTAACGTCACATACAACTTTCAATAAATAACGAATAAACTCATTTTAACGGAAAAAAACAAAACATGTCGAAAAGTTAAAATTAAAAGAAATTCATAAATATATAAAATAAAATAATATCGTAATTAACGTAATAGTTTTCGAATTTTATCGAATAGCAATTTTTGTCACCGTTAAAAATAAAAAAACGTTTCGATTTTTCCGTACGCATTCGAATATATTAATCGAAATATTAAACCACTTTTAAATCCAATTTATTTATCGTTTAACCGTTATCGCTTATATTAATTTCCTAATTAAATAAAAATAAATTATTAGGAAATTAACAAAAAAAGTAATTTTTCCCGATAAGGATAATAAATAAAAATAACGCCCCACATAAGCGAACCGAATGAATTTTCGCACATTTTAACCACCCAACATTAATTGTCCATTTCTCAACACTAACAATATGGAACAGCTTATAAAAAGAACCGAAAATTAACTTAACCATTTAAACTAAAAAACGAACGCCAAAACTTAATAATGAGACATATAATTTTACCTACTAAATCGCTCAAATTACATTATATAACCAATATAACGATATACGCGCCCAAACCGATAATACTTTTAAATTACAGAAATTAACGTTAACTAAAAAAAATCGTTTATCGAATAAATCCTTAATTTAAATACGCGAACATTTCTTATCCGGCGTTAACATGTTAACAATATGGCGAATTTGCTACTTATATAACGTACCGCGAAACGCGTTAAAGTTAACGAAATAACCAATTTTATTAGACGGTAAGAAAAATTCGAAATACGTTTAAATCGAAAAATAAATTATTAAAAAGGTTTATACGAAAATTTAAAAATATTTCGTAAATAATTTCAGTTTATTTGGGTTATAATCGTAAAATACGATATTACCATAAAAATTTACAATTTCGACGAAAAAAAAACTTTTAATAAAGTTTTTTATAACAACTAATATACTTATTATTAATACTAAAAAACGTAAAAAACCTAAATAAACTTAATAAAAAAATCGGATTTAATTCATAATAATATAAATTATTAACTTTTAAAATTAGGCCCTACCCCTATTTATTATCCTTACCGGGAAAAACCACCTTTTCCGTTCATTCGCTAATAACCCACTTCTATCCAGCTAAAAAGTTATTATAAACGACAACGGTTAAACGATAAATAAATTAAATCCCAATAAATCGAACAATTCGATTAATATATTCGAACGCGTACGAAAAAATCGAAACGTTCCCCCATTTTCGACAACCACGACAACCACCATTCAATAAAATTCGAAAAATACCACGCTAATTACGACATTATTGCATTTTACATACCCCCGTATTCCCCTTATTTACCCCAACCTTTTAACGTATTTTACCCCTCCCCATTAAAACGCGCTTATTAGTTACATATCGAAAATCTTATACAACGTTACGTTATTTATATTATTAAATAAAATTTTATCGCCGATTTTTATAACGCGTTTAAAATTACCATAACGATTAATAATATTAAATCGGAATTCACAAAAACAAAACTTATTATATCCGATTTTAATCGCATTTTTTCCGAATTACAAATTCTAATTATACCTATATTAACCATTTTTCTACTTTTATTAACTCCGTTATTTCTCAACCTACTAAAATATTTAAAAATATTACCAAAACGGCTTAATAAAAACCTTTTTTATAAAAAAAATTATTAAAGTAATTCGCTAACGAAAATAATTAAATCGGGTAATTTTTTAATAAAAAATAACTTAATATTATTATACGAAAACGTTTTTTTTTGGGAAAAGATACGGCTTATTATACGAAACGAATTATATCCTTAATAAACGCCAAAAAATTAAAAATAAGCGTTTTCCCCCAAAAATTTTATTAAAAAAATATAAACTTTTATAATTACAAAAAAAATAAATAAACAATCGCCGCTAATAACCGCCGAAAATAATCGTCGCAAAAAAGTTTAGACGAAAAAACGGAAATATGGCGTTTACGGTAAACCCGGATATAATACGCGTACTTATAAAAAAGATATAAAAGTATCTAACGACGAAAAATTCGATTAATTTAAATTTATTATTGCGAAATGCGAAAATCCATTCGGTTCGTTTATACATTCGGTTCGCTTATATGGGACGTTAAGGCCTAATTTTAAAAAATATTAATTTATATTATTATAAATCATTTCCGATTTCTTTACTAAATTTATATAATTTTTTTTAGGTTATTCGGTATTAATAATTATGATATTCGTTATTATAAAAAACTTTATTAAAATTGTAATTTTATCGAAATTATAAATATCATTTTTAATAAAACTGTATTTTACGATAATAACCCGAATAAACTTAAATTATTTGCTAAATATCATTAAATTTTCGTATAATATTTTTTAATAAATAATTTTTCGAAATAATCGCGTTTTAAATATTTTTGGCCGTTTAACAAAGTTCGACGCCTAAATAACCTCGACGCATTCCGTGATACGTTAGGTTAATAATAAATTCGCCATATTTTTAATATATAAAAACCGGATAAAAAACGGTTACGTATTTAAGTCGAGGTTACGTTCGATAATCGATTTTTTTTTCGGTCGCCGTTAATTTTCGCAAATTCGAGATAATATCGGCTTGGGGAGGTTTGCCGTAAATTCGGTTTTACAAAACAAATAAAAAAACGTTATAAATAAACCCAAAGGGTTTGAAATTAAAATTCGGGGTTCGTTTTTTAACCTAAATGGCTAGGTTTATTCTGCCTTTTTTTATAAGGCGTTCCATAATATGGGTGCTGAGAAATGGACGATTGAAAATAAGTCGTAAGAATGGCTAAAAAAAGGGTCCGACGAGCTTATGTGTCTAACGAGCTTATGTCCGGCGGTATTAAGAAATAAAAATAGAATTAAAGTTCGTACATAACTAAATAAAAATATATTATAATTAAAAATAATTAAAAGGATTTACCTTTAAACGAGAAAAACTGTTTACTTAACCATTAAAAATATACAAATAAAACGCCGAAATTAAATGTTCGATATTAAATATATTAGCCTTCTCAAAATTATTAAAAAAAATTTGGAAAATAATTATTAATTAAAGTTACCGCTTAAGGTTAAATTCCATTTATTTTTGCATATATCCTTATTTAAATTAGTAGCAGATATAGTTATGGTAAATAGTTAACAACATGACGAAAAAATAAAAAACGAATAAATATATACGGGAAAAACAATGCTTAATATAAAAAAAGTAAACGAACGTACCTAGTATTTAATTAAGTAAAAAGATTACTTAAATTCCGACAATATTTGGGAACACGCAAAAAACTTTATAAACGCCTAACGTTTGTTAAAAAACTTTTATTAACGACATTAAGGTTGCGGGGATTGAAAAGATTCCAGTTACTATCGTTAAAAGATAGTTATATAATTACTGCGGCTAAGGACTAGTTGGTTGGGTTAGGAGGAGGCGCAGGTAAAGCGTTTTTT
Source organism: Monosporascus sp. GIB2 (assembly GCA_004155935.1). NCBI lineage: Eukaryota > Fungi > Ascomycota > Sordariomycetes > Xylariales > Monosporascus > Monosporascus sp. GIB2. The sequence continues at coordinate 109,352 of QJNV01000155.1, forward strand.
TATTCTTACCGCTTTTACTTTTTAAGCTTATTTAAATTCTTGATCCCGCGACGAATTATTTTAGACGCTTTTTTACGAAACGCTTTTCTTAAACAACAAAGGTGCTGTAAACGGGATAAAACTTTTAAAAACAAAGTTTTTATTTCCTTCTTTTTCTTTTTAATTTTATCCTTTTCGCGCGATACGCGAGTTATTAAGTAAGTTAGCAGGGAAAAAAACGTTACGGAAAACGTACTGGCTTGGGAATTTACCCCGCCGAAATCGCAGTACGAGTACTTTTTATCCCTATAGAAATTATAATAAGTTTTATTTTCAGCGATAATATAGTAAAAATGGTTGGTACGAAAATAAACAGTACAACGAAGCATGTTTCTACCTAAGTTGTTAATAAAAAAGATAAAACCTAGCAACGGCTAGGATTAATAATACGCTTCTTACGTTTAGAAAAACGGTTGGATAAAGTAAAATGATATATATATATATATAAAAGTTACTTACTTAAGAAATAAACCAACTGGTTTTTAAGAATAAAGATTTTTTTTTAAAAAAGGGGAAATCGCAAGGTTGTTAATGTAATTTGTAGTTTTTAGTTTTTTTGGTAATTAGTTATTAGTTAGTCACTAACTACAGTAGTTTAATCAGGCTACTAACTAACTATAAAAAAATTAAAAACAATTATATTGCTTTTTAAATAATTATTTATTAAATAGTTATAAATAAATATAAATTAAAATTGGATTAAATATATTTATCGCATAAAATCTGGGTTTTTAGTTTTTTATTTTTATAAAGTAAATAATAACTTTTATCCCTTATTTTATTTTTCCGTTTTTTCGGCCTCCATATTTTTTTTTCTTACGTTTTTAACGCTTTTATATTTTTAATATTCCAACTTTTTAATAAAATTCACTTTTTAACCGTTTCTGTTTATATTCGATTTTTGTGTTTAATAATAATATTACTAGAAATGAAAAAAACCTTTTTGATTGAAGTTGAAATAGCGGGAATAGTTATTATCTTTTAGCCATAATAGTTAAAATAAAAAATGAGGTCGATTTATTTTGTATTATAATAAAACGTTGGTTTATTTAAAGTTATTTATTATTTAAATTTTAATATTAAATTAATATTATTTAAGTTATAAATAAACAAACTATTTAACTTATTTCATAAAGGTAATAGCTTTTGTTTAAATACATATTTAACTTTTCGTTGAAATACGTTAAAGATTATATATATATATCGTCGTTAGGGTTATCTTCGGATTCCGTAAAAGATAAGTTAGTTATATTGTTTCTTTTTTTATTATTAACCTTTTTAAAAATTAATTATATAACTAATATTTAAGAATGTAATTAAGTAAATAGTTTACTGGTTATATTTTTCGCGAAATAACGTTATAACGTTTTCCCGTATTGTTGGATAATAATTTAATAACCCGGAACCTTGAAAATGGCTGCTTTTATATATGTAGTTTAAAAAAATCCTAAATAAATAAGGTCGATATTTTTAATTATTCGTTATCTAATTTTCTTGAAAAATACTTGTTTAATTTAATATAACCATTATTAATAGTTGTAATTAAACTTTAATATTTGGGGCCTGTTTTTTATATATTAATTAAAAGCTTTATTTAACTTTTTTTAACTTATAATTAAATTTCTTTCGTTTAATTTATTCCGATTTTCGCGTTTTGAAATAATAAGATTTTTCCAAATTTGATATATAAATAAAATACCTAAAATTTTTTTAATAACAATATAATTATAATTAAAACTTTAACATACCTTAAGGTAAAGTTATATAAGCTTTAGTTTGTAAATAAATAGTTAATTTAACGAAAATTTCGAATATTCGTAATAATTCCTATAAGTTATACCAATTTAAGTTATTTGGATTAATTCCATTAAATTTATTATGTCAGGTATGTCGATATATATAATTTAGAAAGTTTTTTAAGTTAAGAAATATTTTAATTATATTATACCTCGAATTCCAATAAATGGTATTATTTAAAAATATTAATAAGTAAATATGTATATATAAGTATTTAAAATGATATAACTTACTCAAAGGAATGAATTTTTTCCGTGATTTTCGGGGAATAAAACTTTCGTTCTTTATTTTATTAATTCATTTAAGGTAGTTTCGAGGAATATTATTTGTATATTTGGTTAAAATTCCAATTCGCGGAATTCGATTAATTAAACATAAAAATATATACATATATAAATATATAACTTACTTTTTTGATTTTCGTTTTTTCTTTTGTGAATATTTCGTTATTTCGTAACCCGGAAATTTGAATATTTATATAATTTAAAAAGAAATCGTTAATTTCGTTATTTAATATATATTCTTTTCATATATCGTTAACAATAATATTAACAGTATACGTAATATAACGTATGATATTAATAAATTTTTTTTCCACATTATTATAACAAAACGGTTTGAAATCGATTAATAAACGCGTCGTTATGGCAGGTATTAGCGCGGGTTAGATTACTTTTTTATTAATATAAAATTTAAAATAAAAAGCGTTCTAAAAATAAGTAACCTAAAAACATTATCTATTATTAATATTAGATAACCTTTTAAGATAAATTCGAATTTATCGAATATATCAACAGTTATATAGTAAGTTTGGAAATTTTCTATTCCGATTAAATTATAAATTAAATTAAATGCGGGATCGATGGAAAAAAATAATAACGCTCATAAATAATATTTTCGAATTAAAAGTCCAAATATCGAAAATAATCGAAAAGTTTCCTAAAGTATTTAAATTTCGTTATAATTAAATGTTAAGAGTTGTTAATGTTTTTTTGTACGTAGCTTTAAATATAATCTTAATTTTTATTCGGTTAATAATTAGTGAATTTTTGTATATAATTTATAAATTAGCCGTAATTTTGAGCAAAAGGTTAATACAAAATGCAAAAAATATAATTTACGCGTTATAATATTTTAATAAAGTAAGAAAAAAATCGGATTTTAAAATATTAAACGATAAGTTCTTACTAACAATAACGTTTAATATTTATTATAGGCTTTTTTTCCTTAAAAGTATTATCGTTAATTAAGGTATTATTTCGGGCGTTTTTTCGTATAGTTAAACTGAAAAACGAAAAATTAGGAATTAAAATAAATTCGTTTTTTAATAAGTAAAATTTTAATATTGATTATAAAGTTTAAATTCATAATTAATATACAAATAAATATAATTTGCATTTTTTTGGTTTTTTGCGTTTCGGTTTTTTTTTCGTTATAAGCAATTATTGGATATTTAGATGTATAATTACGTTAAAAATTCGAAGCTTAAAAACGTTTAACATTAATTATTAATTTATAATTGCAATTAAAAATTTAAGTTAATTTAACTAAATAATGATTTAAATTAAAATTTTCAATACATCTATAACTTCGAAATATAGGAAATAATTATTTTTCGAGGTTTATTAAATTCGATAGGTAATAAAGTTCGTGTAAACAATCGGTGTTTAAATATTTAAATAAAAAACTCGTTATCAGGGTTTAATTTAGATTAGGTTTATTTTCGTCGGCGATTTTATTCGATGTTAGTTCAGAAATTTCAAAAGTTATTTTTAATAAAATATTAATAATCACGTAAAATAATATAAGGCAATAATAAAGTTATTGTTAGTAAAGTTACATAATTATGTAATTAAAACAAAGAAATTTTTAAAATAACATAATAAAGTATTCGGTTGTTTTATAAAAATCTATCTTTATTAATAAAAAAAGAGAATAAATATTAATCTATAATAAAAAGGTAGGAAATATTACGGTAAAATAATTAATATATAATCCGGATTACGCAATTATTAATTCATAATTATTAATTTATAAAAGTATAGTTTTCAAAATTGTATTAACATTAAGGTTTTTATTTTTAATTTAAAGCTTTAAAGTCGGTTTAATATATTGTTATATTCAGCCTATCATTTATATTTTTGGGTTTGTTTAATATCGTTCTTTAACCCTTGCGGATATACTATCTTTTATTTAAGTTTAAAACTTTTATTATTATTATTATGTTCGGTATAACTATATGTCGAATAATGAAATATATATAAGTTATTTTTATTATTATACTATATGTTGCTTTAATAATTTTTATTACAGTATATAAACATATTATATTATAAAGATTTTTTTTATTAAGTATATATGCTAATAAATATTAAAAGAAATTGGTTTTTATTATTATATCTATAACGCTAATTTTAAAACAAGTTCGATTAATGAACTACTTTTTTAACGGAAAACTATATATAATTTATTGTATTACACTAAAAGGTACGATATATACATTTATATATATGTACCTTATTAACCTTAATTCAAATATTAAAAAGCAAATACGAAACCGAATAACGATAACGGAAAGCGAAAAACTAAGGATTATAAAGGATATGAAAAGGAAAATAAAACAGAAATTAAGGTTTTATACTCATAAAACATGTTTTTAAAAATTACATATAAAAAGATTATATAAAGGCATTTGTAACGTACGTTAGGTAATTTGTTTAAAAAAGAATTTGAGGCAAAATGATAAAAACTATATATATTTACTATTAATATTTTTTAAAATTTAAAAATAACCAAGATAAAATTGTAATTTTTAGGTTTTGGGGAGTTAATCGCTAACTACATGTAGTTAGTTTTAATTAAGGCACTAATTAATTACAGTAATTTAGTCAGGATACAAACTAACTACAAACTACAACTTGTAGTTTGTGGTTAAACTATTAGTAACTAATTAACAACCCTGGGAAATCGTATTAAGACCTAACGCACTTAAAGGCTTGCAAAACGGTCGGAACAAGATGTAGGATACCGCCGACCATAAGAGTACGTAATATAATTAGTTAAATATAGTCGGTTCGATTACGACAAGTTAATAAACGAACTTAATCGATTATCTGGCGAATAAAAGTTGTTTAATTACTATATTAGGATAAGGATAACGTAACACATATATAAGCGCAACATATATATATATAAGCACAACACTTTTTTTGACACATTTTAATTACTTATTTTCAATTATTTATTTCTTAATACTAGTATTATGGAACGCCTTATAGAAGAAGCGAAAATAAATCTAGCTATTCAGGCTAAAAAACGAAGCCCGAAACTTAATTATGCGATACTTAATTTTATTTATGGAGGTACCCATTTTTCCTTATATGCCCGATATAATAGTAAATTTTTTAAAACCGATATTATCTTTAATTCGCGAAAATTAACGCAGACCGAAAAATAATTAATTATTAACTAAATTTTTAACTTAAATGCGCAAATGCTTTTTGTTCGGCGTTAATACGTTGAAAATATAGCGAATTTGTTACTTACCCAACGTACCGCGAACTACGTTGGGGTTAATTAAGTATTTAATTTTGCTAAACGGTAATAAAAATTCGAAACGCGTTAAAATCCAAAAATAAATTATTAAAAGATTTTATTCGAAAATTTAAATGTATTTCGTAAATGGTTTAAGTTTATTCGGATTACAATCGCAAATACGGTATTGTAAAAAAATAGTTATAATTTCGACAAAATTAAGTTTTTTAATTAAATTTTTTTTGTAATTAATATAATTATTATCAATATTAAAAAACGTGGAAAACTGAAATAAGTTTACTAAGGAAATTAGAAATAATTTATAATAATATAAATTATTAAATTTCAAGGTTAGGTCCTACCTTTCTTTATTATCCTTACCTGAAAATACTTTTTTCTCCGTTAGTTCGCCCATACCCCATTTTTACCCGATTAAAAAATTATTATAAACGATAATAATTAAATAACAAATAAATTATATTTAAAATAAAACCAATATTTTAACTAATATATTCGAACGCGTACGAAAAAATCGAAACGTTTTTTTATTTTTACCGGTTCCGAAAGTTATTATTCGATAAAATTCGACAAATATTACGTTAATTACAATATTATTATATTTATATACACGTGCATTTTTCGTATAAGTTTTAACTTTTTAACATATTTTTTTTCCTTTAAAACGTATTTATTCGTTATATATCGAAAGTTTAATATAACGTTATTATACTTATATCGTTAAAAAGATTTTCCTTGCCGGTTTTTACGACGCGTTTAAAATTACTATAACGTCCATATAATGGCTAGGCTAGTTAACCAACTATTAAACTTACACGTACGGGTTTATGTTAACAGAAGTACTGTGGGCATTTAAGTAATTAAAAAATAACTTAATTACGTTTCGTAATACCAAGGGTATTTTAGGTAACGAAATTATATTGCAAGCTGTCGTTATCTAGCAATAAAATAACGAACGTATATAATTTTTACTAACTTATTAAATTACTTCTAATAAGTTAGTAATCCGGTTTAGTAGATTATTTTTAATAAGTTAATAATCCGGTTTCACTGGATTACTTTTAATAAATTAATAATCCAGCACGTAACCTACCCCACTAAGCGTTTTTAATTTCCCGTTTATGGCCATTTTTGGAAACCGTAACGTATGAAGTTATAACACAATCTCCCCTTTCTACAAAATCTTGCCCTTAAAATTTTTCTTTTTTTTTTAGTAAATCCTTCCGTACGTGCATAAGTTATTATGTCTTCGCGTATTTCTAAACCTCGATCTCCTAAACCCGTTTAGCGTATTACTTTAGCTAACTTAATTAATATGAAAAATTTTGACATTATGCCTTATTCCTTTTATTCCGTGCGACATTTTCCGTATAAAACAATAAAAAAAAAGGTTTTACGTTATCGGGAATATTCGCCGGGGCCGTTTTTGTAATAATACTAGCGTTCCTATTACAATAATTAATCGTTACGCGGCAAAAGCTAAACGTTTAAAAGAAAAAAAACTAACTGCCGACAAAACCCTAGCCAAATCCTTAGCACGCCTTTCCCGCATACCCCACTAACGGCAACATCACCAATCTAAAAATACGAAATTGGTTAACCATACCCTCTAGTTTTTAAACGAATAAAACGACGAATTTTTTCCCGTCATAACTATTTAAACCTCGGGGGGCCTAAACGTAATCGATTAAAGCACCGTAAACCACGGGTCGGTATTAGATATAAACTAGAATAATATCATTCCTAACGGTTTAGTTATTATTAATGAAAATGAATTTTTTAACAACCGTTAAACGTTCATAAAATTCCTTAGGGTTATTAAGTACTTTCGAAATCCGGGTAATTCTTTTATTTAATTAAGTATTAGGTAAGTCCATTAATTTTTCGTATGTTAAGGATTTTCTCCACCTTATATACTTATTCGTCTTCCACTTTTACGTCGTTTTATTTGGTATATGCCTTAATAATATCTGCTGCTAACTTAAATAAGAATATATAAAAAACTGGATAAAATTTAACTTTAAGTAACAACTTTGATAAATAACTAATTTTTAAGGTTTTTTATAGTAATTTTATAAGGGTTAATATACTTAAAGCTAAAATTTTAACTTTAACGTTTCATCTGGATGTTTTTAGTAACTAAGCAAATCATTTTTCCTTTTAAAAAGGTTAATTCTTTTAGCCGTTTTTAATTATAATATTACTTTTTTGAATTTTGTATGAACTTAAGCTTTATCTTCATTTCTTAATGCAATTACTTAAGTTATTTTAACGTAAGGATAATTTTAACATTAAACGAGGTTTTCTATACTTTTTTATAAACTTTTAAAATTAAAAGAAAATTAATTATAAACGCGGTTATCTTACTATTTTCATAATAAATAGTATTGTAAATTACTTAAACTATTAATAACTTTTTAATTTAATTATTTGAGTCGTAATTATTGTAATATCGTAAGTACGTTTTTAATATTTAGTTTTATCGCTTTATTTACCCGTTTATCTAAGGTCAAAATATATTAAATAACTTATGATTTAGGCCAATTTATGCCATTAAACTTTGCCAAATCTTCAAGGTAAACGTTGTACCTTTATTTAAAATAATTTCATAGGGTAATTCCAGGGTTGCAAATTAGTAACTATATTAGTTTTGTGTAGTTTTTGTTATAAAACCGGCGGTATAAAATCAACCCATCAAATATACCTAACGTAAAAAATTGCATTAATACCTATACTCTATGTTTATATTTTAACTTTCGTTGTATATTTTTAGCTCATAAAACTAGAAAGATATATCCATTTTCGTAAAGTTTTTTCTTGCAGTTAGTACATACATGCTAACTACAGAAGAATATTAAAAATTTATATAATATCTAAAAATACCTTTATCGTTTAACAGCTTAAAATTATAAAATGAATGTTAAAATATTAACCTAAAGTATGTGTATCTACCTAATTTTTTATTTTTAAGTAATTATAATCGGTTGGTTTTATACCCCTGGTTTTATAAAAAAAACCTACAAAAAACTAATGTAGTAACTAATTTGCAACCCTGGGTAATTCGTACATATTAAAAATATTTCTGAAAAAAACATATACCATTTATTTAACGGTAGTAATTTCGTTATACGGTAAAAAATAACAAAAATTTTTAAAATCGATTTACGATTACGAAAACATTATCATAATATATACCCGTATTTAGATTTGTTGATAAAAAAAGTTTGGTAATAAAATTTATCATAATAAAATTTTATGGTCGCCCTGCGATTAATAATAGTTATAAATTTCGGTATAGTTTATATCGTCATATCTTGGCCTTAACTCAAATATCGTATTAGTGTAAACTTTTTCGTATTATATTTTTTATTTTAAAGAAGTAATAAGTACGTTAAAAGCGTTTTAACGTTTTATAATTCCTTTAGTATTTATGTAATTAATATTCGTAAATTTTCGTACCAAACCTTTTTAATATTTTATTAGGATTTATAACTTATTTATTTATTATTACAAAGTATCATTATAAATCTTAATTTTTTAATATAACGTACCACACAAACTCACCGCTCGTGTTTTGGCACCTCGTAACTACCCAACTTTAATTATTTATTTCTTAATATTAACAATATAGATCGGCTTACAAAAAAGAACGGAATAGACTTAGCCATTTAGGCTGAAAAACAAAACCTTAAACTTAGTTATAAACGTTTATATTCGATATATAACGTTCCCGGATTTACTTTAAAAAACCGATATAACCAGGATTATAATTATAATTTGTAGTTTTTAGTTTTTTGTAATTAATCACTAGTTAATCACTAGCTACTATAGCTTTAATCAAAGCACTAACTAACTACTAACTATATGTAATTAATTACAAAAAACCTAAAAACTACAATAAAATTTTTAAAGTTTATATTATTATCAAAGTTTCTCTTTAGTTTTATTTAAAGCTATTTATAATTTACAAAAAAATATTCAAGTTTTTGTATATACGGTATAAGTAATATATATTAAATTTTTAAATTACCTTTATATTAAAATCTTGCCTATAAATTTAAAATCGGTTATTAATTTCCATTTTAATATAACTTTTTTTTATATTTACTATATATTCTTAATGTAAGGTAATTAATTTAATTATAGAATTATAATGTTAAAAAATCGATTATGTTACAATTTCCGCCTATATCTTAGAAGTTATATGCGCTTAAATTCGGTTAATTTTCCCTTTTTAAAGTTTTACGCTTAAGTTAAGAATCGTTAATTAATATATAAACAAACTATATATTTTTATATATTTATTATATAATTTTACTTACGGGTAACTAATTTATTCGCATAACTATAAACTCAACAAAATTAAATTTTTTAAAATTTTCATTTATATCTTATAAGTTATAAACCTTTAAAACCGGTTATTTATTCGTTTTTTATATCATATATATTAATTAAAAATCCTTACTTACTATATTAATACATTTAATACTTATCTATAAGGTTATAATTTAGTTACTAATAATTTAACTACCAAAATACATGTTGTAATTTATAGTTAGTTATTTAACTAAACTAATTACATACAATTAGTAATTAACTTCAAAAACACTACAAATTATAGATTTTGTTTTAGTTATTTTATAATTTAAATAACTACATATATAATAGGTACGTATGGGATATTTTTAATTACAATTACTTTTAAAATTGAAATATATCATAAAAACAAAAAACAAAAAAAATATGTACCGACGTATTAAGTATAAATAGAAAATTTAAAAACTTGTATTTTGTTTACCTTATAACTTTGCAAATAAATTTAGGCAACGGTAATTAAAAATACATTACAAATATGTATAAACATTTAATTTATTAACATATTAACTAAAAATTTTAAATTTATAACTATAATTTATATATACTAAATAACTAACCAAATTTAAAGTAATGTAATTAATAAAGCATTAATGAAATTTTTGAAAAAATTAATTTCTTTAAATTTCTAATTACGCGATTAACTTAACTAACGGCAAATAATATTAAATAATAGGTATAAAACAATATAATATTAGTTAATATATTAATTTACGATTTTTGACTTATACGCAAAATTTTAAAAACGGAAAACCAACAGATCTTAAACGAATATAATATATAAGGTATAAACGAAAATTTTAATATAGTCCACTTTTTAAATTTTCTAATTCCGTAAATAAATTATCTACTGTTAATTAAAACCATTTTATAAGTATGCAAAAACTTTACCTTAAAAAATTAACCAAAAATCTTAAACTTATACGTAAGATTTTAAAATAGGGAAAATTTCCGAAATTTTATTTATACTATTTATATCGTACAAATAAAAACTTTAAATAAAATGTTTTTTTAATTTTATATTTAAGGAAATATGAAATTAATATATTAATTACAAATCAATACAAGTATTAATAGTTATAAAAGGCATAATTTAAATATAAATTAACATAATAAAATAAAAATTAAGAAAAAATTTAACGATAAGAAAAAAAAATTTGTTATAATTTTTAGTTTTTTTAAATTAGTTACATATAGTTTGTAGTTAGTTAGTAACCTGATTACAATTACAATAATTAATTAATAGGTCGATTAAAACTATAGTAATTAGTAACTAACTAGTAATTAATTATAAAAAACTAAAAACTACAAACTACAATTATAACCTTACTTATATATAGTTGTAACTTATTGTTAAATACCGGTTCCTAATTTATTCGCGAAATTATATAATTAACAAAATAAGATTTTTAAAACTTTTATTAATATATTAAAAGTTGTAAATTATGTTATGTGTTAATAGTTTTTTAATTTTATGTTATAATTTAAATTTCAAAGTTATTATAATTAAAAACGCTTATTTAAACGTATTATTTACTTATTTGTTTAAATTTAAAACTAACTAAGATAAAATCTGTAGGTTTTAGTTTTTTTGTAGTTAATCACGAACTACATGTATTTAGTTTTAGTTAGGGCACTAACTAACTATAGTAGTTTTAGTCAGGCTATTAATTAACTACAAATTACAAGTTGTAGTTTGTAGTTAAATTACTAGTAACTAAATCATAGCCCTGGATATAACGTATAACTTCCCGAACCGACATTGTCTTTAATTCGCGAAAATTAACGCCGACCGAAAAGAAATTGATCGTTGACCGTATCCTCGACTTAAATACGTAAACGTTTCCTATCCGGCGTTAACATATTAAAGATATGGCCAATTTGTTATTTACGTAACGCGTTATAAAACGCGTCGAAGTTAATTAGGTAACTAACTTTATGAAATAGCAAAAAAAACTCGATACGTATTTAAATCGGAGAATTAATTATTAAAAGATATTATATGAAATTTTAAAGATATTTCGCAAATAATTCGATCGTATTCGGTTTATTATCGGAAAATACGGCATTATAAAAAAAGATATTTACAATTTCGACAAAACTAAATATTTAATACGGTTTTTTATGGTAATAGGCATAATAATTATTAATGCCGAAAAACGTTGAAAATTTAAATAAGCGTATTAAAAAAATAATAAATTAAAAAAATAATTTATAATTATTTAAATTATTAATTCTTAAAGTTAACTTATACCGCTATTTATTATTATTATTATAAGGAAAAAATACCTTAAAATTTAATTCCGCGATAGATTCATTATTAATAACCGGGTAAAAAATCATATTAAATAATAATAATTAAATAATAAACGAATTAAGTTTCAAGTAAATTTAAGATTTCGATTAATATATTTAAACACGTACGAAATAATTGAAACATTTCCTTATTTTTAACAGTTACGAAAGTTATTATTCGATAAAATTCGAAAAATATTACGCCAAATACGATATTATTACGCTAACGCATGTTTCGTATAAAATTTATTTTTAACGTAATTTTTTTTCTTATAACGCGTTTATTCGTTATATATCGAAAGTTTAATACGATATTATTATACTTATATCGCTAAAAAAAATTCCTTATTTAATTTTTACGAGGCGGTTAAAGTTATTATAACGTCCGATAATATTTAATCTGGATTTGCCGTAGTTAGTTTCGTTTTATTTAATGTTAATACCCTTTTTCTAAGTTCGAAATTTTTCTAATTATATTTACGCCGACCGTTTCCCCCTTAATTTCCGCCGGTTTTATTTTTCCGTTTGCGAAAATCCTTAAGGATATTAAGAAAGTAAAAAAATAAGGACATTATTTATAAAAAAAGATTAACAATTATTAAGGTAAATACATAATTATAACTTGCTTTTTTTTTGTGCTTCGTTTTTTTCATTATAAGCAATTGTTGGAGGTTTAGAAGCGTAATGGCGTTGAAAATTGGAAGATTGAAAACGTTTAACGGTAACTGTTGATTTATAATTGCAACTAAAATTTATATTAATAAATAAATAAAAAGCGTAATAATGTTTAACTTACGAAGTGCAGGAAAGAATTATTTTTCGAGGTTTATTCGATTCGATAGGTAATAAAGTTCGTGTAAATAACCCGTTTTTAAATATATAAATTGAGGATTCGTTATCCGGGTCCAATTTAAAATCAGGTTTATTTTCGTTATCGATTTTAGTTGAAGATATGTCGGAAATTTCAGAAGTGGAAATGACATCGTCAGAAATAAAAGAATCGTTTTCAGAAAAATCAGAAGTCATTTTTAATACAACGTTAATAATAACGTAAAATAATGTAAGGTAGCAATAAAGTTATTGTTGATAAAGTTGTTGTTAATAAAGTTATATAATTGCGTGGTTAAAACAAAGAAAGTTTAAAATAAGATAATGGGAAATTTGCTTATTTTATAAAAGTAATTGCTTAATAATAATAAAAAGACCTATTATTGATTTATAATCGTTGATTTATAATAAAATTTAAATAATAATTGATTTATAATAGCTGATTTATAATAAAAACTTTGTAATAATCAATTAATAATCGATAATTTATAATAAAAATACATAACAATAAATTTATAACCGTTAATTTATAATAAAAGTTATGTAATACCTGATTTATAATCGTTACTTTATAAATTAATGTTAAATAAGAAGTAATTTGTAATCCTTAATTTATATTAAAAGATGAATAATAATAAATTGATAAGCGTTAATATATAATATAAATTACATCATTATTGATTTGTAATTATTAATTTATAAACAAAGTTATATAATTATTTAAATGTAATCGTTAATTTGCAATAGGTATTATGCAATTATGGATTTATAATCGTTGATTTATAATTAAAGTTATATAATTATTAATTTGTAATCGTTAATTTGTAATAAGAATCATGCAATTACTGATTTATAATCGTTAATTGACATTATTCGATTTGCAATTAACTAATACACCTTAATACGAAACCGGAAGTTTTAAAAAAGATAAAAAGGACCGAATCCTTCGTATAAAACTTGGTTCTTTTTCTTCGTTATCATCCCATTATACTTTAACTATTAATTACGGATTTAAAAGTTAAAGTTAAGAGTATAACTTTAAAAGCAGTATTAACTTTAAAGGTTATATTTTTAATTTAAAGCTTGAAATCGTTTTAATATGTTATTATAATCAGTCTGTTATTTATATTAAGCTTTTTAACGCCGTTCTTTAACCCCTACTGTCTTTTATATTATATTAAACCTTTTAACGTCGTTCGTTAACCCTTACGGATATACTGTTCTTTATTTAAGCTAAATAACAATATTTTATTATTATTGTTTTGTTCGATATAACAATATATCGAAAAAAACAAATATATGTAAGTTTCTTTCATTACAATTAAGTAATTTGGTTGTATTAAATTTTAGCACAGTATATTTACATAATATATTATTAAAAAATAAGACTTTATAATACATTTTTATTCCTAATAAGTATATATTTAATAATTCATTTATGTTTATATTTAACAACTAACATAAAAAGAATTAAAAATGGAAGCGGTTATTTCAATCGGAAATAAGTAACGCATATTTATTATATTTGAATAATAAGGTACGGTAACAACTTTTTACATATATATAAATACCTTATTAACATTTAGTTAAATAACAGAAAACAAATGCGAAAACGAATAACAAAAACGGAAAGCGAATACGAAAATACGAAAACGAAAAGAAAAAACGAAAACCGAAAAATATAGGGAATAAACAGGATATCGAAAGGAAAATAAACTAAAAGTTAAAGTTTTATATTTCTAAAACAGATTTTTAATATTTATAAACATATATGATTTATAAAGGCATTTTTAACGTGCGTTGGACGAATTATTTCGTTTGAAAAATATTTGAAATACGGTTTATTTAATTATACGTATAGTTATTTATTTTATTTATATATTTATTCTAGCTTTTTAACAATTTACTATATAAAATGTTGTAGTTGTTAGTTTTTTGTAGTTAGTTTTAGTCAGTTAACTAACTAACTACAAACTACAAGTTGTAGTTTGTAGTTAAACTATTAGTTACTAAATCACAACCCTGATAGTTATAATTCTCCGTACGGCTTGTATCGTCGTATTACCGCAAAAATTTTCCGCACTATATTTTTCATACTAAGAAAATAATAAATATGTTAAAAACGTTTTAAGGTTTTACGGATCCCTAAATTTTCATATAATTAATATTCGTATATTTTTTGTACTAAATTATTTTAACATTTTTTTAAGTATTTATAGTTTATTTATTTACTCCGGCAAATTATCGTTATATATTTTGATGTTTTGATATTTTTAAAGGTGCTCCCCGCACCGTTACAACTTGTCGTAAACGTAAATATCGGTTTGGTATCGTATCGAATACCATATAGCTAATATTAATAAATTTTTCTTCGAAATTTAATCGTTTATTAAAAACGGCAGTTTTTCCGTTTTTTAAACTTTTTTAATATAGAGTAATAAAATCGTACTCCGTTAACTTTTCTGTATAACGAAATTATGGTACTGTAAATTTTTTGGTCGTAATAAATTAGGTAAAATTTTTATAATCCGTATAAACTTTAACCTAATATTAATTAGTTTTAAGAAAATGTTTAAATTCTCAAAATACTTTAACGATAACCATAAACTTCATATCGGAAATAACGTAACGTACTTTAGATTTTTGCAATTTATAAGAAAAAAAAGTAATAAGCCGTAACTTACCTTAATAATTTCGCTATCCAATTATTACGCCTAAAACGTAATTTAACGTGTCGGATGTTAACTTAATTAGGCAATTAAAGTCGTATATAATTAAGATTAATTAGTTAATAATTATTTCCTTCATTTGCTAAAAAGCTTTTTACATTAATAAAATCTATTAAAAATTTTCCCCTTTCCGAATAAACTTCGTTTAAGGTGTTACTATCGGGTTAAAGTTTTTAATAACTTTTAGATAATAAATAACGAATCCAAAAAAAGTTGATATTTCCTTAATTATAATACCCGTTATTTGATTTCTCACTATTACGATTTTTTAAGGTATATTTAAATATATCCAGAAGTAATAATATAACCTAGGTATTTCATTTTCTATATATGGAATTACAATTTTTTTTTTTTACATAACTAACAAGTTAGCATTTTGTAATAATTGCAATACCTTGTAAACGTACTTTTCATATAGCTCCTCCGTTTAAAAAAATGAGAATATCGTCGAGGTATCATATTAAAAAAACGTCGAGGTATTTCCTAGACATAATTAACTATACGCTGGAGAATTGCTAACGCATTAATAAGTTTTATAAGGGTAATAAAATATTTATATAAGCCGTATTTAGTTTTGAAAGTTATTTTCTATTTATATCCTTCCTTAATTTGGATAAGGTTATATTTATCATTAAGAATAAAAGCAGTAAACTATTAAACTACATAAAAACGATTTTGTATTTTACTAATTAAAGGTAATAACATTCGGTTTTTGATAATAGTAGTATGAAATTATCGGTAATCCATAAGTGATCGTAATTTTCCGTTTTTCTTAAGCTTAAAAATATAAAATAGCATATTAATAATTTCGAAAATCGAATCCATCCTTTTTGCAATCGATTTTTTAGGTACTTTCGGAATACATACGTTCAAAATACATACCAAACAAAATAATATAAAGATAAAAGATAAACAAATATACGAAACGGAGAATATTTTCGACATAAGGAAAATCGACGGACTTACCTAATACCTAATTAAGTTAAAAAACTACCCGAATTCCGAAAACACTTATAAACCCACGAGAAATTTTATAAATATCCAGCGATTGTTAAAAAGCTTTTATTAACAACGGTAATACCAACAATAACGTCCTAATCCAGGCCACCAATAAAAAGGTACCCGATATAATTAGGAGCAAGTAAACCTTAAGAAACGGCGGTTTCGAACTCGGTTTCCAAGCGGTTTTATTCGTTAAACCTTTT
This sequence comes from Monosporascus sp. GIB2, assembly GCA_004155935.1. Classification (NCBI taxonomy): domain Eukaryota; kingdom Fungi; phylum Ascomycota; class Sordariomycetes; order Xylariales; genus Monosporascus; species Monosporascus sp. GIB2. Next base: position 126,171 of record QJNV01000155.1, read on the forward strand.
TTAATCCTTGAATTCGTTTCAACTTTCTACCCTTTAGCAAATTAATTTTACGCCCTTTTTACGAAAAACGATTTATTGTTTTTTTAAATCAATAAGGCGCGAAATTTATTCGGAAATTTCGAACGTTTTGTTAATAATATTCTCGCGAAATTAAAAAAAGCGCTTTTATGTAAACTACCTTTCCCGATTTAGGCGATTTTTAACACAACTAATATTTTCCAAGAAATTAAGGGGGATCGCGAATTTCTAATAACGGCGATTGGAATAAAGGACATATTATTCGTAACGCTTAAGGTTTTTAATTGTAACACACTTAAAACCTTTTTCGAAATAAGGCGTATACGGCATAATTTCGAAACCAAACTTGACGATATAATTAACCCAAAAAAAAACGCTTTTTTTTAAATTAGGGCGACTACGAGGCTTACGGTTAGCCAAACCACTTAACATGGTAAAAAAAGGGCTTACGTACCAAAAGATCTTCGGGGCGAAAATTTTAGAAAAGGGGGATCGTATTATAACACGAAATAATCGGATTTCGGGAAACGGTCTCTTAGCAAAAACCGAAATAGAACTTAAATAAGTTAAGTTACGTAAGATAGATTTACTTAGATTAAGATATTTATCTTAATCCACTTTAGAATATATATATATTCGTTAAAGTCTATAATTGGATAGCGACAGCTTATAATATAACTTTGTTATCTAAAAAATTTTTGGTATTACGAAACGTAACTAAGTTACCTTTGTTTATTTATTGTTTAAACGATACGATACTCCTGCTAACATAAACTCGTACGTTTAGGTTTAATAGTTGGTTACCTAGCCTAGCCGTCATACAGGTGTTCTAAAGCGCGTACTACATTTTAAGATAATCTAATCCCGGAATATATATATTCCGATTAAAGCGAATTTTCCGTATATAGGGTATTAAAGCACCTTTTGCTAGCTAATACACCTTTTTAATAGCTTAAATTAGTTACGGTATTAATTATTATAACTTTTAAAGCTATAATTATCCCTCCCACCTCTCCTCCGGCAATTAAATCCTTTTAATTAGCTAACGTTTTCTTGAAAATGGGCCGTAAGGGGTTTTTTCGCTAATCGAAGACTTCCGTAATATTACTAATCCTAATTTTTTTTGGAAATACTTAAAAAGTTCGCGTAATAAGGCTTTAGTAAATCCGTTAGCTAATATATTACCCTTAAGCGTATAATCCATTTTAATCAAATCCTTTTTTGCGATTTTTCGTAATTAATAATTATATATATTTATATACCGCAATTTCGTTATTAACAAGGCGATGTCAGTATTAATAAGTCGTATAGTTTATTAATAATCGTATTATATATTTAATAGTTTTATATTTAAGATAACTTTTAGTTTTATAATTAGTCGAATGTTAAATAAAATATTTCTTACAACTTACGCAAGAGATAATAATTCCGTTTTTGTTATAAAAATAATTACTATGTTTTATTTATTCGCCTATTATTTGATTACTTTTCTAAATAGTTTTATAACGTAAGTTTAGGAGCTTTTTCGGTTAATCGTCTTATTTGCGAAAAAGGTATTACTTTAAGTATTTAACGAATTTTATCGTCGAAGTATAACGTTAACGGTTTAAATCCGATTAGGTATAATATAATTCGATCGGTAGCTTTCTAATATACGTCGTTAAAGTTTAAGTTAAATCGGGTAAATCGGGATGCCGTAAAAAATATATCGGGTTATATACTAACTATTACGAAAAATATGAAACCGATTTTTTTGGGTACTTATTAATAAAGCCTGGATAAGTTAGAGTAAAAATCGGCAATAAATTAACGTTAATTATAAACGTTTTTAAAAAGTTATTTAAATTTTCTTTGGGGATTAACTTAACTAATTTATTTATGAAGTCGGATTAAGAAAATTAAATTTTTTAGTTAAATTTGTCCCTTATTATTTCGACGTTAAAATATTACTATAAGTTCTTAATTTTTTATAAGGTATATTTTTTCCAGATTTATTAAATTAATTAATCGATAAGGTTTTGGTTTTTTTCGCGGTATGTTATGATAATATCGTTTATAGCAAAGAAAATAAGCATTTCCTAATAAATAAAAGAATCAAGTTCGTAAGAAACGGAGTTAAGTCCTAATTTTTTTAAATATTTTAAAAAAGTTTTTCTGCTATAGCAAAAGTAATTTTCTTAATTTATACAGTATTTCTTTTAAATAAGAAAGGTTTATTATGTTACAGGTATCCTAAAAGCGTTTTTATATATATTTCATAGGGTAAGTTAATATTAACGACAACGTTTATAACGTTATTTCACTTAAGTTTTAAGTTAAATTTAATCATAATAACGATTAAAGCTCGAAACAACCTTATAGCGAATGTAAATACGTATATATTGCTATAAGCGTTTTTAAGTTGTTAATTATTTCTTACGATAAAACGGGCTTTATGTCTTTGGAGCTACCCATATTTGTTAAATTTATAAACGTACATTTATATATATTTTACAACCTATTTCCCTTTAGCAGAAAATTAATCAACGGCTTCTTAAAATCGAATTTTTTTTTTAGCTTTATACGTAATTTTTTTTAGCTTTACGGAATATCTCCTTTAACGGGCATATATTTAGCTTTTTATAGTTTCGCGGCGGTAACGGTAAATTCCGTTTATGTACCCGTTTTAGTAATTTAAGTAATATCTTTACTTTTGATATATTAAAGCTATTCCGATTAGGATAATACGTATTTCAGGTAATTATTTTCCTTAAATTTCCGCAGCTTACCGGCCGGTTATGGAATGTACATACGGATTAAGTTTTACGTCTAGTATTAAATATTACCTCCTATACTTTATAATTATTCCGCATAATAATTTTTTAGTACGGAACGTACAAGGAGTTTTTCACCTATAAAATGCGTTAGTTTTTTACCACTATTTTATATTGGATAAAAGGATGGAAGTTTAAGATTATTTACAGGGTTGTGATTGTAGTTTGTAGTTTTTAGTTTTATTGTAGTTACTAACTAACTACTGTAGTTTTAGTCAGGTTACGAACTAATTATAACTTAATTAAATAAATCCGTAATTAAATTAAAAAAAAAGTATAAAAATAAAAGAAATTGTAAGTTTGAAAACGTTTAAAATAACTTATTTTTTAAATTTAAAATAATATATTTATATATATATATATAACGTCCCACATAAGCGAGTCGTTGACATAAGCGAGTTGCTGACTTTTAAGTACATTGCAACAATAAGCGACAATAAATTTAAATAACTTAACCATAATACATCTAATTGATTTAAATGGACGGTATTCTTTTTCGTTAATTATGTTTACAGCTTTTTACCAAGTGCACGTATTATATAAGGCTTGGTGCGGATGTTATATTGCTATTCCTTTCTGCCAACTTATATGCGATAATTACTTCCAATAGCTATTAATAGCATTTCTTTTGCCACCACCTTTCTGCCGACCGAAAAAACGTGTTTATCCCGTATAGTAAGTGTTCTGTTTTATTGGAAACGTTTGTTTTAATTATTTAAATACGTAAGGTCGAACTGTTGCTTCGAATACCGCGACACGTTTTTCCGACGCGCCTTAAAATAAAGTTTTACAGCTTTACCCTGTAGTTTTGCAACGCGTTTTCTAACAAACCTTATAACCTCCCATTTTGCGAATATTTTTTACGTATTAAAGCCGCACAAAAAACGCTTGCGTATACGGGTCGGGAATTCGGTCGGTAATCGTATTTTTGTTGGTCGGTTTTAGTATTTTCGAAATGGGGGTAATATTAGCCTAGGTACGTTAGGAGGTGGTCGGTCGCATTAGGGTTTGAAGGAAGAAATAACAATATGGCGTCCGTATTAAGCCTTGTATAATACGTGCACTTGGTAAAAACTTGTAGATATAATCAGCGAAAAAGAATACCGTCGATTTGAATTAATTGGATATGTTGTGGTTGAGTTATTTGCATTGATTGTTACGAGGTGTTAAGAACCGAGCGACTCGCTTATGTTAGGGACTCGCTTGTGTGGGACGTTAAAGAAAATAACAATTTAGTAACTAATAGTTACTACAGAACTAACTACATGTAGTTAGTTTTAGTCAGGCCACTAACTAACTACAAATTACAACTTATAGTTTGTAGCTAAACTATTAGTAACTAAATCACAACCCTGGATTTTTCCGTACCTCTTAATCGGGACAGTGTTGTTACTTGCGTATACCCCGTTATCTTATATGATTAGTTTAAAGTTTAAAAACTTGCGAATTAAGTTAAAGATATATATCGTAAACTTTAAATATAAAATGAATAAATTTCTTAAGGGGTAGGACAAAATGCTTATAGCGTTACGTTTATTAGTAATTATAAAATACGCTAATATTCGTTTAACGCTTTTTAAGAATTAATTTATTTTTTAACGTACCAATTAAGCGAGCGAGCCATATAAGCGAACGAACTAATTTTCTTAAATTTTTAACCTTTTAACTTTAATTATAAATTTCTTAACGTTAATAATATAAAACGTCTTATAAAAGAAGCTAGGATAAATTTAGCTATCCAGGCTAAAAAACGAAACCCAAGCTTTAGCTTCATAAAGCTACATTTTATATAACGTTCCCGAATTTACTTTAAAAGCCCGATATTACGGTTAATACGCCCGTACCAATAATACCATTAATTCGCGAAAATTAACACCGGCTGAAAAAAAATCGATTATCGAACGAATCCTTAATTTAAATATGTAAGCGTTTTTTATCCAGCTTTAATATGTCGAAAATATAGCGAATTTGTTATTTATTTAACGCGTTGCGATACGTATCCAGATTACCTAGGTATCCAATTTTATTAAACGGTAAAAAATTTTTAAAAATACGTTTAATTAAAAGATAAATAATTAAAAGGTTTTATATAAAAATTTAAAAATATTTTGTAGATAATTTAAATTTATTCGAGTTATAATAGTAAAATATGGTATTATAAAAAGAAATATTTATAGTTTTAATGAAATAAACTTTTTAATAAAATTTTTAATAATAACAGGTATAGTTATTATTACTATTAAATAACGTAAAAAACTTAAAAAAATTTCATAACGAAATCGGATATATTTTATAATAATATAAATTATTAACTTTTAAAATGAAACCTTATGTTTATTTATTATTTTTACTGAAAAAAATCGCCTTTTTCGCTTTTGCGTTAATAACTTATTTTTACCCGATTAAAAAGTTATTATAAACGATAACAGTTAAACGATAAATACATTAAAATTAAAATAAATCTAATATTTTAATTAATATATTCGAACGCATACGAAAATATCGAAACGTTTTTTTATTTTCGATAATTACGAAAATTATTATTCGATAAAAATCAAAAAATATTACATTAATTACGATTTTATTCTATTTTGCATATCTGCTTTTTTTACTTTTTTTTTTACTTTAACCTTTTAACGTATCTTATTTTTCTCCGTTAAAACGCGCTTATTTATTACATATCTAAGATTTTATACAACGTGACGTTATTTATATTACTAAAAAAAAATTGTCGCCGGTTTCCATAACGCGTTTAAAATTATTATAATAACCAACAACATTAAATCGGAATTCGCAAAAACGGAATTTATTCTATTTAGTTTTAGCTGCGTTTTTTCCGAATTAAAATTTTAATTATACTTATACCGACCGTTTCTTTATTTACTTTTAAAAATATTACCAAAACAACTTAATTAACATGTTATTTGTAAAAGAAATTTAAAAATTACTAAAGTAATTCGCTAACAAAAATAATTAATTCGATTAATTTTATAACCAAAAATAACCTAATATTATTATACGAAACGTTTTTTTTAGAAGGGGGGGAAATATAATTTACTACGCAAAAAAAAAAAAAAAAAAATTTAATTAGTAAAC